>JGVQ01000059.1:0-69827 GCA_001007845.1 Nigrograna mackinnonii | reverse complement strand
TTTTTTTTTTCTTGGCCCCGTCGCGGAATTCGCATGATGGGATTCACCTGGTGAACCAGGAGATTTGGCGCGGCGTGGCGTGGCGTAGCGTAGCGAGGCATGGAAGATTTCATGTGTTCGATGTGTGTATGTCGTGCATACCCAAGCCCTCTCGTATGTGAATAGATGGGCTGAATGTTCGTGGGCCTGCGTGTGATTGACCTACCTAGCCAGCCAAGCCCCATAACCGGACCCTAGTTAAAGAAAAATAATGCTTTTAACTTTTTGCTTTATACTTAGGGTCAGGGTTCGTGGGTTATTGACAAATGCTACGGTTTCAGGTGCTAACCTGTGGTTTCGGGTATTCACACGCTGTAGGCAGGGTCAAGTCTTGGCTGGTTGATGCCTCGGAGCCTGTCTTGCCCTTTTGCCACGTGCGGGTTGCTTTGAATGGGCTGGGATTACGAGTCTATGCGTAGCGGCAATGGTCGGATTGGAAGACTCCAGACATGGCTGGTAGAGCGAGCGAGGTGCTGGATTTTGATCAGTGTGGACACGAGTGATGGACTTTCAGTATACGACGAATGTAGCTTCAGGGGTGTGGAAATTCGTCGATTCGCCAAAATTTCAGTTTTTAATTTACTAAGTAAAAAAGGTATTGAGATAGAATTTTAATTTGGAAAACGAGTGTCTGGATGATCGGGGTATTCTAAAATGTGTGCGGGCGCACTTAGGGAAATATGCTACAAAGATGCGGGAGAGAATAGGAAAAAGAAAATACGGTATGAAGGCAACAAGACATGCAAGAGATGATCCGTCCATCATTAACTTTACGCCGTAATGTTGGTTGCGCACGATGGGCCAACGGAATACTTCCAGCCATCGTTTCCCCAGGCAACCTTGTTTGTAAATGGATTAAGAACGCCTTGTAGACTCCTCATTAACTCCTTCGCGGCCTGTGCTCCGTGGGTCGGGCATCTTGCACGAATTCATAAACAGCTCGAGGGACTGGCCTCGAGTTCATCATCATCACCTCTTGACGCTAGGATTCCGAAGCGGTCCGGGTACTGCGCTGACCCTCTCGTAGGGCCCGTCGTCGAAGTTGACCCAGTTTGGCACACTACTCCTCCTATTGCTCTTGGAATTGTTGCGTGTCACACTGGCACGAACTTCCCTCCGCCCGCTTACATTCCCAAAACCAAGGACTTCCGGCCGATCCAGATCAAATGGATCAGACTGTCGACCGACCTTGGGTAATACGGATACATTGGTAAACATGTCGGTATTCGGCCGGCTGGGTCCTGGTTCCCCAAAGAAGAATGACCCATCAGAGTCGCGAGATGTGGAGCTTGTGCTGGCGTCGAAGGATGGCAAGCCCATATAAGCATTCGCCGCTCGTGGTGGTGGATTGGGTGGAAGTGGTTGACGTGGGACAGGGGGTATTTCTGAAGGATCCAGGAAGGGATTATCTGCGCTGGTATATATGGAAGCAGTGTATACCGAAGATGGAGGATGTGATCGTAGAGCCGTAGTTGCGCTTTGTGTTCTCTTGTGGGATGGGTCCTTTAGCCAGTCCGGGGTCCCACTCCCATCAGCATCGAGAGCATCGAGGATGGAAGCAAAGGGGTCCCTTGAGGATCGATTTGCCATGGCTGCCGGCTTTGGAGAAATAGGACCGCGTTGCTGATCCCGAAGTCCATCTAGGTACGACTGAGGTAATTTGGACGATCGAGCACCATTAGGGTTGGATTTTTCGTTTGGCTCCGGATCTGCGAATGGGTCTTCGAGGCCTTTGCTATTTCGGAGAACGGGGTCATCCACAATGTTTGGGAATGGAGATTTGTCGCCGGCCACCAAACTGTCTTGCTTCTTGTGTAGCAATGTCTTTGACTTCTTCAGACTGGGCATGCGACCGCCAAAGCCACGGAGCTGATCTCGTAATTTGGATGGTGGCTCGCTGATTGAACGAGTTCGAGCATCCGGTCGCACCGAATAGACGGAGCTCACACTGCTACGCACGCTCTGCCTGTTGTATGGATTTTGCGAGGGACCAGATTTTCTTCCTTTTAGTTTTCCAACAAAGACTCCGACACCTGCTGGAACGGCCTTGAGCTTTTCGGTCGCGCCGCCTAGTTTGGCGGGGATTGCCTTGATCTTGGGGATAAACCCTCCATTGTGGTTGCCCTTCTCTGATATTCGCCTTGGCCAGGCCACGAACGGTTCCCTCGTCCTGCGTCTCCTCAGACACCAGAACAGCAAGGCACTGATGAGAGCGATTACTACAACGCCACCAATCACACCTCCCACAATAGCTCCAACATTTGCAGACCCTCCTGCCAGGGTGAGTCCACTGCCGTCGTCATCGGCAGACTGGTCTGGTGAAATGACACCGGCTGATCCTCCAGAAGGGATTTCGGTTGATGTAGGCTCTGCTGGTTGCTCTCCCACAGGCTGCTCAGGGGGGTTGGCGGGCTCTTCAGGTTGTTCAGGTTGTTCAGACTCTTCAGGTTGTCCAGGGCCAGAGTCTACTGACGTTGGCGCCGCGGACTCGGAGATTATCGAAGATATTGATTGAATCGAGGTAGCAGCTGCGTCACTCGCGTCAGAGGGTATTGAAGATGGTGTTGTCGCAGTAGGAATCACAGACGGCTCAGCGGCCGCCTCTGTCTCGCCGTCTCCATCTTCGCCTACCACGGCCCCAGGATCTGGCGCAGCAGCAGCGGGAGTTGGAGGACCGAGATTTGCAAGAGGCTGGGATCGCGCACTATCCGTACCTGAGGCCGAGGACGCAGCTGCTTGTGTGGTAGAGGGGATATCTGGATCCTCTTCCTGGGCGGAGGATGGCTCTGGCGGCGGGGCTTGTGCGGCACTTGTCTGTATCTGCTCGGCGATTGATGAAGTGGTCAATTCAGTGGGAGCAGCGTCGGCGGCTTGTGAGGTGAGGGTTGGAATAGCCGCCGTCCTGGCGCGAGAGCGCGTACACCGCCGCCCACTCACCGTGGTGGTAAGTTCTGAAGGGGTTGCCATGCAGAAGACAGAATCATAGAAGGAAACGCCAGCGATGGGCTCGAAAAAGGGCGGACAGAAGAAAAGGAATCAAAGCACCACGGGCGCTATGGGCA
Source organism: Nigrograna mackinnonii (assembly GCA_001007845.1). Classification (NCBI taxonomy): domain Eukaryota; kingdom Fungi; phylum Ascomycota; class Dothideomycetes; order Pleosporales; family Nigrogranaceae; genus Nigrograna; species Nigrograna mackinnonii. Next base: position 66,726 of record JGVQ01000059.1, on the reverse strand, counting down.
TATTAGATAGAAGGTGGAGAGGTAGGAAATGAGGGTTTCTGCACGGGGGAGAAAGAGAGAATTGGATGGGATGAGGGGAGAAGTGGAGTCACAGTGGGAGAAGTTAGCAGATGTTGGAGAGACGACCGGATGGTGGGCAACCGTTGGCATGAAGTGGTGTTGCTTGGGTTGTCCTGAAACGGGGGCGGCGTCAGATGCCGCTTCGGGCAACGATTCCAACACACTTGAAGCGCGGGAGGCATCGCAACCCATCACCACTCAAGAGAGCACCATGGCATGGCCGTCTCAGCCCAGAGAAAAATGACGGTACAGAAGGAAATGCGGGCCGGGGCAGGCCATTTGCGCATATTCTTCTCAGTCTCTTTTGATTGTTTTTGGCGATGAAGCGAGTCGTGAGGCCGTCAGAGGCAGAGGTGGCTGGACATGCTGGTGGTGAGGGGCAATTTCTCGACCACGTGACGACCAACCCACCAGTCACGATTCACCTTCACCTTGAGGTCACGGTCACGGTCACGGTCACCTTCACCTTCTTTTACCACTTAGAATATGGACAGCATCTTATAACTACGTGGGCGCAATGGTGGCGAGATCACTGTCTGGCCAATTGCAGCTTCTCCTCCCCTGTCCTCTCCGCTCCACTCTCCTCTCGTACAAAGCGCTCACCTGCACCTATCCTATAGAATACGGAGAAAGAGATCAAGGAAGCCAGAGAGCAAAAGAGAAAAGGGTCAACGAGCCTTGTCTCATACCCTTTTCCTCTTGTAGATGGTCATTTGTATGCCATCCGTCCGCCCTGCCACTTACCTACCACTGCCACTGCCACTGCCTAGTTTGCCAGCATCGCACAGTACAAGGTCAATATGCAAAGGCGTGCCGAGAAGTAATGGGCAGCATACAGCATGTCCAAGCCCACCGGATCGAGCGTCCTTGAAACGTTTTGCCGTCAAAGGAGTCGCACCCGTGGGAAAATAGGTGCCATGTGTATATGCGCACGCGCATCAAGCCTGTCGCCTACCTCGTCTCTTTGTCGCCTCTCGTCTCTCGCCTCTCGTCTGGTCTTCTCGTCATTCTCGTCTCTCGCTCTTGCCTTGGCTGCGCTTGCCCTGTGCCGCACGGGAAACTGCAGGTGGCCATGAGCGAGGTGTGTACCCTTCACCGTGTTATTAGCTGGCCTGGCCTCCTTTATTTCTGTAGTGATGGGTGCAATTCCAGGTGGCCGCACATTTGATATGTAATTGTAATGCTGGACCGGGGGTGTGGCTGTCTTGTTGCTGGGTTTTGGCTTCGGTTTTGGCTGTGGGAGGTTTCCCTCCCGATACTCACACAATCTCTCCATCTCTCTTCTCTCCATCCCTGCCTTGCACTGTCCTGTCTGGCCCTACCTCACCTCACCTTACCTTACCCTACCTTGCCTTGCCTTGTCCTGCCTTGCCTCGTGTCTTCACTCCAACCCCTCTCCCCCCCTCCCCCTCCATCCCATTGACGTGCGAGTCAACTGCCAGACGCGCCGGCAGCCATGTTCAACTTCAGTGGTGAGTCCCGCTCGCTGGTTACCTTCCCGTCAATGCCCCCGTCATCCACGTGCCTTGTCTCTGCCCAAGTGGCCTCTACCTCTGCCTAGCTCGCCAATTCACTCCAACTTCCACGCCACTTCCCTCCGCGGTTAGCCTTCCCATCCATCTAAACACAACCAACACTCCCCTCTCAGTCTCTCCCTCTCCCTCTCCCTCTCCCTCTCTTCTCTTCTCTTCTCCTCCCTGTCAATCCTCAGCTTCCTCTCTCTCGCATGTGTTACCCCAACTTACGCGTCGTCCACTATTTTGTTTGGCTGCTCGGCTCCTGTTGTTTCGAGCCCGTGTTACATCCATATTTTTCCACGACACACGTTTCTCGTCAGATGTTGCTCCGTGCACGTGAGCAATATCGCAGTCGCTGATATAGCTTCTTCCCCCATGCAGGTGGCCTCCTCGCCGGCCAGCACGACTCCAACAAGGAGAGGCCTCCCCCATCACGACCCATTCCCGTGACTTTTCCTGCCCTCTCACCGCCTCAGCCATCGCTGCCGGACCCTCCTCCAGCCTGGTCGCACGGTCCTCCTTCAGCTGTCCCTGCACATTTTCTTACTCTCAAGAAACCTTCTGATGTCAGCTCGGAGAGTTTGGCCCTTCTCAATGTATCCTTCAGGCCCGAGTGCGACTTTGAAACCCTTCTCTCATCCTCGCCCGATGGTGCCCAATCATATATCCCTCCACCATCCTGGTTCGAGACACCTGACCAGAGCACTTTGGAGAAACAATCCAACCCAGCACCACCTGCCAAACTCCTCAGCAATGGCAGAAAAGCTCCAGACCGAAATGACTTCTATACACGAGCAAAGGAACTCTTCTTCAAAAATGATGATGCGTTTACAAACCTCACTCGAAAGGCTAATGCTGGCCAAGTGCCCCTACGCCTTGCCCACTTTAGGAAGTTCTGGGAAGGTCTAGACAACATGGCATATTACTGGGATACTTCCCTGGATGAATATCTTCCCCCAAAACCAGACGCTACAAGTAGTCGTGAAATCGAAGACTCCACTGAACCGCAGAAGCAGGAGCAAGAGAACGGCGGTAGTGGCGAAACGGGATCCCATCCCACATCTGCATCTCCAGAAATTGAGGAGCCCCGTAAAAAGGCAAAAACAGAGCCTGTAACCAGTGAGACAATCACTCTCCCAATAAACTCTTTTAGCGTTGGAGGAAACTCCAACTCTACCTTACCATCCTCGATCTCATCGAGCATGGCTTTGCCAGCAAGAACTGCACCTCCAAAGGTTCCCTGGGCGATGAACATGCAATCCCTCTCCGATAGACCTGTAGACCTGTCCAAAGGGTCTTATCGAGGATATCGCATCGGAAATGGTGCCGAAATGCCAGATCCTTACCGGTTAGAGTGCGTGCGTGCGTTCCTCGAACCAATTGCATGGGCATTTGGGGTCACATTCTCGCCACATCGACGTCCGCCAGTGTTGTGTCTAGAGAACGTCAGATTCCCAGTCCGCATGAATAGTGTGGGGTGGCGAGCACCCATGGACAGGATGAGGGCACGACAGGGTTGGATGGAGGGGCCTGTCTTTGGTATTCAGTGTAGACCGGATACTAATTTTGGATCTACGGGAGATCTGGAATCAGAGTCAGTTCTTGATGTTGTTCGAGAACTGGGCGGAATGCTTCTTCTAGCCCAAGAACGGGCAAGGGAAGGCCAGACCGAGGTCAAAGGTGGTGAAGGGAAGTGGTGGACTACCACACCTCGCTGGGGAGGTGGCCCGGGTGGAGAGGTTGGTGAGGCGATGGGTGCAAGTGACGTACCAGCAGAAGAAGGCCCCAAGGTGGAAGAGAAGCCTACGACCAGACCACGGTTGGGTTCAAAGGATCGAAAAAGGCCATCACCAGCCGAGGTGTGGAAGACACTTAGGCCTGGAAATCCACTGTGGGATCCCCGGGTACTCTATGATGCCATAGGGAAGGACAAGGCATCGGAGTGGGACGAAGTACGTTTGCCCTATCACACAGGTGGTATGCCCACACTAAATCATGGCAGATCTTCCTGGTTTCATCACTCAACCATCACATTAGTGTATTGAAACTTCGAGTACACAAAGCATATATACAGTACCTTACAACAGGTAGAATCCCCGAGGGAACCCCTTCGGACCCTCATTGGGCCTCCCCAATCCTACAAAGAACGCGCTGGTTCGATTTATTTAATACCGATGATAGAACGGAAGCAATGCGAGGTATGTGGGGTATTTTGGGTTTCCTGATGCGTTCGCAGCAAAAAGAAAAAACCGATGTACCCATGACAGAGAGCAAGTAAGCATCGACTATCATTTTCCAACACTAAAGTATCTTCGGTACAGGCGAGTGTACGCTTCCATGAGAATACACAAACCAACACCGTATTCCAACTTTTCCAGGTATCTAGTTGGCTCACGCCAGATAGACCATCTAGATACTCTCCGTGTCATGTGGCATAAGTCGCAGCGCGGGTTCCAAAAGGCATTTAGAATCAGAGACCCAAAAATGAGTGCTGCGTTAGCTACACTCCAACAACAGAAAAATCCACTAGCGCAACTTGAAAGGTGAAACATGATACAGTGATTAGTTATTTGTGTTGCGCCTATCTAGTCCGATCATGCAATTTGACCCACTAAGACTAAAACAACTTCATACTACCAAGAGAGAGAAAGATCAGGAGTTTAATAGGAAGCCAACGTGCTGGGCATGGGTAGCAAGGCAACTTGATCAAGCGAGGATCATGTATAAGCTTGAGTTAGCAGCAGAAAGGCCTGATCTTGCACTAGCGGCGATGGCCACGAAAGCCGGCGGAAGGTCTGTTGTGCATATACTCACTCCATAACCACGGGGTGCTTGCCCCAGGGCATTTTGTGATACAAGCCACTGTTTTGATAAACCCTAAAAAAACTATTTGTCAGATGATGCCAGGTCCCACACTACTCGCCATCGATCGAACGCGCAATACAGCTTTTTGTCATTGTTGAAGCAAAAGCTTTGACGCCGCGGCGCTCCACTTTGATCGGTTCCATCTCTAATGGGCCTGTAATTAGACCAGGAGGTGACAGTGAATGGACAAGTAGATACAACGCTCTTTAACATTACATATCAACCTTCTATCAAAGTAGTAACCGCGCCTGTGTGCTACCACATCTTGCTCACTCACCAGGCGTAATTTCACATCTCTTCATACACTCCTTGCTCATAATGACACTGCCCGTCCCGACCTCTACAATCCTCTGTCCCACATACCGGACGTTGTGGTCCTGACCTTGAACTCTGAATGCCGCTTTGGTCACGCCTCCTGGCGTCTGATACAGACCATTCAAGATGGTTAAAGTCACTGTATCTTCGGAGTTGAGCGCTGAGACGAGTTGCGCGTTATCGCAGCTAACAGGGGGAATCAGCCAGCGCGAGGTTCTTCCCCAAGCTACAAGAATCGTAGAAGAAGAACATTAGAATTTATATCTCGAACTCTAAACAAGTTCAAGATCCGAAGGGAAGGGACAACCTTGAAACAAGTTTCCCGTCCATTGTGCAAAGGCACACATCATTATTCTGCATCGCGTGCAACACCTCCATTGGGAAAATCGTCATAATCCCCGGCGTAAGCTCTACCTCCACAGTCCTAACCCCATTCTCATTGACCATCCAACTCTCGTGTTTCCCGAGATGGCAGGGACTAGATTCGTAGCCCGCGGGTGCAAGTGCGGCGCTAGCATGGCACATGGTACGAGAAAGAGAGCTTGTCAGAAGCGCTGCCTACGTTTACATGCAGGCTTAAAGCGCCATTTCACGGCTTTAGTAACAGTGGCTGCTTTCTTGCTCCCTTGGAAAGGATTGAGGGAGATGCGGCCAGCAAGTTCTAATCCATCACCGTTCGAGGTATTGGAATACAAGATCCAGATCGATCAAACCGATTCAAGCACACATACCCTACTCTTTTTAACGATCACGTTCTTCACCATCAATTCCTCCCTATGTTCCGGCTTATAAGCCAACCATACTACACATCATGCTCCCGCTCCCGCTTCACTGCCTCTTCCTTCTTATAACCATAGCTCTCGCATTCGAAGCCGAGAATCCAATATATCCAGACCCAAATACCAAACTCAGGCTAGCAGCCACAAATCTCGACCATCTTGCCGAGCTCCCCTCAAACAGCGACTGTACATTCTCATTCCCAGACCAACCAGACTTCACCTTCTCCCCCAGGCAGTGTGGTAACCGCCAACGCAGCCACATTCCCCGCCCTAACATAGATAGGTATGACGCTGGCCATGTTGATTTTGGGACCAAGCAGCAAACTCCCTTCCCACCATCTGCCTGGCTATCGTACCGTACAGTCAATCAAGTTTTCAGCGGATATATGCACTCTTAAATCCACGCGGATATCCCGAAGACGTGGGTTTAGATCTCGCTTCCAGCTGTAGCTATAGGAACATTCTTCCGGACGTATCAAAATACGAACGGCAAGATCATAACCCCGGTCGACGGATGTGATATCTAGTTTCGTCGAGCATTTTTTTTTGAAAATGAGTTGAAGCAATGCGATCCTGCCATGCCTGAGATGCGTGCGACGGAGACTGACCGTAAGGCTTAACGGCTGAAGTAAGATACGTAAAGGGTCCATAGAAAATTCATGTGGCTAAACCTATGTTGCAGGCCAGATTCTACAGTTTACATTAGGACCACTCAACGGAGCCTACTACGTATGGCCTTCGCCGTATATGATTAATGATTGGTAAACCTATTGAAGGCAAGGCGGTGCTATCGAATATCTGAATGCGGTCCATTACACCTAATACTGCTGTCTTTGCCACGAGCCTGATATGATGTTGCACTCTTTGAAATACCATGCGCAGTGGCCTGTCGTTGGTGGCTTGATGCCCTAAGGTCTTTGATGTAGTCCATCTCCCAAGTCAATACACTCCTTACAAGTTCATAGTCGCACAGTGAAGGAATTGATCAGACACAGATTGGCGCAGGTTAGCTTGGTCAAGAGGTGTGTATGTGTATGTGTATGTTGCATGTAGCGTACGGTGAAAGCTGTCTATGTCCGTGGAGTATAGACTCGTGCTAATTGAGTATCACTGGAGGGTGGCGTTTACCAATCGGATCACCGTGCCTGCCTCCACTTTGTAGTTTCACAAGGAGAAAAAAAACCAATTCTTGTTAGGTCAATTGGTTAGTTCCTTGGTTTCACGAGTACACTCGAAGAGATGATGAAGGCTATTGGCGCAAGTGGCTAGCCAAAGACCAAGACCTCAGGAACTCCAAAGTGAATAGAGATATGGTAGTCTGGAAACCGATATGGCAATGGAAATGTTCCTGATTCGAACATGTGTTCGCTGTATTTATTCTGCCCATTTCGCCTGTTATGCCAGGCAATGCATCTGTCTATGAATATACAATATCATACACTTGAACTATAGCCGACCATGCGACGACCCATCTTCCATCTATTGAAAAATTTCCGCGCCTCGTCTGCCCAAAAAACGCAGCTTGCAACAGCGAGAAGATGCACAAGATCCAGCAAACCCAACGCTTCGGTTTGAAATACGTGCTGCAACGGAGGGAAATATATTACAGCAAGCTGCCCAAGCAAACTGCCGGCGACGGCATAGTTGAACATCTTGTTAGAAAATAATCCAATCTCACCAGCTAAGACCGATTTACTCTCGGATCGGCAGGKGAGGGCATTAAACATGTCGAAAAGTACAAAGCACGTAAAAGTCATCGTGGTATCTCTCGCTGTAATCTCCCCGTCCGCCGTCATTTCTCGGTAATAAGTCGTAAGAGTGCCCATCATGATGATAGAAGCGGATTGTAGTACCCTTTGCAGGAGTTGTCGTGTAAGGACCCGGGCTTTTCTGGAGCGAGGAGGGCGGCCCATGACGGCTGGGTCGACTGGTTCCACACCCAGCGACTGCGCAGGAGGACCATCCATGAGAATGTCTGTGTGATATTAGCATGCTTCTTAGTCACCCGTGACCCATTTACTTACTTATCCATAAAATTTGCATTGCGTTAAGGGGGTTCTGGAAGCCGAGGAAGGTGCTGAGTAACACTAAGCTGAGAGCAGCTGCGCTTGTGCTAAGTTGGAATGTAAGAAAGTTTTGGATGTTGTAAAAGATCCCCTTCCCTTCTTCAATAGCATTGAGAATAGTCGAGAAGTTGTCATCGGTGAGGATCATGTCGGCTGCCTCTTTGGCTACGTCAGTGCCTAACCGTCCCATGGAAATACCGATATCTGCCTTCTTCAAGGCAGGGGCGTCGTTGACGCCATCTCCTGTCATAGCAACAACGTCTCCTCGTGACTGTAGCGCTCGGATGATCTTCATCTTGTGTTCCGGGCTCGTCCTGGCGAAGATTGATGTCGTAGCGATGGCTTGTGAGAGCTCTTCCTCGGTCATCTGATCCAATTCATCGCCGCGAAGGACAGACCGTCCGATAGACGAATTCATGCTGATAGGCATCCCAAGCTTCTTTCCAATTGCAACCGCCGTGGTCTCTGCGTCGCCGGTAATCATGATGACTTTGACCTTCCCGGCCATTAACCTCCGAATGGCTCTCTCTACCCCTTTTCTTGGTGGATCATTCATCCCAACAAGGCCAGCGAAGGTTAAGCCTCTGTAATGCTCATCTTCGCCAAGTCCAGAACTTGAACTGGAAGTCTGCTCCACGGCTGGGATCGGCGATGTAGTGCCACTCCCTCCCTTATGTTGACCCCTTCGGCCTTCTTTGGATGCACCACTTGCAAAGCCCAGAACTCTGAGGCCCTCCTGCGCCATCGTCTCTGCTGCTTTCAGGGCTTCGAGCCGGTGACTCTGGTCCAATACAACTTCTCTTCCCTGGGCTGTGACATAAGTGTCGCAACGGTCTAGAATCTTCTCCAGGGCGCCTTTGATATAGGAAACGTCGGGGCCCGGCGTCAATTCTGACCCTGAGCTCCCACTGATCACAACTCCCATCCATTTCCGCTCAGAGCTAAATGGAGTCTCATAACGACGCGCTCCAATTCTTTCTCTCACGTCATCCTCTCCACAAGTATCTAGTAGGTCGAGGAGCGCAACATCTGTCGGCTGGCCGACCCAACGGCTTTTGGAAACTGATGTATCGTCTCCCATTGTCGATGATAATACTGCCGCTGTCGAGGCTGTGCCTGCATGGGAACCGAGCAGCCGTGCGTTGTTCACAATATTCCCGATGCGGAGGATAGTTCGCGTTGGAGAGTCAAGATCTGTGGAATCGTTCTTCTTCGTTACGTCTACTGGGGATGGTTCGTCGAAATGCCAGATTTTTGTGACGGTCATGTGATTCGTAGTCAACGTCCCTATACCGGTAAGTTCGTGGTCTCTGTGGGCTATTGATATTGCTCACCTGTTTTGTCACTGCACACGACGTTGACAGATGCAAGAGTTTCAACACTAGGTAAACGTCTCACAATTGCGTCTCTTTTGGACATCCTGAGAACACCAAGAGCCAGAGTCACAGTGACAATGATAGGCAATCCCTCAGGTATCGCCGCGACTGCCAGAGAGACCCCAATTTGAAACATCTCTAAAAACTCCCAGCCCCTCCAGAGGCCAAGAAGCATAATGAATCCGATGACACCAAATGACATGTAACTGAGTTCTTTTCCAAGCCGATCCATCGAGAGTTGCAGTGGTGTACGCGGGCTTTCGATCTCTTGCAAAGAAGCTGAGATTGCACCAAACTCTGTGTTACCCCCAGTACCAATCACTATGCCCTGCCCATACCCTGAACGTACCAAAGTTCCCATGAATGCAATATTTTTCTGATCATTGAGTCGAATATCTGTACCGACTGTTCCAGCTGCTGGGGACGAGTAGAAGGGCGAATGCGGTCGACTGACTCCGGGGGGCGGTGTGACGGTATCTGGGGACTTTGGGACTGGCTCGTTTTCGCCCGTCAAATTGGATTCGTCGATGGTAAGATCCGCGGCATGTGTAATTCGGATATCAGCAGGTATGCGATCTCCCGTATGAAATAGAACTAAGTCTCCAGGTACCAACAAGGTTGCTGAGATCGTGGTTGCGTTCCTCTCAGCGGCCGCCAATGATGTTGTTGTATCCTTGAGATTGTCTAGCTCCACAGTATCAACACCCACTTCGTTTCCAATACGATTATTGCGTGGTTGGTCCACTCCAGCTCGAATAACGTGCGCAGAATGAGGTACCAGTTGATTGAGCGCTTCTAATGACTTCTCGGAACGATATTCTTGTACGAAGCCCACCGTTACCACAATTGTTACTGCTGCTGCAATGCTGAGCGCATCTTCTAGATTTCCCATAATGAATGATACGGCTGCAGAGCCCAGGAGGAGCAAAATGAGTGTCTCTTTAAACTGCTTGAGAAACCGTAGCCATAAAGGCTCCGGTTCCTCATGTGGAAGTTCATTTGGCCCATTGGTATGAATTCTAGCGGCGGCGGTAGAAGGTGACAGCCCATGCGTTGCGGAGGTTGATACTTTCCGCGCAGTCTCCTGGGGAGACAAGAGGGAGAATGAAGATGTTATTGACTACGTGGAGAAGGACTGGGTTAGCTTTATAATAGCAGAGAAGGCAAAAGGCTGTGGGGTGAAGCAGGGGCAAATACCGAGGGAGTTGCGCGCCTTTGAGGCGGCTCTGGAGGTTGTAACCGGGGTGATTCGGCACGAGCATTCTTGGATGAGGAAGCGGACGCGTGGTATAAAGGTAATGAAGGCGTTGAAGCTCCTGACATCTTGTCATGGCCCAAAAGCCACCTTTGAGCGGCCGTCTAAACGTGGCCTCAATGGAGAGGATCGAAAAGGACGGGGGGAACGGAGGGTGTTGCTGATTGCGCTTTTATCGCATCGAGGCAGAATCGGGAAGTAAGCAGGGCGGTCGGCGTCTGAATAGGGAGATGGAGAGTGGCGTCTGTCACTCTTTGAATGTCGAAGGATGTCTTGATGAATAGCGATGAATAGCGCAGCCAAAACGTAAAGGCATGGATCCAATGCGTTTTAGGCGCAGGGGCCATGAGCAGCGACAGGGATCTGGACTCTTGGACAACGTGCAGCCTGACGAGCGCTTTGGAGTGATTTGCTCGGTCCTACAGCGGGTGTTAGTTGCCACAGTCCCGTTTGCAGCAGAGGCTGCTAGGCATGATGGGGTTGATCAATGTCTTCATCCGATGTGTTTCACAGAATGAGCCTTGGCATGACCGAAATGGGACATACAGGTGTATCATGAGCAATGCGATGCCAGAAGAATGTACTAGTCTATACGGAGAAACTTGAAATTGATGCCTATTAAGAGTCATAGGGAGGTTGTCAAAGAAATGAGTTTCCACGATGTATCATGTTGACCTTTCTCGGCGGGTTCCGAACAGACAGCAATGTGGAATCGCAAGAGCAGACAAGCACTACAACCTGACTGTGTCCATGCAACACGGGGAAGCCACCGAACACTCAGTACACTCAGCTGTGATTTACACACGACCTCTCATATACTAACATGGTGAAGAAGTTAGACAAACTGTCTACGAAGTAAGGATAGAAGGTTCGGACCAGACGATTACCTAATCCTGCAAGGCAGGGTTCGCCAAGAAACCAGCCACCTTTTGCAGCAGGCACAACCCACCCACCACCCACCACAACCTTTGGCCAGGAAAGAGCTCCCAGCCCCATCGCCTCGTCGCATCCCCAATTCACCCCAACTCCCTCGACCGAGCGCACTCCCTCCTCCACCCCATCTTCATCCCTTCGCCACCTCTCTGTGCTGTCGCTATACCGGCGACACTCGCGTGCACAGTTTGCGCTCCTCGGCTTATTGGCCGCGCCCAAGTACAGGTTCTAGCGCCCTCACCTTTGGACGCGTCGGCCAAAACAACAACACAATACACCCACCCCCCGCCGGCGCGCCATCTTCAACCCACATCACTTTCCTTCCAAGCCAACCTATTTTATCGCGATAATGTTCTTCCCGGAGCATTTGCTGTCCAAGTCCGGGCCGTTGGCCCGCGTCTGGCTCGCCGCCAATCTGGAGAAGAAACTCTCCAAGAATCAGGTCCTTCAGGATAAGATTGGTGAGGACATAGCAGTGATTGTCAGGCCAGAGGTCGCTGGAGGCCCCATGGCCCTACGTTTGAGCGGCCAGCTGCTTCTAGGCGTCGTGCGCATCTATAGCAGGAAAGCGCGTTACCTTCTCGATGACTGCAACGAAGCTCTCATGAAGATTAAAATGGTAAATAAACCCCCACCCCAGATATCTGCCAAAGCTGACACGGTTAACTAAGGCATTTCGCCCTGGAAACATCGACTTGCCTGCAAACCAATCGCACATTGCCAATCCAGCTAGTCTTACCCTTCCAGATGTGCTCACAGAGATTGACTTGTTGGCACCCATGCCCGATCCTTCATTGCTTCTGTCACAACCTCTCCTTGGCCTTCCAAATATTGGGCTAGATGATACCACTTTGCCTGACTGGGATAACAGTCAATTCCTATCAGGAAGCATCGAGCAACCGCGCATTGAACCTATGGCACTTGATGACGGAGATGACCTTGACCTTGATATTGGTGAAGACATAGACCCAATATTTCATGAGGGAACAAGCATCGAAGTCGGCCGCGACGCGCCGCTCCAACGTCGTATTTCAGAAGAGCTTGCATCTAGTCCAAAGATGTTGGAAGATGATGATCTGAATCTCGATATTGGTGATGATGACACTACAGGATTCCCTGCCGGCGATGTAGATATTGACATGGACGTGGATATGGGCGGTTTGACAGATCTAGGAGCTACCGTATTGGGAGACCTGCCCGCTCAGGAAGAACCTCGCGAACGCGGATCCGCATCTCCACTGTCATCTATCCGCCCAAGCGTTGAGCGAGATCTCGAGCAGACCTTTGAGCAGGAGCAGAATACGACCACTTTCGAGCCTGACGAGGAAGAGGAGGAGGAGTCAGTCCATCACGCACAGCGCGCCAAGCGCCGCAAGGTCCTTCCATCAGATGCCGAGACTCAGATCCCAAACACACAGATCCGAGAACAGCAAAATGATCGCTCCAAGATCTTGAAGCCGTCCTCCTTCCTTCCACGTGACCCAATGCTCCTCGCGCTTATGAATATGCAACGCTCTGGTGGCTTTGTCTCAAGCATCCTCGGCGATGGACGAAGCCGTGGTTGGGCACCTGAACTTAGGGGAATTCTCTCCTTGGAAGTTGTCTCGCGACCAAGCCAGAAGCGCAAGCGTGATAGCGGTGTTGCCGATCTTGAGACTGAGGAGGAAGAAGCCGGTGCAGACAAGATGCCGCAATTAGAGTTCGACGATGCAGAGCCAACCCTAGACGATGCAGCTGCAAACATTGGAGGAGACACATCTCTTGCCCAAGATGAAGAGATCATCCATCTTCCCAGCGAGACCGGTGTGGTTCAATTAGACGACGAAGTCCTCGATATTGATGACGCATTCTCACCAGTGCCAGATAACTTCGATGACACGACAGCTCCTCTTCTCCACCCTGCAGATAGTGGGCCCATTTCTTTAGGCACAAAACACGCCGTACACCTTTTACGCGAACGTTTCGGACATGATGCTGAGACCAGCGAGTCCGAGAGACAGAAAACCAGTGTGCTATTCCAGGATATGCTTCCAGAGTCTACCACTACAAGAGCGGATGCCACCAAGATGTTCTTTGAAGTCTTGGTTCTGGCAACTAAAGACGCCATCAAAGTGGAGCAGCCAGTCGAAGAACTAGGTGGACCACTCCGCATCCGCGGCAAGCGAGGACTCTGGGGTTCTTGGGCAGAGGATTCTGCTGGTGGAGAGCTTGCTTCTCAATCTACTCCTGCAGCTGCTCCTGCTGTGACAGCAGAAGCATAACGAGTCATGTATGAGATAGTAAGACTTGCAGCGTTTGATTTCTTTGGAAGGGCTTGATTTTCAATTCTGGCGGCGTTGGCTGGATACCCTTTTCGAACTTGGCATGGTTTTGGAATGAACCGTTCTTTGGCGTCCGGGGGTGTGCTTGTATGCTGATTTTAGACTATCATCACTGTAACTTGAATGTTGGACTGGCCTGGTTGATGGTTTATGCAAAAGTAATGGTCATCAAATTTACGAATACTGGGCACCGCAGGTTGACATGTAATATGAAGTATTTGCGTAAAACCTTGACAGGGGGTTTTGCAATGATACTAGTCGTGGGTAAGTACATCGCCCGTAATCTTGGTCCTGATCTTGATATAAGAAACGCGAGTGGTTCGTCCTCACGGCCCGAATTTGTGATTCATACTGAGAATGATGGTGGTGGAACATTATACGCCAAGCAATCGGAGCGGAATTTCGGCTTCGCCGCTTTACAATATTTTTTTTTGGGTTCCAACGCCAAACAGTCATCAGGTCTCTCAGATATGTTCTGATGCCCATACGAACAGTCCGCATCCCAAATGTCCACCTCACCAGGCAAATATACACCTCGACTCTCGCTCTACAGAGTGTGGCGCAGTTGTCCGCAACAACGCCCTACAATAATCCTTTTCCCTCGCTGAACTACAATCCACGGCAACTAGGCTCTCCTTCTCAACAATTGATCAAGATGAAAACCGATATCCTTCCGGTCGATCCTACGAAGCTGGGGGAAATCTCAATACGACCTAACCCCGGGGAGCTCATAGACGAATGGAGTATCAAATATGAAGCAGGACATAATTGGGAAAGCCTTTCACGAGCAGCAGAAGAATTGGCTAAATCGGATACACCTGTTGCTTTCCCAACAGAGACTGTGTACGGACTGGGCGCGGATGCGACCCGGAGCTCTGCTGTTCGAGCGATTTTCGAAGCGAAAGGACGACCGGCGGACAACCCACTTATCGTCCATGTACACTCATTATCTCAGTTGAGAACTTTACTCGCTGGGGCAAATGCTGTTGGAACAAGCGACTCTTGTGCTATCCCGAGGATCTATGAGCCTTTAATTCGCAAGTTCTGGCCTGGACCCCTGACAATAATTCTACCCAATCCCCAGGACTCTGCTTTAGCGCCTGAAGTAACAGCAGGATTGAGCACATTTGGGGCCCGTATGCCTCGCAGTATACTTGCACTAGCTCTGATTCGGCAGGCAGGCGTCCCACTCGCGGGTCCATCAGCAAATGCCTCCACCAAGCCGTCGCCGACCACTGCGGAACATGTTAAGGACGATTTAGATGGGCGTATTCAGACAATCGTCGACGGAGGACCCTGTGAGGTTGGTGTTGAGAGTACTGTTGTAGATGGACTCTCGTCGCCTCCTACTGTTTTGCGTCCAGGTGGTATAAGTGTCGAACAGCTCCGGCAATGTCCCGGTTGGGAGAATGTCGTCGTTGGCTACAAAGACGCTCACGAGAAGGGAATTCGACCCAGAGCTCCAGGGATGAAGTATCGTCACTACTCCCCCAAAGCTACGGTGATCTTGTATGAATCAGGCACAGCACTACCGGAGATTACCACCTTATTAAAGCAGGTTTCTGGCCATAGTTCTGTGGGCTTCATTAGAACAAAGCGCTGGCCCCTAGCTCTCGGTCTTCCACTCTCGGGCCATAAAATCAATGGTGCCTCCCACACTAATGGCGAGGCTTCTGGCGCTGGGGTCACATATTCTACTAATTCTAGACAAACGAACCTCCTACGTTCGGTTATTCAGCACCAAATCCCGCACGCCAATCAGCATTTATTAGATCAGCCTTCCGCCGAGCCAGTGGAATTGTGGGATATCAATCTGGGAGCCGATACGGAAGCTGTTGCCCGCGGACTGTTCTCTGCGCTTCGTGAACTTGACAAGAAGGGCGTAGGAGTCATCTTTGTTGAGGGTATCAATGACCAAGTTGGAGACGATATAGCCGCGGCTGTTATGAATAGGCTTAGGAAGGCATCAGAAATTCGAGTATAAAGATTTCGAGAGTAATGGAAGAGTAAACTATCATCCAACCACCAAGGCCTTACATCTTCATGTCTGATTTTAACATGCATGCGGTCGATTGCTGCGAGAGCAATGTTGATGCTGGACAGGTTGCTACATCATCTCCGAATCGGGGCATCATTGTGAATGTATGCCAATTCAAATCCCACCTTCCATCCGGCACCAAAAAGAATCTCCTTCTGCGAGACTTCAATGCTGAGCAATTCATGTGGAAATTGCCACCTGCTAGCTGGACGTGGATTGCTGAGGTGAATAGTCAACTGCTGAAAATTTGGATAATCGAACTTCCCTACATCATGTCAGCCCTATAAACTCCGCGACCAAGCCCCTTCCCTTCTTTCCATGCAAAATTAACTGTGTGCTCGTCCCCAAAGAATGCATTTTGGCAAATTGTTCCCCAGCCTGCTTCTCAGCAGCACACTCGCCGTTGCACACAACACTATCGAAGGTCCGAACCCTTCCACGATAACCATAACGATCACTATCGCAGCAAGCGAAACTCCACGAGCATTCTCCCGAGCAGGTGGTGGTATAGGTGTTCCGAGGATTCCTATACCAAAGTCTGGGTCGGTTTCGACCAATTACTCGCTTCCAACATCAACCTTCATCGGTGGGTATGGAAATATCAATGAGAACAAGCCACCCGCTGGATATACGCGGTGTACCCACAGCCATGTGACAGAGGGGCCCAGACAACCAACTACGGCAGCTCAATACGCAAAGCCTGACAAGGACTCAACAACAACCCAAACACTCTCAGCCAAGCCGGCAACTGAGACCGACAGGGCGCCTTGGAGACAGACTAAAAAGCACACTGTGAAGGGGAAGCAAATGCAAACTGTCACTGTCAAGCCAGCAGGCGAGACCGATATCCCGCCTTGGAGACAGACGCAGACTCTACGCGAGAACGAAGGAATGTGGGCAGATGAAGGCGGTACATTTGGAGGCCAAATCAGCAGGAGCAGTGCCAGAAGCAGAAGCAGTAAGGAAGATTTCGGTACTCCAGGGCAGCACAGAAATCGGACGTGGACTAGTAAGGCGGAGAGGAGGGTCGGGGGCATGCTCAGGTGGGTGATTGATCGGGTAGTATAATTTCGCCGAAGGGCTGGATGGGGCCCTGGCCACTGATGTATTGGTCGGACGCGGATGGAGGAGTCTGTAGGATTGGCCTCCCTCATGTTCGTGGCTGGCAAGGCAATTTGATTGTAAGGGATTGACGCCCCAATAGCAGCACTAGTGGGTATCATGATACAAATGCAAATGTAGACTTAATAGTAATCATGACACGGCTGTTAAAGCTATTTGCCCAAAGAACAAGGAAGACGAGCGCCTACCGGGTGCGTCAGTGTCCGATAAGCTCTCTGGTGAATTTACAGCCACGAGGACCCTGTCTGGCTAGCGTATGGTCAGGTATCGCGGCAAAAGTAATGACATATCACGAGCGGGAAAGATTCTGGATGTTCATTGCAAAATCCATGAAAAATTGAATTTCCATTCGAAGCGGCAATTAAGCCTGTGACCATTTGATGGGAAAATGAGTAGAAGCCGGACAGTCCGAGCAGATTAAGTCGGAGAAGTCGCATCTCTGCGCCGCCCATTCCCGCACCGCCATAAAACTAGAGTAAAGTCATTGCAGAATTCCAGCAATCCGTTATATCGCGTTAAGTCATGACCTCTTTAACGCCAAGCCATTCAATCGATTCCACAACCATTTGGTGGACACTCTGAGGCTTCCCCAATCGCAATTGCGGCATCCTTTCGAGGTCGGAGTCACCTTGCGCTTCTCCATTATCATCGAGCTAGGAGGAGTGTGTGTCCCGCCGCTAGACGTCCTTGGTGGTTGCACATGATCGAGGCCCACAGGCGATTTAAAAGCGCTCCTGTTGCGCACCTTTTCCTGCTCCGTGGGCCTCGCCTCATGCTAATCGATACCGTGTTGGCGTTTGAGGTTTTCTAGATTTTGCTGGCGCTCGGCGAGATCGTTCTGTGCTTTTATCATCTTTTCCGGTTGGTGGTAGAGGACTAAGGGTACGTTTAGCTGGGGAACAAATATCAAATATGGTAGAACGCGTCCTTACCGACAAGGTATCGATTCTGAAAGTTGAAGCCGTTGAGCTTGTCGCAGGCTTGCTTGGCATCCATTACATCCTCATAGACAACGAACGCAGTGCCTTTTGTGTTGTTGGCAATTCCCTGACGAATTTGGCTGGTGCATGTTAGTGAGACGTATCCAAGCAATGCGCGAATGACTGAAACAAATGTCGGAGTGGGGGGAAGGATTGGACATACCGCACAGGGCCGAACTTGCCGAAGAGGTCGAAGAGGTCTTCTGCAGAAACGTTGAAGCTGGTCGGAAGGTCAGCGAACAATTGCGCGTCAATAGATTTGGCGAACATACCTCAAGTTCTTTACGAATAGAGCTCTATAGGGGGCAAGGACGTTAGCGGAGGTCGTGTGAGCTGGCCGCGGTGGTATACGCGGGCCATGGGGAGCACCAGGGCCTGGTGTAGCTTACCGGTTCACTTCTGGGGCTAGTTTCCCGCCGCGACTCATACTTTGAGGTCTGCTGGGGACTGAAAGGACTGGCTTCTGAGGGAATAACAGAAGGGAGGTGGTGGGGTTGGGGGGGGATGTGGTGAGGAGTTGGTTCAGTGAAGTCGAACCCGAGAACGGCAATGGGCAGTGGCGATGCCTTACATAAGCGGCCACGGTGAAGTTGACCACCTGCAGCGGCAGGCCAGCGCCAGCAGCAAGAACAACAACAGTGGCACAGGCGCTGGGCGTTTATATAGTGACGGATGGTGGTGACTGTGAAGTGAGCTGCCGAGAGTAATGGACCCGGGTTTTAAAGACCTCAGCCGTCAGGTCTAGGCGGGAGTATCTGCACATGTATCTAAGGTCGAAGCATCGGATCTCGCAGCAGCGAATGGGCTGTGCGCCTCACGACTACAATCCATTCCTCTTGTCCTCTTGTCCTCTGCCCTCACTCCCCCGACTCCTCACCATAAACCACCCTCCCCCATACACCGTCGCCGAGCGCTCTCTTCAGCGCGCCTTCAATCTCGTCCCGCGCAGTCCTGGGCGGCCGGTGGTGGTGGTGCACGGCGCAGCCATCTCTCTGCTCGCCCTCCTCTCTGCTCCGTTCCATCTTCACTTCCCCGCGTAACTTTAAGCTCGACTTCTCTCCTCCGCAACCCAGTCCGCGCACACTCACAACCCCAACACCCACCCCGAAAACCCACGCTCGTTCATCCAGGCTCCTCGCGCCGCCCTCTCCCGCGTCATTGGGATATGCTGTCTCTCATGCCAATCTGCCCGACCTGCTCCCATCGCGCCGCTGCCCCGTAGTGCGTCTGAGACGCTTGCCGCGAACCTGCACCTCCGATACAGCGACCCCCCCCATCAATCCGCGCTCCACGCGAGCAATTATCATTATGAGGGTCTCATCCTTCAAGGCGCAGTACAGGCAAGCTCCGCTGCGTTCCAAGACACCTCCGCCGCCTGCCTACGAGCCTCTCTCCCCCATCCTGGCACCGTTCGATGCCTCGACAGCAAACCCCGCCGGCGGCAAAGACAGGCTTCAGGAGCACAAAAGCAATGGCGCCAACGGCTTGATACAGCAGATGCTGGTCTATGGAGATGGTGGACACGCGCAATCTCGTCCTCTCCAGAGCTCCCCAGCGGTGACGCACAACCTCCCACAACTTGCCGCTCCTCTCCCGCGACACAACCCACAGTCTTCCCCGGGACTGGGCTCTCCCATCGATGCACTCGCAAGCGCTGCCGTGTCATCCTTACATACGAGCCCTACGTATACCGTCTCTCGGCGCCCCTCTCATGGCCCGGTCTCGCCCACGACCGCCGCCCCTCACCTGCCCTCTATTGAGCGCGCGTCGCAGCATTCATATCTGGAGGCGCCGACCCGGCCTCACGATGAGCGGCCCTCAAAACGCGCTCGCTCGGAGTTCTTCCCCTCGCCCCAGAATGGCCTACAATATTCGAGACCAGCCACGAGCCACAACCCGGGATGGTCATATAACGTAGAGCAAATGGTTGACAATGGGGTGCGCATGTATCAAGACAACATCCCATCCACCTACAATCAACAAGAGAGTGCCTCTAAAAGACTCTCGGATGCTCAATTACTACTTGATTTTGCAGGAAGCGCTTCTCATAATCATCAGAGCCACACCTCGCTAGCAAAGCGCTGGAGTATCCCGCATTCTGAACAGCCTAACCCAGGCGCCGTCCAAAGTATCGACCCCAGCGGGCCGTATCCGGGAGCTTCGTATACCAATGCCAAACGCCCAGAATATACACATCCCACGGGAAATTACGGCTACGCGCCGATCGCCGAATCTAGCTCAACTCTCCCCATCCACCACCACGCTCCGGCTCCAGCTGTACAGACCCATACCCCTCCGGAAGACTTCTCGAGCCAATCTTTCCCTCAGAATATCGAAATCGCTGGTGTTGAAGAGAAGAAGCCGAAAAAGCACCAGGGATGGCCCAAAGGGAAGCCGCGGGGTCCCCGACCAGCAACTCTGGCAGGCAAGAAGAAGAAGCCAACGCCAAAACCCAAATCTACCCCGACGACCAGCGCAACCCCTATTCACGATCAACTCCATTCGCCTCAGAGTCTTCCAGCAGAAAGCCGTGACAATCGCCCGTCCGAGGGTGCAGGGCTCATCCCTGTTCACAGTCAAGTCTCTCCAGAGGGCGTCTCTCAAGCTCGACGCCATTCATTCTCAAATATCGACTTTCAACCTACCCAGAGTGACGATGCCGCCCCAAACTCTATGCGAGCACGATCGGTCCCTGTCGAAACAAACGTCATTGACACAACACCGAATGACAATAGCACTCGGGATGTGGGCAAGAATGTGAAAGCTTCTAATCCAACCACAATATGCGCCGGGTGCCATTCATCCGATTCAGACACTCAGATCGGCGACGGAGAGCAGTGGATCAGCTGTGATGGATGCAAAGAATGGTTTCATTATGGATGTGCGGGTTTCAACAGCGAAAGAGAAGTTCGTGAGATCGACAAGTTCTACTGTAATGCTTGCAAACCTAGATTTGGCAATACGACTAGTAAGCATGCCCCAGTATATGGACGTATCTCGCTAACGGGTTTGTAGAAGTGCGCAAGTCCGGCAGGGCTCATACAGCTGTTGACTATGCCGGTCTGAATGAAGGAATCTTGAAGACTTCCGACGACAATCCTGAACATCATTACATCCAAGCATTCAAAAACGGCGATATAAGCTTCACGCCCGAGACATTCGCTCGCCTCCCTCCTGAGTGTCTTTCCGCGGATTATCTTGAAAAGATGAATGGCTTCAAAGAGCCAATTGTAATCCCAGCAGCTTCAAATCCTCGACCCCAGCATCCCTACACAGATGCGCCTCAACCTCACTCATCAGAAGAAGTGAAGCCCTTTGACTCCATTCAGGACATCTGCAACCACGAATTGGTACCTGATGATGGCCAAGACAAGCTCGACATGGTCATTCCAGAAGGGCTTACCGTACGCCGAGTTTCCGAGTTGTACGGCCCAATGGAGCGGGTACCGGTGATTGATGTCAAGGCCCAGGAAGGCGAGGACAAGAGGTGGACCATGGCTAAATGGGCCGACTACTATGAACAAGAAGGCGAAAAACCTGTCCGAAATGTCATAAGCCTGGAAGTTTCAAGGAGCAGACTCGGCAGATTAATCAGGAGGCCCAAAGTCGTCCGTGACATGGACCTTCAGGACTCAGTCTGGCCAGAAGATGACAAGGCGCATGCCCCACCGGTGCAATTCTACTGCCTTATGTCCGTCGCAGATTGCTACACCGATTTCCATATTGATTTTGGTGGGTCCTCTGTGTATTACCATATTGTTAAAGGCAGGAAGACCTTCTTTTTCATCCCGCCAACGAAGCAAAACTTGAAGAAGTATGAGGATTGGTGTCTCTCCCCTCGGCAGAGTCACGAATTCTTGGGCGAACAAGTTAGAGATTGCTACCGAATTGATCTGTTCGCAGGGGATACCATGCTAATACCCTCCGGCTGGATTCATGCTGTCTGGACACCGGAAGACAGCTTGGTCATTGGGGGCAATTATCTAACGCGAATTCACTTCGGCATGCAGATCAAGGTTGTCGAGGTTGAGAAGAATACCAAGGTCGCCCCGAAGTTCCGTTATCCCTTTTTCCAAAAGATCATGTGGCTTGCTCTTCTCAGATATCTCGAGGAGGATCCAATCCCACAAGTCGTAGAACAGCTTCTTCTCAACGGCGGCCAGTTCCAGCGAGTCGTACCAATCTTTTGTGAGCCGGACAAATTTGGTCACAATTCGGACTCCGGATCAGAGAATTACAACAGACGTTACTACTCAAAGGCTGAGCTGGAGGGGCTTCCCGAGCTTGTCAACTTTATCTGGAGAACCGTGTTAATCTCAATGGGCAGAATAGAGGGTATCACGCAGGTGTCCCGGAATGCGGTTACAAAATCTATCCCAAAAGGGCACGGCGAGCCTCTCATGCTAGCTCGGCGCTTCGCCATGTGGGTTAGTTGGAAGAGGGGAAATGAACGTATCCCCCAATGGGCCCACCCAGATGCTTCTTTGCCTGAAGTAGCAGACCTCAAGGGGGAGAAGAAGCTGAGCAATGCACAAATCAAGCGAATGGAACGAGAGGCAGCAAGTGATGCACTCAGAGCCACAAACCAAAGGCAAGGCCTCCGAACCCGAGGGCCGGAACAGTCCCCGCCGGAAGGAAACATTGATTCTCAAAACCAGGCTGCCCCGGCGTCGTCAACGACAGGATTCCTACGACCTTCTAAAGAACATGTCACAACGCCAAAGACGTCTCAACTTGGTCCAAAACGTATCGCCTGTGACGCTTGTAGGAAGAGAAGAATACGCTGTAAACATAAGGACGAACTGGTGGAGTCCCCCAAGCCCAGTGGCAGTGCCCTCGTAGCGTTGAACGGCCCTGTGACCACACCTAGCCTGCCTCCAACCCCGGCGCTTGGTGCATCAGCTAAAGGGCGTGATACGGATTCCGATAACTCGTTCGGCCCATTTTTGAATGCCGCATATGATTCGCAAGTAGCCATCAATGGAGGGCCAACCTCGAGCGAATTGAACCATGATGTGCTTGCCAGTAAATCAGGTCGTGTCAAGGCCTGTGCAGACTGTCGAAAGAGCAAGGTAAGATAAACATGCATTCTCAAAAACTTCATGACCGCTCTAACACGAATCACAGCGTCGTTGCATACACGACGAAAATGGCAACATAGATCCTATCAAAGCTAACGAGACACCCATCCCTAGAGGGTCTACGTCCAAAAAGCGACGCGTTAGCGGTGAAGAGGATGGCGAATCGAATAACAAAAGAATGAAAAGAGAATCATTTGCCGAGGCTGGGGTCGTCTTCGATGGTGAAATATCTATGTGGAATCGTTACCCATTGAAGAGAACTCCGTCAGGGAACGCTAAGACAACCGAAACCCAGAACACTTCCGCCACTACAGCTACACAAGATTCAACCGATTACCCTGCATCGGAGAGCGCCATCCCGATCGATCCTCAGCTCTCTGATGGGGACATTGTTAGGGTAGCCACACCCTTACATACACGCTCCAAAGATACCGTACTTTCATCCATTGAAGACGGAGCTATGGACGGCATCGTGCCAACGGGGGAGAATAATATCGAGCCCGTTGATGCCATGCCACTTACCCCAAACTTTACTGACAACCATCATGGCCCTAATGGTATCAGTCCAAGTTCCCCGACTTATGGAGCCCCAATGGAGAGCGTCTCGCCGACTCTGAGCATCGCTAATCCTCCCCCCGCTCCGACGTCTCCCAGCTTACCTCGATCCTCAAGAGTAAGCGCTACACCCCGGAAAACGAGCCAAACACCTCGTGCTTCGAACGGCAAGAGCAGTACCCCAAAGTCCACACCTTCCACCAGGCGACGAGACAGTAAAGGCTCGATCAAAATAGAGCCTAGATCGGACCAGAAAGCGCAATCGATACCCACCGAGGGCAATAACGAAGACATGGCCAGTCTAGCGCTCGCACTCAAACTGCAGATGGAAGAACATGGGCTGAGGAGGCGCAGCAAGTAGGGAATATTCTTCGTTTGTTTTTATCTCTAATAATGTTCTTTACGGTTTCCACTACTCCCTTTTACGTTGGTTTAGGCTCCTGCAATAGCTGGCGTTAGGTCGGTTCCACAGTTTCTTCCTTTCTAATCATTCATGGAGGAATGGCGTTAAGAACCAAATCATATACCCCTTCAGGTATACCTTGTATTATGAAATTTTCATACATGGCACTTTCTTCATTTGGAATTACGGGCGTTTGCATCGGACGGGTGAGATGCCACTTCCTGGCTGCTGCGCAACTCTGTGTCATTAGGGCCATCAACTTAGTTTCCAATAAGTCTTGAAGCTTGCGCACTCGGCTCTCAAATAAGGATCTGTGAAATGGCCTAAAGTCTTTTCTGAGGCTTCCGCATTCCTGATCAGTCTACATCTAGCAGTCTGAAGAAATGTACGAACCAAGTCAACTTCGCGTCTTCGTCAAATCACGCACTCAGTCAGAGAGTTAGCTACGAAAACTCAAGTTACGTCTTGAGTATTACTGTATTGGCTTAAAACCAATTTCTGGCGAATTGTTGTTGCGATTCCATGCTCAGATGTAGGTGGTTTTGTTGAAATCAGCAGAGATTGAAATCCTGTCATGTGCCAGTTTTGAGGCTGCGAGGTCATCTAAGACACCAATCAACCACGCGCGTACCTCAACGCCTCAAGCCTCAGTCACTTGAACTCAACATAGGGACACAAAACTGTGTCCATCGCACAGTGACTCTGTCAGGAACCCTCTGTTTCACTGTCGAGGAAGGTTATACGAGCGCGTGGCTGAGAAGCGTTCATGTGTGTTTTGTTCAGCGTGATGCACGGTGGCTTTGTCCTTGCTCGTGTTTTGCGCCGTCCATGGTCGGTCAAATAAAGGAAATGCATGTCCACTGGATCCTTCTCAAAGTATTTGCAACCAAGTGTTAAAATCGTTTTCTCAGATATCTTGGATACCTGCACTAGCAACAAGCTATCTATCAACTACCTTGAGATACCTGATATTCATGCATCCCTACAACTATCTAATTGTTTTTCGTTGCTTCAATCGGCAGTAATTTAGACAGGCACCAAATTGGAAGAGAGCATGTGCTGGATAACGCTTAGTCCAAAGAAACCCAAACATCATCATCACCATCCACACCTTCACCACCATCACGGCCACCATGACCACCATCATGACTGCGACTCGAACGTAGAAGAATTAGTCCGTATTAATCGAGTATCCCTCGAATCTCAACCCAGCCATCACCATCATCACCACCATTCCAAAGTCCGCATCATAACACCAACTCTTCCCATCCATTCCGACCATCATCACCACCATTTGCATCCTCACTTACACCACAAACACCACCATCATCATATACATCCTCTACATCTACACCCAATACGACTACATGGCCATGGAAGGAAACGGGTGCCTACCCCTGATCCACCACCCCCAAGCCGTTGCCCAAGCCCATCACGCAGGGCCTCCAGAGAACCGATCTACAGGATCCAACCAGTGGACACGGATCGCACCACTTATCGTACTACCGTCGTTGAACCAAGTCAAGATGTAGTGGAAAGGACGAGGATCGCATTGCGGGAAGTAAGGCCCCAAAGACGAGGACTGAGGAGAGTGGCGGGCTATGAAGTATTGGGGAGAAGCGTACCTTGGGATTGGGACTGCATTAGTAGCGTTGCAGGGAGCAGCAAAGCCGGTGGGGCAAGAGGCAGGACAGAAAGGAGAAGTAGTCTTCGATACCCGCCTTTTGGAGGTTCAGAGACCTGGATGTGATGTGTGGGAGGTAGAGTTTCGAGACACATAAAGTGGGAAATCCGGCTATTGGAAGGAAATGTACGTGAACGGGTCGCCCATATTGAATTTAGCTACATTTACTTTGGCTCGAAGCAGGCGACACAAGTAGCTAGGTTATATATATTTTTACAATCCAATCGTTGTCAAAGATGCGACCCCAACCTATGTGATTTGTTATAGGGCAGCTATGCGGAAGCTAGGAATTCGGTCAAGAAAACAGTAAAGAGAATCCGGGACTGACATTAAGCGACGTAGACCTATAGTAACAAAGAAAGGTTTTTTTTGTTTTTCTTTTCTTCTCTCGCTGAAGCGCGAGCAAAGGACGGACTGTGATGAAGGTTGGTGTAAGGTAAGCTCGTAAGGTAGTGTTCTGCTAAAGCAAGCGAAGGCAGCCAAGCTTGCGACGACAGCTTGATGCGCCCGTGCCTAACGCCAAGAGCGACACTCCAAGGTACCATCACCACTTCTTCAACCTCACCTTCACCAGCCAACCCCCACCAGCTTCATCTCTTCCTCCTAATCCACCTCCTAGCACGCCCTCACCACCATAATCTCGACCATGGATTCATTAGTAGCCCAGTATACCCGTCCGGCGCACGCGGAGGAAGGCCAGTCCTATGAGGAACAGCAGGAGCTCTCCCAAGCCACACCAGAACTCTCTCTGAAGTTCGCCCTACCCCCAGTAGCTCAAGTATGTCCCCAAGGCACATTTCCTATCCTTTCCGAAGCTACTCCCGGCCTAACGAGATCATAGTCCTCCTCATGGCTGCGAGCAATGACCGATGATTACTCAAACCCCAACTGCCCGATCAAGATCGCTCACGGTACGACAACACTGGCCTTTCGATTCCAAGGTGGCATCATTGTGGCGACCGACTCTAGGGCGACTGCAGGAAACTGGATAGCAAGTCAGACGGTGAAGAAGGTCATCGAGATCAACAACTGCCTGCTGGGAACAATGGCCGGTGGTGCGGCTGTGAGTTAAATTTCCAGGAGCCACACACGTTGCATAGATAGGGAACTGACTGAAGCATAGGACTGCCAATACTGGCTCGCATACTTGGGCATGCAATGCCGACTTCACGAGCTCCGACACAAACGCCGCATTTCCGTCGCCGCAGCCTCCAAGATCCTTGCGAATCTTGTCTACTCATACAAGGGAATGGGTCTAAGCATGGTATGATAATACATGGATCCAAGAATTCAAGTCCACTACTAACAAAACAATTTAGGGTACTATGTGCGCGGGTGTAACCCCACAGGAAGGCCCAGCCCTTTACTATATCGACAGCGACGGCACACGCCTCGCTGGCAACCTCTTCTGTGTTGGCTCCGGTCAAACCTTCGCCTACGGTGTCCTTGATGCACAATACGACTATAACCTGTCTGACGAAGATGCGTTAGAGCTTGGCCGACGAAGTATCCTCGCTGCTACCCATCGTGATGCGTTCTCTGGCGGTTTCATCAACCTGTACCACGTTAAAGTGGACGGCTGGGTGAAGCATGGCTTCAACGACACTAATCCCATATTCTGGAAGACAAAGTTGGAAAAGGGCGAATTCTCGAACGTGACCGCAGATCTGGAGTAAGGCTTGCTTAAGAATATGAGTTTAGAGGCGCTCGATGGACTGGGAACACGATTAAGATATACTTTCAAGCAGCAAGTGCTGCTGTGTAGTTTCTACCTATGTAATACATAGAGTCTCTTCCCGAACTGAGAAGATTCAACTGCCCAAGGCGCACTATTTTCCAAAGCGGCCTCTAACCCGCTGCTGCTGGCTTAATTGAATGTCTGAATGTCTTCAGAAACATCCTCTGGAAGGAGGTGGAGGTCCATTATACAAAGAAGTGTCTAGTTCAGCCAAGCGAATTTCCACCCTTTTGCCTTTCCATAACCTTTATGACATCAGCTGCATTATTCTTATCTCCTTTCTTCTTCTTAGGACCCCTCTTTCTCTTCTTGCCGCCTCTGGGTCCTTGCCCGTCTTCCTCGTCATCGTCAGCGCCCAGCCCCCTCCACTCTGAGAATTTGACCTTCTCACCCTCCCTTTCCATTTCATCTGCATCATCAAATCGACTCTCGCCAAAACCCATGTCGAGATCTTCCATGTCTCTATCGCTTGCTGCAAGTTGGGCGGCACGTTTTCGAAGACGGGCTTCTTCCGAGTCTTGAAGAAGTTCGGAATCCGGATTCATGCTACGAACTTTGGCAAGGGCCGCACGAACGGTTGCGTCGGCTGTGTCTATCGATTTCTGCTCTGGGGGCTTATCGTTGAAGTAGTTCCGGGTAGAAAATATTGTAGCAGAAGCTTCCGCAGTGGGTGTTGCCGCCTCAATGCCGCCTTCTCGAGACGCTTTCGGTTCCTTGCGTTCAACGCCCCCTGATACTTGCCCGTCTTCCACTTTGTCTCCGTCCTCGTCCGAAGAATCTTCATCATCGTCCACGAGGCCTGCGAGAGGATTGTAATCCGACCCTACCCCGGCGAAAATGTCTTCATCGTCTGACTCTTCTATTGGTGCAGCAGGGGCATCTGGGGAACTCGCCTCGCTCTCATTTCCCTTTGGATGCGGCTCAATCGTGGGTACAGCCGGCTCAGTCTTCTGTTTCCTCACTTTGCGCTTCTCTTTTCCATGTTTGTCGGTGATGATCAAGACTTCCCTACCCTGCGAATCGATCTCGATCCTTGTCGTCTCATCTTGGCCAACCTTACGGAAGTTCGAACCTAGGCTAGGATACTTCTTTTGTTGCTCAGCTGCAGCCGCCTCTGCAGCCGCCTTCCTCTGTGCTTTCAGCTCCGCTAGGATGGAATCCCGGGTCCTCTTTACGCCTGCGATTGGGGGTGGTGGTGCAACTTGGCCCTTTTTTTCGACCTTTTCCCGCTTGACCGGCGCAATGTCCTGCTCAGCGATCTCATCAAATTCATCCTCCACATCCGGGCTTTGGTCTTCCTCCTGGGTCTTTTGGGTGCGACTAGACACTTCTTCGCCAGCCTTGAGCCTCTCGAGCAACTTCCAGTCCAAGCCTCTAACCAGGTGTGTACTTTCTATGTCCCCTCCTACCATCTCTTGTACTATCTTGTCGAATGTATCTCGGTCCAGCTCGCCTTTTTTCATACTCTCCTCCAGAGCCTTAATGCGCTGGGCACGTTCATCCTTCTCATCATCCACCCTGTCCTTCGTCCGATCGGTAAAGCCAGCGGCGAGCTTGACGCCCTTCGGTACAGATGATTTGACTTTCTTGTCAGGGTTGGCTTTGGCATTTCTTTCAGCGAGTTGGCGGGCAAAATCTGCTTGTACGGTGTTGCGGCCAACAGAGCGCGGCGTCATGGGGATGATGGCATGCTTTCGAGACCCCAATGAAGAGGCAGCGGCCGGTCGAGCTGCTGAGGAGGCACCTTCGACACCATCTTTTGGCTTCGAGTCGCCGATCAGTAACTTGCGGAATTGTTGATTATTCATGATAAAGTTGTCGACGGCCTGTTGGCCGTGGTAGAGGCGGCAACACGCATGTGATGAAGCTCTTTAGAGCTTGATCTTGATGCCCAAGAGACGGTTTCGAACGATGCTTCGGGCGCGAGCTAAGTGACCTGAGTTGTAACAACCATAGGGCTTTTGAATGTTTGTCAGTGTCTTGTAGTGGGCGAGGTAGAAGCTCACGACAGTGCAGGTGAAGGTCGGATCAAATGCGCGATGTCGAAAAGTTACCTGCCAAGACTAAGGTCCCGCCATCTGTGACTGCGGGGACTAGCGCCGCCCTAGCGCCGCCCTAGCGCGCGAAGTCAACATGGGGTGAGATGTGGCACTGGCACTCGTTAGTATCTAATGGAGGCTCGGAAACAAAGACCACATGTAACAACATATGAAAAGGCGCACGAAATACAAGGCATGTCATTAAATTCCAATATCGGATTTGAAAGATCCCTAATTTCTATCCAAAATTGACAATCGGTTTTGTACGGCCAGTTTGTAAACCAATATCCCCTTTGACTCCATCGGAGAGCATGGGCCAGTGACGTCGTCTTGCTCCAGCGCGCGCAGCGTACTCCCTTTACAACAGGATTGAGATCGGAATACATTTGCCTGCCACGTCGATTTAAACACACAACATCTGCGAATTATTCCGCGTGTCTCAATACCAGCTCGACGAGGTGTTGCTGGGATTCTCAATGAGTTCCTACCTGCTGATCAGCAGACCAAACCAAAAGCTCATCTCAAGCCGCGTCGTTACCGAGAGCTCCACAAGGATCGCGCTCCGCTCCAAAGCTACCCGTACCGGCTCGCAATACCACCTTCTCCATGTATAAGTAGTGCTCAGTATATCCTCATCCCCTCTTCCCCAGTCTCCTCTCCACACTACCTTCGTGTTACCGTCCACTCATCAAACATGCTATTGCCTTTCTCATTTTTAGCAATCACCTTCGCCACCGTCTGCTTAGGAGAAAATTCCGCAGGCAATAAAACCTTCACAAATCCAATCCTCGACAAGGGCGCAGATCCGTAAGTGAACGTCGCTAGTCTGGATTATTTGTGCTGCTAACGCATGCCGAAGCTGGGTGATACGGCATGAGGGCTACTATTACATGACTTATACTACAAATGAAGACGTCACATTACTACGAAGTCAGAGCCTCACGTACGTATTTTTCCAAGATCATGAGTATACCCAGGTGTACACACAATCCCTCGCTTCAAGATCAACGATCAAGCCCTACCAAGCTGTGTAAATCAACAAATCCCACATTAAGCCCAATCCCGTGCCTCCAATGAAGCGAGCAATCAAGCTAGAGACTTGCTACGAAAGTAAATGCTAGATTTCGAGAGGAACGAAGGCTCTTGCGGTCCTTGTATCAAAATCTGGCAACCGAGCTCTATAATTTTCCATTATGATGAATAGTCTCTGTTTCTGACAATTTGCTACGCCGAGAGGCCTAAAGATATATACACATACTAATTATAAGCAGAGACTGGGGAAACGCAGAGGAAAAAGTTCTTTTCAAACCACCTCCAGGCCTCAACTACTCGACCGATCTCTGGGCGCCAGAGTTGCACTCATTGGATGGCAAATGGTACATCATCTTCACAGCCGATCCACGAAATGACTCCCCCCCTCCAGAAGTAGACATGTACTGTGACTATAGCTGTCCCGCCGTTCACCACCGAATGTTCGTCCTCGAAGGTCTCGGGGAAGATCCCTGGACCACCGAATTCACGTACAAAGCCGAACTAGATACGTACGACCAATTCGCCATCGATGGGACGTACTTTCGGCATGAGAGTGGCCTTTACCATATTTACAGTTGTTGGTTCAACAAATTCGATGGTTGGCCCGCAAACCTTTGTATCTCTAAGTTCTCCAATCCTTGGACCATATCCTCCACCCTAGACGAGCGGCAAGTACTTTCCGTGCCCACAAATGCATGGGAAAAGACTCCCAATGGCCGCACCGTCAATGAGAGGCTCAGCTCCAATGAGGCCCCGCAACAGCTCGTGAACCCCGCCACGGGCCAGAATTTTGTCATCTACAGCGCCGCTCGTTCAGATAACCGTAATTATTGCCTTGGCCAACTTGAGCTCGTTGGCCAAGACCCTATGAATCCTTCGGACTGGCGGAAACATGAGGAGGGCTGCATCTTCTATCAGAACCCGGAGGAAGAAGCGTATGGTGTAGGGCACGCGAGTTTCGTGCAGAGCCCCGACGGTACCGAGGACTGGATTGTGTATCACGGCATGCGAGATCCGACGAACGGGTGGGCTGCCAGGACGATCCGAGCACAAAAGTTTACCTGGAATCATGACGGCACGCCCAACTTCCCAAGGCCGGGCTATGGTCCCTACCAGGTGCCGAGTGGGCAGAGCTAGGGATGCGAGCGGCCGCAAGTAATCGGGCTTGAGTATGACCAAGTTTTGATGAACGTTTGATACTGGGATCGAACGGCGACCGCACAATAGATAGGGCCAAAGTCATAGTTGTAAAAAAAATTTCACCAAATGCTACAAGTTTGGGGTATATCAACATCAGCCCTCTTACGGTGAAGAGATTCCAAGATCCCGATCTTTATGTTGCGAAAGTGCACAATTAGACAGGAACACCGGCTGCGTGATCTTGTGCTAGATCTCGAGCGATACTAAGCCATGAGAGTGGTCCTCAAGGCCCAATCACCCGCCAACCTCTTGTAGCTCAAACAGCAGATTTGGCTCTGCTAGACCGTCTAAGTCTATGCTTCTCTGTAGCCTCCTCGATCTTGTTCTTCCTCCATGTGCAATCATCGGCGAAATCGCATATCCGACACTTGAATGCTTCTTCTATCTCCACCCCTTTAGCCTGTCGTTCACCCTTCCACCAGCGCATCTCCTCTTGCAAGTAGTCCTCTATTCTACCAATATCGTAGGCGAAGAGCTCGCTCCCAATAAGCTCCCCTGTTCTTGAGAACCTAAATTCTGCCCGAAGGATATCAGAGACGGTAGAGATTGTTTGGGAAAATTCAGATATCATGAGAGACCACAAAGCCAAGAGGCTATTGTGTGCCTGGATCTCGGATGCCTGGAGTACACGGAAAGGGTTCTCATCATCTATAGGCATGGGCTCATCCCCACCGAGCCCACCCAATTCAAGCACAAAAACCTCCGTGAAGGGCTCCAGGGGCTCGAGATTATATCGAGCAAATACAGTCTCTGCATCCACTGTATTCAGGGCCAAAGACTCGAGAATCTTCCGGTACAGCATCAGCTGCATCCATGTTGGCCTGAGACTCGCGCCTGCGGGGACTGACTTGACCCCGCGTGTCTTGACATCAGCAAGATACACATTTCGCTCTGACTCATATGCCCCGGGCCATGCCTTTTTGCTTGCATCATCTTCCACCTTGGAAAAACTCTGTTCAATGCTCAGCTGACCCAAGGGAAGAGTGCCGCCACTTTTTTCCGCCTTGGACCTTTCCAATGACTCTTCAAGCTTCGCGTCAGGGCACGTGTATGATACCTCATCGATGATCCCATTGACGACCTGTCCTTCAATGACTCCCCATACCTCCAGCTCCCGTGTTAGGCCAGTTTCTCGAAGTGTTCGGAGGCCTTGGATCGTATTCCATATCCTCAAACCAAATCGATCCTCCTTCGATTTGACCCGTACAGGAACGATCTGATGCACCTCTTCTTCAAGCACTCTGTGAACGTTGGATCCCCGTTTCATAGCATCCGTTGGCGGTTTCCGTCCAAACTTGATCAGGGTATACCAGTATTGCAGCTCGCACCATGCCGGTGATACCAGGTCGGTGACCGATAAGGGCTTTCTGGGCTTCGTGCGGAAACGCTCGAGAGGCGAGCGTGTGTCTACTTTTGAGTCGTTGTTTGCCGTCAATGGCACAGCATCGGCTTTATACGTCGTGTTTACGGGACGCTCTTCAGTAGGATAGAGATCGCGACATACTAGACGCTGTCAGTATGTCAGTCGCTAAAAAATACGCGTCTTCACGATAATTATGAATGCTCATACCGCTCCAAGCCTCCCTCGAGAGGTCGTTGTATTCCACCTCAACAGACGCGCTCCTGTAACATGTCGGGGTCTGCAGACCAGGCGGCTCGAGCTGTACGACGGCAGAGTGAGGAGATTTGTCCACAGTAGCCTGCGATTTGTGCACAAGGTCATCTTCTATGCTAGGGTATATGATGTTCTTCTCCAAAGGTGCGGTCGCGGCTATCTGCGAGAGTAGTTCTCCTATGAGTGTGGTCTCCTCTGGGTCGAACTCTGAGCCATACTCGCTGAGATCGCGGATTTCTATGTCGGAGCCGTAGTCGCTGATAGTGTCTAGGCAATTTGACGTCAACCGTGGAGGTTCTGAAGTAGCCATGCCATGCTCTGCTGTCCGAGGTGTTTTCCTCGGACTCTGGCCGCGGGTGCCTTTGGTGTTCGCGCCTCGTCGCCACCAGCGCGAAGTCATGACTTCAGCACCCTGGAAGCCGCGTTCGCCAATCAGATCAGAGCATGTAAGCTCTCAGGCTCAACGCACGATTCAGATTTGTTGCAGTAGGTAATCATATGTTATTGGGTTGATACGTAATTTCTAGCAATGGCTATCTTATCACAGTGGCGGTCCACCCAGCGACTCGTCGATCTGTTCACTGCGAAAAGTCGCGCTCGCCGGGCTTCAATAGCCATTAAGGGCCTCTACAGCCTCCCTGAGATCCGGAACATCATCTGCGGTCTGTGACGGCCTTGCCCATCGAACAATACCCTCCTTGTCAATGGCAAAGCTACCAGAAGTCTGCCATCTAGTACCACTCTCAGTTGGTCGATTCCAGATGCCTTCATTTTTACCCAGCGAGTAGACAGAGAACAAACTCCAAGGGTTGAGGACGTGCCAAAGACTCGAGATCCCTAGACCCCACGTGGCGTAGCTTTTACGCTGGAGGTCGACCACAACATCTACATTGCCAGCCCCAGAAGGATCTAGTGATTGAAGCCATCTATCAGTTGCTTCCTGATCACTATGCGAGACGGCGATAAAGTGCATATCTCGATGTTCAGACGCAAGCTCGCGAAGCGAAACGAATGTCTTCTCCGCAACTGCCCTGTATCAGCGAAGCCCATCCATGCAAAGTGTTTCCATCGTACATGGACACCCACAATGTCTAAGAAACGTGACAATCACTGGTTTCCCATCTGGATCTGGTATCCGAAGTTGTTCGGTGCGAGGCACACTTTGGCCGATTTGCAGTGGCTCTACATCTGATGAAGGCTTTGGAAACTTCCATGAGTTAAATTCCGTTTGCCACGACATAGTTTATTTGAGTCTGGTTACAAACTTGAGTGATATACGCAGTGCATAATCCAAAAAAAATGGCTCTGCATGTCAATCATAGATAGGCTTTGATGGGCCCAAGATAGTGCCATGCAGCGCGCGTCATTGATGTGGGGTGCGCTACCGAGTTCACGATAGCGCCTCAACACCATCCACGGTCAGGTCGATACCTACGCGAGACAACATGCCTGATAGACTCAGCCAATACTATCAGCACGACTACGATTGTAAAGCGTCCAGCCTAGTGGCATCCTGCGTAAGTGTCGCGCCCTTTCCCAATCAACATGCGACTCCGTCGCCTTTAGACATATCGAGCGTGAGTCAAGAGCGCGACGCGACATGTCCCAACGAATAGAAGGCAGTAAATACAAGGGCTGGTGGCGAGATAACCGATGATAGAACGGAACCGTGTCACGAGATGGCATTCAGTTTGAGCAGAGTCATCACAGCATATGGAACACAAAAGTTTGAAGTATAGTCGATCGACTTTCGTCAATTCGTGTGGTCAGTGACCTTCACTGATTATGGGATATACTACACATCGCCACTGCACCACTCCAGTGCACCCATGAAACCCAGATAACCGTGACCGTTATTGTGAAAATTCCTGAACGCCTTGAGAAAACCCAACCATGTCATGTTGACTCATGCTGGGCCAGAATATTGTCGAAGTTCAGGCCAGCGTGAGCATGGGGCGAGGCATTTAGCCACGCTCACCACGAAGGCGGCGCGCAAGCTGGATGTCCTTAGACTCTGTAATGTTATTAGCGACACGTCTTTGATAGCACTTGATGAGGGGAAACACGTACGGATGGTGACACGCTTGGCGTGGATGGCGCAGAGATTGGTGTCCTCAAAGAGGGAGACGAGGTAGGCCTCAACGGACTCCTGAAGAGCGCCGATGGCAGAGGACTGGAAGCGGAGGTCGGACTTGAAGTCCTGAGCGATTTCACGAACAAGACGCTGGAAGGGCAGCTTGCGGATCAAAAGCTCGGTAGACTTCTGGTAGCGACGGATCTCACGGAGAGCGACGGTACCAGGCTTGTATCGGTGAGGCTTCTTGACACCACCGGTAGATGGTGCAGACTTGCGAGCTGCCTTGGAGGCGAGCTGCTTACGTGGGGCTTTGCCACCAGTGGACTTGCCTGTGATGGAATGTCAATGAGTGCGCGATGCAATGAGGTGGATAAATGTGTGGGTGTGGGTGCATGTCGCAAAAAAGTCGCGATGCACTCATAGCGGAGTGGCGCGACAAGTGATGCGACACAATGCGATAAGCTGCAAGCGACGACAACACCAGAAGAGGTTGCTGCAGGCGATGCAGTAGGTGAAGGAGGAATTAGGTGAATGACTTACGAGCTGTCTGCTTGGTACGGGCCATTGCGACGAGTTGTTGAGATGGAGTAGATGAGATAGAGTGTTGTATAGAGCTGTTGTGGCTGTGGAGTGGAGTTGAGTGGATGAAGGAGAATTAGAGGTGGAGGGGGGTGCGGGCTTTATAGGGTTGCAGGTGGGTGCGGCGGCTGCCTTGGATCAAACTCGTAGGGGCGGGCAGACGTGCGGGCGTGCAGGCGTGGAAAGCGCGAACAACAAAGTCAGAAACACGACCAAAGTAAAACTGCTTTGCGCGCGCAGTTTCTGGTAGGGGTGGCGGGCGACAGGCGAGAGGCGACACTCGGACACACTCTAAGCAAGCGAGCGAGAAGGAGCGAGAGAGCGAGAGAGCGAGCCCGCGCTTTGGCCAACTTTGCACTCTTGCGCTTGTCTCCCCTCGCTAAATTAACCGGGAACGGCATCAACGTT
The DNA here is from genome assembly GCA_001007845.1 of Nigrograna mackinnonii. Taxonomy (NCBI): domain Eukaryota; kingdom Fungi; phylum Ascomycota; class Dothideomycetes; order Pleosporales; family Nigrogranaceae; genus Nigrograna; species Nigrograna mackinnonii. The sequence goes on along the minus strand of JGVQ01000059.1, from coordinate 30,688 downwards.
CAACGCGTGTCCGACCCATTGTTGATTTCGTGGTCGCGCTGCCCCGACTATATATTCCTACTTGCCCCCCGTACCAGAAATCCCATCAACAACTCAACCCACTCCCAAGCTCACTACCACAATCCACTCCACAAACTCACCCTCAACCAACTCTTCTCTCTCTCCACATCTACCAAAATGACTGGACGTAAGTCTACCCCACACTTTCGCAGCTCATAGCTTCGACACTCACCTGTCGTCTCTACCTTGAGCTGCTCCCTTTCAACTTCAGTTTACTGACGCGTCTTCTGCAGGCGGCAAAGGTGGCAAGGGTCTCGGCAAGGGTGGAGCCAAGCGTCACCGAAAGATTCTTCGTGACAACATCCAGGGTATCACCAAGCCCGCTATCCGACGTCTCGCTCGTCGTGGTGGTGTCAAGCGTATCTCAGCCAGTATGTCTCTCACTGTTATCTTCTCTACTTCCCTTCTAACAATCTTTAGTGATCTACGAGGAGACCCGTGGTGTCCTGAAGACCTTCCTCGAGGGTGTCATTCGTGACGCTGTCACATACACTGAGCACGCCAAGCGCAAGACTGTCACATCCCTCGACGTCGTCTACGCGCTCAAGCGACAAGGTCGCACCCTTTACGGTTTCGGTGGTTAGACGGTTTCTTCACTTTATGTTTTCATGTTACGACTAGCAGCCGATCTCATCACTTCGGTTCAATGGTCTTCAGGTGCTGGGTGTGGTTCGGCTTGGGGGTCTCGCCTGTATCATAGGCTACTACGGAGTTAACGGATAAGGATCGATCGATCAAACATGGAATGATACCAGCATAATTCTTCAAAGTCATGTGCCTCTGTCTCTGATCCCAGTGTTTATTCCCTCGTGACGCGTCTCTTGTTGTTGATGTCCTCTGGTGCTGATACGCGGTGGTCTTTGCTGTTTCGCGTAGWTGTTGTTGTTTTGTTCTTGCCAAGACATGATGTCGGAGGAGAAGATAGTCAGCCGGGCTTAGACCGACTTCCATTCCTATTGGTCCGGAAATTTTCAGCGCAGCCTCAACCTTCATTCAGCGATTGGGTATCCAGACCATTTCCCTCTGTGAACCTGTCTCGTGTATGTTGTACCCAGTCAAGTTCCGTCGCAAAGCTTTTCTTGAGTTGATTGCATCCACACCAGGATCTTGCAAACAAATATGGGTTCCTGTCACACTTTGCATACGACTTAGTTGGCTCAAGCAGCTCGACGGAGAGCATCAAGCACTTCCTCCATGTCCGTGCAAATGCTGCCAGGCTTGCAGCAGGTCACCAGTCTCTCTTGTGGGCCAGGGTTACTGGCTTTTCTACATTTTTCGTGATCGCTCTTATCTTGCCTGTGTTCAATGTGCACTTGCCAAATCATTCCTGTGCGACCCGGCCATGCCCAAATAAAAAATACATCACCAATGGCAAAATGATACATGATCGGACAAAGAGCCACCTTCCATCCCTCTGTCCAATCCAGCTTCCTGCATCCATTCCTCGCCGAGTGTTTATTGCGCGCATGCAAGTTTCCACGAGCATCGCTTAACTGTAGCTACACTTTTCCGGGTCTTTTCCGTCCGATATTCCAGACTCGCTCGTTCGCTGACGTTATTACGACATCGCCCCTCATGAGCCACCGGCCGGTCCAATATGACTTGAACCCGCCCGTGCCTCTACCCAGAAGTTCTGGTCTTATCACCAACATCACTATGGCGCTACCCACTCCTCCGAGAGCTCTTCTGTTCGACGTATTCGGTACATGCGTGGATTGGCGGACTACAGTCACACATGCCTTATACGCACAGGCACATGACAAACTGAATTCAGCAACTGCATCCTTGGCAACCTCTGTGAGGCTAAAGGCGACAGACATGACGTTGGATGATTGGGGCAATCTGGCACAGCAATGGCGTAATTCCTACAAAGAGTTCACTCGGGGCCTTGCGGCTGACCCAAGTTTGCCATGGAAAACTGTTGATGAACATCACCTAGAATCTCTGAATAAGATATTAGCCGAGCAGAAACTCGATGGGTTATGGACAGATGATGAAGTTAGGGCTTTGAGCCTGATTTGGCACCGATTGGAGCCTTGGGCCGATTCGGCGGCTGGTATCAAAGAACTGAACAGATTATTCTGTAAGTTTACAACATGACTCATACCTGCCTATCTTTACTTGTATCAATACTTTTGGTCGCCGTTGTCGGTGATGCTATCTATGGTGGTGCTAACCATCCTAGACACGGTTACTCTTAGCAATGGCAACCTCAGTTTGCTGGCTGATTTGAAGACGCACGGCTCGATGGATTTTACCCACGTTTTCAGCGCTGAGATGTTCGGCTCTTATAAGCCATCTCCCAAAGTCTATCTTGGTGCCGTTGAGAAACTCGGCCTCCAGCCTAGGGAATGTGCCATGGTCGCTGCACATCTCAACGATCTAAAGGCGGCGAAGTCACTTGGTCTTCAAGCCATCTATGTTGAGCGTGAGGCTGAAGAGGACTGGAACAAGGACATTGTTGAGCAAGTACGTGCGGAAGGCTGGGTAGATTTGTGGATTCCTTTGGGTCAACAGGGTTTTATCACAGTGGCAGAGAAGCTGGGTATTGAGACAGCCTCGGGCATTCATAGACAGCGCAGCTCTACACAATAGTGGCAGACGCTAGAGCTCAATCGATATTACTCTTTGGGGTCATTCAAGTCTTAAACGGTCGCCTTCTCGGGTCTTTAACAGGCTGGTCGTGATTTGCTCCCAGTTTCTCATATTGGCATCGTATCATCGTAATCATGGACTAATGTCGAATCTCTAGCCGTATCTACATTCAAGTCTAGATTGAAGGTTGGGTAGATTATTGATTCTCAACCCGTGTTCTTCTATAGATATTTTTCACTGTGTTGGTATTACTCGAGTATCTAATATTTATTCATGTAGATTGTGTTTTGAACTGGATGCCTGGACAACAACAACTCCGAAACTAAAACCAGAGAACACTACACCATCAAAAGTACCGCCAAAGACGCCGACTCATGATTTTTGAACACACAGAGTGATGAAATTTGCCATACAACCATACAGTGTGTTGGCGATGAACAAGCTGGGTCGCAAAATTAAGCATTGCCGGCGGACTTGCCGGGTAAGTTTCAGATTTGGCGTAAACACCTACCACCCCAACCGATAAGGGATGCAGGAAGGAAATCAATACACCGGTCAAACTAGAGTCAGCAAAATTATTTATAAAGGGCTGTATGCAAAAAATCGCCATTCAACGGGTGCGACCAAATCTCAGCGAGAGCTAATAATGACTGTTATGGGAAGAAGATTGGATATCAACTGGAGAAGAGCCCACGAAACCAATGTAACCATATAATCGCGAGAGCGACGAATTGGCTGCCGTTAGAATTGTATCCCAGGTAGTTGAAACGTCCATGAATAGGGCATTTGATCCAAAAATTACATTCAATCCGGATACGGGACTTGGGGCTCTGGTGATAACATTGGGAAGTAGATGATACTGCGATTCATCGATCAAAAGATGGGTATATCCAAGCTGACCGAAGGCCGCATTAATGCCCATATATGCGCAAAGCAAGGTATTGACATAGAAGCATTTTGCAGCACTGGGTTGTCCCAACGGTAATGCCACTTCCACGACTGGTCTTAGGCATGCCATGGCACCAGGGGCTAAAGCTCCAGGAGGAGGATGATGCGGGGTGCTAGTTCGGTTGGGGTAGCGCAACAAGCGTCTCACTAACCCTGAACACTAACACCCTCGGCGAGCGTCATGCTCCAGCTCCCTTCCGGCCGACCAGAGTAACCGAAACACATTTATCTATACCTCATCACCTCAAGAACCGGACTCATTTGAATCATCATCACCGCAATCCACTACCTAACCAAGTACTCCCTCTTTCATCCCTGTTCCACTGCCTGACCCATTGCCAAACGTGCCACTACCCCGGGATTGATCACCCTGAAATTACGACAATGTCTACACAGCACATCCAAGACAAGGTGTACCAGCGTTCACTGCAAGACCCAGAAGGGTTTTGGAATACGCAAGCTCAAAACGTCCACTGGCATAAGACGCCAGAGAGTACCCTGAAAAAGACGACCAAAACTCTCAAGAGCGGTGTAAAACACGATCATTGGTCCTGGTTCCCAGGGGGTGAGATTTCAACAACTTACAACTGCGTCGACAGACATGTGCTCAATGGAAACGGCGATAAACTGGCAATATGCTGGGATAGCCCTGTCACTGGCCTGAAGGAGCAATTCACTTACAAACAACTCCTAAGCGAAGTCGAGACTCTGGCGGGTGTACTACGAGAGGAGGGAGTGAAGAAGGGAGATGTTGTCTTAATATATAGTAAGTCAACACATCGACACCCTATGACATGCGAAATCGTCAAGTGTGGCATCCTACATCGTATGAGCTCTATACATGGGGTGCATTACGCGAAGACGACACGCGCCACGAAGTCAGAATAGTGAAACTGAAGAAAAAGGCTGACGCACTGTAGTGCCAATGATACCCGCAGCGCTTTTTGCCATGCTGGCCATTGCTCGCATTGGAGCAATCCATGCTGTAGTCTTTGGCGGTTTCTCTCCGAGTTCACTGGCACAGCGCATGGAAGCGTCGCGGCCGAGAGCAGTCATGACAGCCTCATGTGGTATCGAGGGAAACAAGGGCCCCATGGGCTACAAGAAGCTACTCGAGGAAGCCATAGAAAAGAGTAGTTTCAAACCATCCAAGACGATCATCTGGCAACGCGAACAGCTCCGTTGGGATCCGGTCGTAAAAGAGGAGGGCCAAAGGAATTGGCAAAGGCTAGTCAAGAGTGCAAAGAATCGCGGATTGAAAGCAGATGCAGTGCCCGTCAAGAGTTCGGAAGGACTGTACATCATCTATACTAGCGGTTAGTGTCCTAGACATAACAAGCTACTTTTGCATGAACTGACTTTGTAATACTTAGGAACGACCGGACTGCCTAAGGGGGTGGTACGCGAAGCAGGGGGACATGCAGTTGGCCTCAACTTCTCCATCAAGTATCTCTTCGGCGTCCATGGCCCAGGTGATGTAATGTTCACTGCATCCGATATTGGATGGGTTGTGGGCCACTCATACATTGTCTACGCACCTCTCCTTGCCGGCGCAACCACAGTCCTCTTCGAGGGTAAGCCAGTTGGGACACCAGATGCAAGCACGTTCTGGCGTATAGTAGAAGAGTATCAGGTGACAACCATGTTCACAGCACCAACCGCCCTCCGTGCCATTAGGCGCGAAGATGGGGATAACGATTATTTTGAGCAGATTTATGGTAATAGGGGAGGGTTGCGAAGTCTACGGGCTTTATTCCTTGCCGGGGAACGCTCCGAGCCGAGCATTGTCCAGATGTACCAACGTCTTTTGACCAAACACTGCGCTGGTGGAGCCGTAGTCGTTGACAACTGGTGGTCGTCAGAATCGGGAAGCCCCATCTCGGGTATTGCACTGACAGCAGCAGCTGGAGAAGACTGGAAGACTAGTCATCGGCACAAGCCTCTGCCAATCAAGCCTGGGTCTGCCGGGAAGGCGATGCCTGGTTTCGATGTCAGAATCGTAGATGACGATGGTAAAGAGGTGAAGCGTGGCGGCATGGGTAATATCGTTATGGCAATTCCTCTTGCTCCAACCGCCTTCACCACACTATGGGAAGACGAAGATAGATTTTATAGAGGGTATTTGAAGCGATTCGATGGGAAGTGGCTCGATACCGGAGATGCGGGAATGATCGATGAGGATGGCTACATTTCAATCATGTCGAGGTCGGACGATATCATCAATGTGGCTGCCCATCGATTCAGCACAGGTATGTATTATCCATCGAGGATGCAGATATGTCCTCCGGCCTGCTGCCACCGGACCCCCGGCTGACGGACCGAATCCCTGATCTGTTCTCTATTTGACTTCATAAGCTTATACCACACAGGAGCCATAGAACAAGCAGTAACCTCACATCCCGACATAGCTGAAGCAGCAGTGGTAGGTATTCCGGATCAATTGAAGGGCCACCTGCCGTTCGCATTCATCACTCTTTCGACACACCACCACCCCCACCCGGCCGTACCAGATGATAAGCTGTTCAAAGAGGTTCAAAAACTCGTCCGTGAACAGATTGGAGCCATTGCTAGTCTGGGAGGTATGATCCAGGGCAAGGGTATGATACCTAAGACAAGGAGCGGTAAGACGCTCCGGCGAGTGCTCAGGGAACTGATCGAAAATGCCACACATGGCGAATTCGAGAAGGAGGTACAGGTCCCGACGACTATTGAGGATGCCGAGGCCGTCGAGGTAGCCAAGGCGAAGATTAAAGAGTATTTCAGACTCAAGGGAGGAGACATCCACAAGGCCACGGAAGCTAGAGCGAAATTGTAGGTGCTAAACTTGAGAAGACAAGGGTCGGTGCAGGCTGGAGTGGTTTCCTATCCAGTTAATGTATATGGCAGCTCTGTTGTTATTATAGCAAGTGGCAGTTTTCGCAGTGCCCCGAGGATGTCCCTAGAGGAGCATAACAATGTGTTATCTTGCTATCAGGGCACGGACCGGACAGCTAAAGCGATACCAATGTCCATATTTCAAGCGTTATAGATTATCTCGCAGTTTTTTCATTGCCCTCTGATGAAATGCTTTGCAATTATTTACACTGTTGCACATAAATTCTTTTTACCGATAGCCTGCCATCGGAAAGAGTCCTTCTCTCGCGGCGAGGAAATGCTGGGATGACTTCTCAATACTTCGTTAACACCAAAGTGCAGCAACCCGGCAAGTGTGTACTACAAAATACACCAGCTTCTGGAGACACGGAAGCGAGGCATTCATGTGCGTACTTACGTGGATAGTGGGCGTGTACCCAGTAGTTGACGTACAATACCCGGACTTCATACACGAGATGCCGTGGAACCCTCGACACGAATCGTGTAAAGAAACATGGCACGATGAGTGTTGGAGCCCTGGAGTGCGAGGGAAAGTGCAAGCGAAGCGACACTGCGCGAGGAAGGTGCACAACTCTGATAGAGGACGTGGCTTGCAGGCGATGGTTGATCAACAAATGTCAACCGCCCGGCTCAATTCCTTCATCCCATGCCCTGGTCGCAACGGCCCGCCTCCCGTTCGTGTAGCAAAGGATCTCCAGCATGTACAGAATGCAAGCGAGGATAACATTTTACAACGTCCATATCCTTGATCGAAAAGGTGGTTGACATGTCTGAGGTTGGAAATGGTACACTGTATTCTGCCTAGGTACCTAGGTACTGGGTAGGTAGGTAGGCACAGGGGATCCTTGGAAAAGCGTGAGGTCACGTGCTACATACTGTCTGCGGGATGGTGGGTGGGTTTAGCGACGCTGCATGAAGCTCCTAAGAAAAACCGAACATGGCCTGCTAGGAGCTGTGCGATGTATGAGTACGCAGGAGGTCCTGATTTGATTTGACTTGGTCACAGTTGACCTGAGGCCATGGTGGAGAGGGGGGCCATCTTTCCAATGTGCCTGTTGCAAGGCCTACAAGCTCGCCCGCTCGCTGAGTCGCGGCTATTCTGGCTGCTTGCTGGCTTGTTTCTTGCTTGCAGATGAATGCAAGGCGGCAAGAGAAGCAGGGTATGAATGAAAGGATGCGACTGGTTGGAGTCGGCAGGTATGGGGCATGGGTGTGGAAGGGGGCCAGGTTGGATTGGACTCGGGATTGTGCGCCTTGCTGCCGCGGGGAAAGGGGATGGGAAACTCCAGTATCTATCTACGGAGTAGGTATATTGTGGTGAGAATGGGCGGGCGAATCAGTCAACCTTAGCGTCAAAGGATAAACCTAGAAGGATTTGTCAACAGTCACTGCTGCTTTACCGTTCCAGGCGGCCTTGTTCACTAGGAGTCGACTACACAGCAGCCAGCGCGATGCTAGGACTACACGGTACTAAGCAGCAGCAGGCGGAGGCGGGACGGACGCCCTTGCTGCCCTTGGCCCCGCCAATAGCCCACTTTTGCGGAGTTTCACCCACTGCCGCGAAATGCACGGCGGGCTCGCCATTTTGTTGAAGCCCTTGGAGGGAGACAGGGGAAAGAGCAACGAGGAAGGGAGATGATGAGGAAGTGGAGCGGGATAGTGGGGGAAAGGGAGAGATTGTGGACTTGGTTGGACTGTTGATATCCTTCGAAGGTCTCAGTAATCACTAAGGAGGGAATTGGGAGAGGGGCCTTGCTTTTGCGTGTGGAATATGGAGTAAGGCATAGATCGCTATGTACGTGTACATACATTGACAGTATAGTAGCCTTGCAGGACGGGACCCTGTCCTAGGCAGCAGACGGAGACTCTGTAAAGTTATGCGGCCATTGACGTTCCCTGACGTTTGGTTGCTGGCTTTTTGGATACATCTGGCCTAGATACGCTGCGCAGTCTGAGCCTAGCTAGGCAGGTCTTGCGTCATCGGGAAATTACACGCTTTGAACGTGGTCTCGAAATCTCGGTATGATTCAACATCATGTTCCTTATGAAGTGTGCGTTTTGTACAAGGTGTACTGAACGGCCTTATTCTGATTTCGAAGGGATGCCGCTTATGCTGCTGGCTTGTCTGTTGGCTTGGTAGCAATTTTTGGCGAGTTAATTTTGCAACCTGGAGATCTGCTGTGAATTGTTTTTGGATACTGACAACCCACTACCACGGGAGCAATCTGTCTGGGGATATACTTGGTCCATGCTGCAGGTATCAAATAGGCGGTACAAAAGTGCCGAGTGGAGGGATACGAACCACACATGTCCCAGGCAGCAGGGCCCGGGCAGCGTGCCGCAGCGCCGCATGGAGCGATTCAGATAGCTGATGGTATGATGTATCAAGTCGTCGCTGGATACGGTGGGATACATGATAGGATGTGGCGGGTGTGGCCCGGCTTGCAGGCACGGTATGACAGACAAGGTTGCAACCTGAACCCTTCGTTGGAAAGCATATGCCTTTCCCCCTCTTTTTTAATTTTTTTCTTTTTAGTTGTTCTGAGACTAGCGAATTGCGTGTACGTGGTCACTATTTATCGAGTGTGTATGCTGAGTATGTATACAAAGATGGGCATGTGCAAGGAGATATCTGGAGGGTGGGCCAGCAGTGGAGTGGAGTGGGTTTTGCCCAGCGAAACACTGGCTGTGGGTGGAGCGAGTGCCGACTGGAATGTTCCGAAACAGAAGCACCGTAATGATATGGTAGATAATGCTTGGTCGAATGCATAGGGCAATTTTTTTCGGGTACTTACATCCATACACGCCCATGCCGTTCCTCACATGCCAGGGCGGCTCATCCAATCTGTCTCTGTGCGGAAGAGGCTGCAGCTGTGTGCTGGTTGACAGGCCGAGGAGGGCACGAAGCGCAGCACAACCGAGCCGAGACAAGATGTGCGCTGTCATGTCCTGGACAGGGCGAACGTTGCCGTGCTGCACAAAAAATTGCATCCGTGTTATTGTTGTTGTGGTTGTTGCAGCTTCTCTTGTTATTAAATGCCCGTTGTCGTCACAGCCCCGGACCATGGCGGCATCAGGGCTGGCGACTGGCGGCACGCTCAATGTGCGCAGGCAGGCGTGCAGGCAGAGTCAGTTGCAAATGGGGCCCTGGGGTGTGCCGGCGGAGATGAGCGCGGGCATGGGAATGAGAAACAGTTACGGGTACGAAGTTGAGTAGGGATTGAGCCGGGCGGGGCGGAATGCCTTTGTCGTCTATCCTTTTCCTGCGTGCCTCTTCGATGCTCTACTTTGTAGAACTTGAACAGTGTCTCTGTTGGTGTTGTCCAATGAGATGAGTTGTTGCGTAGAGTAGCGATCAGAAAGGATACTCGACGAGATGGGATGGGGTGGTTAGATGCGTACTTGGTATCCGCATAATCCGTAGGTATACTGCGTACTGCAGAGAGCATCCAGATGGGGACGGGACGCAAATGCCCACGAAACTGCTCAAAGTAGCCAAAAGGTCCAAACACACTTGGGGGTGAAGTGGTCCCTTCGCCCCGCCCCGCTATCCACTGACATAGATAACCCCCGATTGCTCCATCTCCGACTCGTGTCGTGCTTCTCTCTCTCTGGGCTGGGATTGGGGGGTTTTTTTTTTTTTTTTTTTTTTTTTCTTTTTTGCTTCTCATCAGTCCGCCCACAGAACCCCGGTCTGTCCCTGATCACAAATGCATAGTCCTCGGGATGCATACATAGCACAGGAGCACACATTGTGACGATAGGAACCTCCGTAGCCCCCCACGCCTTTTGTCACCCACGTTGATGCGCTGGGTCCCTGGTGATGTTGGTGGTCTTGCCTGGTAGAGAGGGAGGCACGGAGAGATTGTACGGGAGGAGCAGGAGAAGCAATGCATGTCTATTGGCCCGTGGCCGTGGCCCGCAACCTTGAACCCACAACCCGCAGCCCGCATCGTCCAACTACTCGCTCGCGGTGCGCTGCTTCTTCGGTGCCTTTCACGTGGAAACACGAGCCGCCGTGAGGGCAGAGGGCAGAGGGCAGAGCCGAAGAGCAAAAGCGCCCCGGGCAAAGACAAACTAATACCTGTGTGCATGTGTACTGTACTGTACTGTGCTGTACTGTACACTGGAGCGGGCACCCTGACGGTCCTGGGAGCCAGTAGTGACGCTACGACCTGCGACGACCTGCGTCCTGCGACCAGCAGCGACCAGCAACGACCAGCAGCGGCCAGAGTGCGTGAGTGCCCAGGTAGGTAGATAGCCACATAGCCCACCCGCCCAAACTGGCCAGCTCCAGTTCCAGCTCCAGCTCCAGCTCCAGCTCCAGCTCCAGCTCTTCTCCTGGCAACAACCTAAGCACCAAGCACCAAGCACCAAGCTTCTAGCACCAAAAGCACTCAAACTTCGCGGGCCAGACAAGCATACAGCCAGTGCCCGCCAGTGCCAGCCAGCGCCAGTTGCCCACCCTACCTTAACCCTACCTTACCCTACCCTACCCTCCCCTCCCCTCCCCTCCCCGACGACGCCCACCACGCCCACCACGCCTACCCTACCTTACCTCACCCTACCCTACCCTACCCTACCCTACCCTACCCTACCGTGCCTACCTTACCGTGCGCACCCAACCCGACCACTAGACTCACAACCCACACACTCTCCACCTCCACCACCTTCACCTCCGTCTCCTCCCCATCCTTCCCTCTTCTTCCCTCCACAACCACCCGCGAGCACACACACTCACACACTCACACACGCACACATACTTGCACGCACACACTTGCACTCGCACACACTCTCGCACACCCACGCACACATACAAACACACCATCCACACACACAACCCACCTATCTCTCTTCCCGACCGACCCCTTCCCACTCATCCTCTGCGAGGCCACCCTACCCTCCGACGCTCTCATTTTTTTTCGTCGCCGCCACCAGCACCACTATACCACCACTGCGACGTCGCTCTGCCTGCCTCGTCTTCGTTGATCCCGTTCGTTGCCGTTGCCGTTGCTGCTGGTGCTGCTTCCGCTCTGCTTGTCCACCACACATACACTTTACCTTCACCTTCACCTTTGCCTTTCCACCACAACCGGCACCACCACTCTTCTTCTGTCAACAGCCTTCGTCTCCTCCAATTCTCCTGTCCTATTCTATTTTCTCTCACTTCTTCTCCCTCCCCCTCCTCCTCCTCCTCTCCACCTTCGCCTTCTCCTGCCGGGGTCCGGTCCAGTCCAGTCCAGCCTGTCGTTCCGTCTACGACGTCGGCCTGTGCAACGTTGTGCTCCGCCCATCCCTCATCGCAACTCCAGCGCTGCTCCACTCGACTCGCCTCGCCGAGCCTCAGCGGCCCTTCGATTCTAACGCTTCCTGCAGCCGTCCGCGACACGCGCAAGCTGTGTTCGCTGTCTTGGTTGCGCCTCGCTGTGCCCACCGTGCTCCCTGTGCCCGCCGTGTCTTGTCGTTCCCCTCGACACGTTTGAGGTCACGGCCGCCCTCCCCAATCTGGCCCTCTGTCTCTCCCTTCCTTCCGATCCTACTCTGCGAGTAAGCTGAGTGCCGTTGGTCAGCTGCTCTCGCCGCACTTCTCCAGGCGACGACGCTGCGACCTTGGCTTGCCGTCTGCACCACCATCTCTGTCAGCCTCGACCCTTCGAACAAGCTCTTCCGGACCCCTGGTGACGGTCCTCACATACATCAATTTCCATATCCCCCCCAACCCGGGGCCCCGGATCACACCCTACAAACCGCTCGCAGTTCCATCTTGCGTTTTCCCCCTCCCTCCCATAAAAGATTGACGCCATGGCGGGGAAAATGACCCTATACAAACTGGTGGTGCTCGGCGACGGCGGCGTGGGTAAGACGGCCCTGACTATCCAGGTGAGTAGTGTTGTCTCCGCCCATCGAAATCAGCTGCATGACGACCACTGACCACTCCTCCTAGCTCTGCCTAAACCACTTCGTCGAGACCTACGATCCTACCATCGAAGATTCGTACCGAAAGCAGGTGCAGATCGATGGCCAATCGTGCATGCTTGAAGTTCTCGACACGGCTGGACAAGAAGAATACATAGCATTACGGGACCAATGGATAAGGGATGGCGAGGGCTTCGTACTAGTCTATAGCATTTCCTCACGCTCGTCGTTCGCCCGCATTCAAAAATTCCACCACCAAATCCAACGTGTAAAGGAGACGTCAGCTTCCGGTTCCCCCACGTATCCTGGCTCACCACTTAGTGCATCATCTCTTGGCTCCGGAGGCTTTGGATCTGTGCCTGTTATGCTTGTAGGCAACAAATGCGACAGAGTCACCGAGCGTGAGGTTTCCACTCAAGAAGGCAGCCATCTAGCAAAGGAGCTAGGCTGTGATTTCGTCGAGGCTTCTGCCAAGAACTGTGTGAATGTTGAGAAAGCCTTCTATGAGGTTGTTCGACAACTCAGACGACAACGACACCAAGGCGTTGGGAGGAACGAAAAGCCTCCCAAGAATGTGACTCGAAGTGGCGGGGGTGGKGGKAGAACCCCCTATCATACCAATGGTGAAACATCCCGCGGGTCCGGAAACAAGTACCCAAATACGCGACGTAATGACCGTGGGAGACCGAAAGACAAACCAAAATGCGTCATACTTTGAGTGGACTTGCAGAATTCTCGGGTCCATACCTTATTTCGAGAACGAGTGCCACTGGGACTTTCTCACCTATCGCACGTTCCGTTACTGCGAATTACACCATCCTGTGTGTCAGGCAAGATCACGTCGGGATATTGTCCAGTACATGAGGGCTTAATCACCCTGTCTTCCTTTGCCATATGTGGCGCACCTTCGGCAATCTCCATATTGCGTTGATAACAACCCTTTGGCAACTCGGCAACTCACTCTTTTCCACTTATATAACAATCACGAGCCACACGACGCGAACCCTCCCGACAATAATACCTCGTTCAGAAGAGTTTCCGCGACGACCGATAGAATTCAAACCTTTTATGGCGTAGGCATGGGATTGGCGTTAACAGCTCTTTCTCAATGGACGGAAAGCATCATGGTCAATCTTGCATGGCCTAGAAGGCGTTTCTGGAGTAACAACGTTCTTGAATAGTCAATCAACACCTGAAATGGTTTTGAGTGACGATGAAGAATTGATGACTTTGAACATTATGGCGCACAGGTCCAGAGGAGGTTTTCTTGGATCTTCAGATCTTCAGATCTCCTGTCGTGCTGGGGCCTTTAAATGTTTGTCAAAAAAAAGTGTGGGATATCTTTGTTTCAATCTCTGATCAGCCTTTTTTCTCACTGGACTGCAGGCAGGCAAATTTGCACAAGCTCGCCCGCGTTGTTACTACGCCTGTCCACCTTTTCAATTTTTTTGCACTACCTTAAGGTTCGAAATTTCTGGAGCGAGATGGAAAGGTCACCCAATGGAATACCCGTACTATGTCTTCAAAGTGCGCATTTTCTCGAAGACTTTCTAGATTAACGAAAACGCCTTTCAATCAATCCCGTCCTCTCTGACGTTCAAGAAATCTATGCGCATCCCGTGATGACTACCATTCAGAGCCCTCTTAGTTGCAAATCGTCAGACAAAAGACTACAATAGAGCGCACGATCGTAGGCTTCTGCGCCAGAATTTGATACAGAGACAACAAGACCACCAATTCCTCGAAGAAACAAGCATTAGCCCGCGTAATTGGTTCAATCAGTCGATGATCCAATCTGATGGCGAGACTATCTTCAACTTGAGATTCTTCACCCGGAGACCCGAGCTGTTGTTCGGGGTCTGTCAGACTTTATTAGCCGTAGAATAATGTCCTCGTACAAATCGATGCGCACGGATTATGGCGGAGCATCTCCGATTGCTCGCACTCAACAATTTCATATCAAAAACAACGTGGTGGACTAGCAAAATGTTTGTGTCCACAGGAGCTATCTCCGGAAAAGGAGTGGCGGCGCTCCCGTTGGGAGAACATCGACTTCAACCCATATATTCTCGCTTAAGTAGGTCGGCGTGTCTCTGTAAGGACTAAGAAATGAGCACACGGCGGCCGGAAGAAGGCCTGCTTGGAGGCAACGTGTTGGCTATGATGGTCAATCACAAGGGAGGATAGAATCGCAAGATCATGTCGCTCATTACTGATTAGTAAGATACTATGTGATAATTCTCGCTCAAGAGCTAGCACCGCGTCGAATAATGTGTTCCCTTGTTCGTATAGTCCACACTACCGGGAACCAGCCCGTTGCACAGTCCATTTCCATCTAGCCAACATAGGTAGCATATTTTTTGACGAGTTCATCGTCAACTAACCTCTTCAGGTCGTCGTCTCTAATGCAGAGTGCCACCGCAATCCCACCGTCTCTCGCTCTCGGCATAAGATACATCAAGCTTTCGACGGGAACAAACAAAGGTCTTCGAACGGTTTCAGGTTTGCCTAGACCAAGATTGAAGTCAAACTCATAAGCCTCCACCTTGGACCACGATGAAAGCATAATATCTGAGGAGATATCCAAATTCGCCGTGAGATTAGCAATGGCATTGTTTCCTGGTGCTGCACGTAGAAAGCTGACCAAGGATCGAGTATTGTAGGCCAGGCTGCAAACAGCCGGGTCGACTTCTTTCCGGAGGTATGAAGCCACCTCCCCAAGGGCCATTCGCACCAGAACTTGGTGCGGAAAGGTGTTATAGGTCATGTTCTGTATCATTCCGGGATACGTCGCCGGGATGTCTAGATATCGCCGAACGTCGACGGCCCGTCCAAACGTAACTTCCTTATCAGGCTCTAATCGTGGAGCTCGGGCACGGCTAATCGACTGCCAGATGAAAGCACTTAACGTATCGTCGGTTGATACGAAGTTGAAGCCTGAGGGCAGCGTCGCTGTGGCAAGGGCTTTAAGAGCAGCAAGGGATGAAGGAGTAAAAGTAATATACGCCCAGGAACACCGCGGTGGTGCGTCTGCAGCTCCAACTGGCGTCTTTGGAGATGGTTTCGCCCTTAGAATCTGCATATCCAGTTCTGGACCAGGCTTATAGTCCCGCCCAAGCAGAGGTACGAGACCTTTTCTTGTCAAGTTCCCAATTTTCAACTCATCTTGTGTAAATTCTTCCCCTCTGCACGCCCGTGACAACAGTGCCATTACATGCCCCTGGCCCGTCATATCCATTGTCTGGTGTTCACCATTTATCGTCAGGATCATGCCACCCTTGATGAAATTTACCTGCAAGAGAAATACCGGTGTTTCGGAGGCCGGGGATTTGGACTTTGGGTCATAGGTAAGGCCTGCGAGTGTAGGACAAGGTGCAATTATATTCTCGTCCAGCATGCGGAACGGGCAGCCTGTTTCCCTTAGCTGGTCCATCGTTGGTGCCGAAGTATCATTTCGGAGATCTCGGACTCTCAATCGAGGGATAGGCTCAAGAGGGATGATTCGATATACATCGAGTCCGGATCCGCCAGCGCCTTTGTTGACGACCTGACCTGCGACCCATGGAAAACACGTTGCTAGGCGCTCGAGGCCGGACGTCAGGGTCTTGATGATGAAGGCGTCAGAAGTAGTAGTCTCGAGAGGGAAGACAAAACTGATCTGTGTGTAAAGCTTGAATAGGGCTGCTTGGTTGCCCAGCACGTCTAGCTCCATGTTTAGGGCTGACATGACCGCAGGATAGGGTAGAGTAAAGGTAGCTTATATGGCGCGGCAAGGATAACAATCAGAATTGATATCTTACTCTACTGTAAGAACTTGTTGCAAGCTCACAATTTCAAGCTCGCTAGGAAAACCCCCTTAAATGCTCTTACGACCGCTCCGCTCTTCTTGTCCCACCACACCACAAGAACGGCCAAGCGGCTAGCACGGCTTCGCCTGATCAGTGACACCACCTCGGTCACATCTCGGTCACCATCTCTATGAAATGTTCCCTCCTATAGCAACCAACGTACGTATGCTCTCATAGAAGAAAGATGAAGTTTAGAAGTAGAGACTAACTACTAATATTAAAAGAGCCTACGTATTTCTATAATATCTAGCTAGGTAGGATAAAATAAATATATTAGATAACGTATTCTACTAGTATACTAGCTATACTATTAACCTAGCTACTTTTCTTTAGTACTACTAACTTTTTATACGTAATATAATATCTTAATAAAATAAAGCTAATCTATTGCGGTGGAATATTTGGGTGAAACAGCTCGCAGCTATAGCAATGCCTGAGTACCGGGCGATACAGTGTAGGAATGTAAAACAATTAATAAATCACTATGTGAATCAGTCTCAATCGAATCTTCGCATCGAACGAGTGTGTATTGCATCCGGTGTCGAGCCTCCTCTCGCTGAGAGGACGCTTTATCTACTATGCTATCCTAAGCCAGGTCACCTGATAAAAATCACATGACTATTAATTTTGTTTTAGCACCTATAGCTCTAGCACACTATCTAATTAAGAAAGTAGAATTAATTTTACTTTTTAGACTTATAATTTAAGCTAATTTTAAAGTATATAATATACTATAAAAATTATAGATAAAATTATAATATATTCTACTAGTACGTGTAAGGGCCTCTCTTTAAGATAACCTAGAGCCTTAGAGCACTAGCGCAACTTTAGAGGCGGATTAGAGTTATGTTCCTCTAGTCACGTGATGCTAGGTTACATAACCTAGATTACATAGCTATTACTATAGCTCTACGTAGTATAGAGCCTAGGAGAACCTTAGGCTTAAAGTAGGAGAACTATTATCCTACTCTACTATAGATAGGGCGGCTAGAAGGCTACTCCTACTTACTACCTTAATATATTTATTAACACCTACTACTTAGTTAATATTATGTGACTAGCCTATTACATTACATTAAAGTTAATATAACTTAGCTAGTAGTAGTGATATAATACTCTCATCTCTACGAAAACTCTACTACTAAGTAGGTAATATCTTATAAATAATATAACTAGGTTATAGACCTAGAGAGGTCTAGTTAAAAGTAGGAACTAGGCTAGGTTATTAAGAATAAGGCTAGTAGCGTTATTACGTAGATATTAAACTCTATTAACTTAAGATTATAAGAGCTATAGAGCCTARTAAATAGCTACTAGGCTATAAACTATAGAACTAGATTTAATAGGTAGGTAAGTAAACTAATACTAACCTAGTAAAAGATTACTAAAGTCTTTCTCTAAGTACTTATAGAGCTAGGATTAAGAAACTAAACTTTATTATAAAGAATTATAGGAGTAGCTAGTGTAGCTTAGTATATAGTGATTACTTTAAATATAATAAACTACTAGTAGCTAATAAAGTAGCTAGTAGTAGATAGAAGTCTATAGAGTCTAGAGTATACTAATAGAGACGTAAGAGATGTGTCTAGTAAAACTAAGATTACTAGTAAGAGGTAGTGCTAGAAGCTATAAAGCTATAGATACTTTCTCTACGCGTGATTAATCTAGTGTGTGAGAATTAGATTACTAGATAATAGTAGACGTTAGTATCTACTAGTAATAAGACCTAGCGCTTTAGAATTAGGTTACTCTAATCTACTAGTAGGATATAGTACTATAGCCTCTAAATTAGYACTATAGATTAACTAGTTACTTAATTAAGAAAAAAAGAAGATATAACTTTAAATTTTCCTCTTTACTCTAACCTAATAGCTATAAATACTACTTAAGCTCTCTTTTCTTCTTCTTTCCTACACTACACTCTCTTACTCTACTATAGGCTCTATAGCTATAGGTGAGAGAGTATAGAAAAATTAAGTAAGAGCACTAAAAAGAAGAGTCTAGAACTAAGCCTTAAAAAGAAAAGAGGAGGTAGAAGCTCTAAGATTTCCCTATTACTATAGTAAACTAGAAATTCTAGGTATAAATACTTCTCTTAAGGCTCTAAGACTCTCTCTTCTATACTTCACTCCTAGCTACGCATACTAGTAATAGCTTATAGCTAGGAGAGAAAGAAGACTAAGAAAAAGAAGTAAAAGAAGAGCCTAATTTTAGCTCTATAGAAGTAGAACCTTCTAATTTAAGAACCTAAGAAAACTTAACACTATAAGAAAATTCTTATAATAGTAGCCTATACTACGCTCTAGATTAACTAAGTAACTAAAAACACTATRCTAAGTATTATAACGTAGTCTATATAGAGTTACTAACTCACCTACTTAAGTAACGCCTCTCTCTACTAACCTCTCTCTACTATAACTATAACTTCTTAATATTTAAGTGACTAGTAGCCTCTCTTCTTCTTTAAGCTTAACTAACTCTAGGTCATCTATTTAATTAGAAAAGTAAGCTAGCTAGAAGTTCTAAAAACTAAGAAGTTTTCTCTTACTTCTTTATAACGTTATAAGCTAACTCTCTCTTACCTTCTTATAGCCTTCTTTTAACTCTTAACACTTAAACTTTACTTCTATTTTCTTAAGATAACTTATAAGCCTCTCTTCTTCTACTAAGCTTAATTAACTCTAAGTCGTCTACTTTAAGAGAGTAAGCTAGCTAGAGACTCTAGGATATAGAGACTTCACTAATAAACTCTTTAGCTTTTTAGAAGTAGTAAAGTAGTAATTTATGTTTAGTAAGATCTACGCCCCTAATTATTAATTAGTATAGTATAGTAACTAGACTCTTAGCCTAAGTTACTCTACGTAGTTATAAACCTAAGACTACGTAGTAAGTCCTCTAGTACTACACGCTATAAGCACTATAGACGACTACCTAGATAGAGCATCTAACCTACTAGGCAACTTATATAAGATTATACTAATAGGAAGCACCTAAGACTAGCTACTAGAGTAGCTAGATACTAGGCTATCTAAGCCTATTATTACTAGATCTTATTCGCAAGTATTACTTAAAAGAAGCTTAGATAAGTTACCTATAGTAGAGACTACTAGCTTAGAGTAGAGCGCCTTTCTTAGAGTTACCTAACGACCTATTACTTAGACGGCTATAAAAGAGACGCTACCTCCCTTAATAATAGTTAACTAGGTCTTAGTAAAAGAAGACGTTACAGCTAAGCTTAGTTATATAGAGTAGAACGTGTATAAGTCTTAAACGAAAATTAACTACGCTTATAAGACTAGTAATAAAAAGGCTAACCTATAGGAGATAATTAAAAGACTAACTTACTATATACTTATATAATAAGAGTATGTAGTAACTCTCTCTTAAGTAGTAACCTAGCTAGAATTACAACTTAGTTAAATAATAAGAGAACGCCTAGCTAAAAAGAACATAGAAAAGGCTACTACTTCTACTTAGAGGCCTTAATAATCTTAAGCTCACTCTTACGTACTTACAGCTCCTCTCTCTAAGTAGAGCGAGGAAGATAATTAATCTTTAGAAGATAATTAAGATCCTACTCTAGTAAAAAAATAATCTAAACTCTACTAGAAGAAACTATTATAGCGTTAATTCTAGCCTAGCTAATAATCTATTTTTAGTAGTATTAACGCTAAGAGCTCTAATCCTAGCTCTAATCTATCTTTAGAGCTAGAATCTAATAATTCCTAGCGTTCCTATAATTAATCGCGCTATAAACGTCTATTATAAAAACGTGATTAATCCTCTAGTAACTACTTAAGGCACTAACGCTCTAAGAAACGCGATAACCTAGATAAGTTTAGTAATAAGCTAGATACTATCTACTATAATTAGTAGCTAGATAAGATAACTACTAAGCTTTAAATTAATAGTAATTAGTACTAAGGTCGTACTAAAGATAAAATAAACTTCTTACGTATTAACTATATTTAATCTCATCTCTCTAATAAGCTAGCTAACTACGCCTACACCTTTATTAAGTCTTATAAGAAGAGGAGGTGATAATATAAACCTACTAAACTATTTAATCACTTTACTAGTTATTATAATAATCCTAATAGGTAGTAGAAGGTATAAAAGAAGATAAATAATCTTTAGATAGAGCGTATAGCTAATTAGAAAGCTTTTAAAAGAAAGTTTACTAAACTAGCTCTTAAGACTAACTAACTACATAATACCTAGAAAGAGCTGCTCTATAAGAAGCTCTTCCTAAAGCTATAAGACTTTATAGCGTAGGCTACACAGAATAACTCTATTAGCTATAATAAGTATTACTCTAAGGCATCTATCTAATCTCACTCCTAGAGTAATAGGATTAAGAAAGAGGATCACTTTTAAACTTATTAAATAACTACTTAATACCTAAAGTATAAGAAATCTTCTAGGAAGTAATCTTATACTTTACCTACTAGAGACCTTAAGCCTAAGCTCTCCTACACTAAATTAGACTTAAAAGAAGGCAAATACTTTAATTATAGTAAGAAAGGCTACTATAAGAAAGATTACTCTAATACTACGCATGCTATAGTAGTCAACCTTATAGATTCTAACTTAGATAATAAGTCTCTTAATAAGACTTACTCTATAGACTCTAACTCTAAGGCTAATTAATCTTTAGAGGAGGAATTAGAATACCTACTTTATAAGAAAAGAAAAGGATAGTACTAGGAGAAGTCTCCGCTCTAGTACTATAAGAAGGAGCCTTAGATAAGATACTCTAGCTATTTAATAGTAGCTTATTCTCACTACTAGTCTAAATAGCTTACTAAAGTATTAGTATTAAGCTATAGGCCCTTATAGATTCTAGTGTATAGGTTAACGTCCTAATACACTAGAAATAGATACCTATAATAATAGAGAAGCTAAAAATATAGCGTATAAAGATACCTATTATAGTTACTCTTAATTCTTTTAATAGTAAGAATACTAAGTAAGTATAATATTACTTCTATAGAGAAATTAAGATTAATAACTATATACTATAAGAATAGATAGCGTTCACTAATATAGAGCTTTATAACGTAATAGTTAGCTAGAGATTCTTCTTAAAGCATAATATTAATCTTAGTTACTACTAAAATTAACTAAGATAGCTAGAAGATAATCACTACTAAAGAGTAAAGAGTAACTTTATAATATRTCTTTATTTACTCTACTTAGCTACCTAGAGTTAATAAGATAATGCTAATTAGCGCAACTAAGTAGTTAAATAAGAAGCTAGCTATAAATAGAGGGTGAAACTACTTTAGCGTAATAATAAAACTTCTAGAGAAGTCTTAGTACTACTACTAGATCTACCTAAGCCTTATAATAAACCTAAAGCTCTACTAGAGCGCCTTAATATCACTTACCTATAAGTAGCTAGGGCTTTACTAGCTTCTTTATAACCTAAGCCTTACTAAGAGCCTACTAAGTGACACGTCACACTCTTCTATCCTACTAAACGACTCTAATACAAGGAGAATATGCGGAAATTCTAGAAAGAATTATAAAGATCTAGCCTAAGGAAGAAGGTATAAGAAACTAGGACTAGGAAACTAGCTCTAGTTAGAGCCTCTATATACTAGGAACTACTATCTACTAGACTTAATATTAGTATAATTAAAGCTAGAGCCTTTATACTATATATAGAGCGTAAGCGTTAGAAAGCTCTACTAGAGTATACTAGCTTATATAAGATTAATRCYYTTATCTAAGATAAAGACTCTATAGAACTAGAACTAGATATTATAGAGCTACTTACTACTAAACTACTCTACCTAAAGTAGGTAGGAGCTATAGTAGAGCATTTCTCTAAGATAGCCTCTAACGAATTACTACCTACTTAACCTAGTATAGATTATAAGATAGAGCTTACTAAGAAGGTAAATTAGTTAACTACTAGCTCTCTCTACTATATGTCTATAGAACACCTATAACTTATAAAGGCTTATCTTAATAAGCACTTCTAGAAAAGTTTCATATAATCTAGTAATACTAGCTAGGCTTCTCTAGTTCTATTTACTAAAAAGCCTAGTAGAAGATAGTAATTCTACGTTAATTATTAAAAGCTTAACGCAATTACTAAGAAGGATAAGATACCTATACTATTAATCTAAGAGACTCTTAAGCGTATATCTTTAGCTAAAGTGTTTACTAAACTAGACATTCGCTAGGCCTTCTACTATATATATATAGATAAGAACGCTAAAGATCTTACTACCTTTAAAACTAGATATAGTAGCTTTAAGTATAAGGTGCTACTATTTAGGCTATATAATAGCTTAGCCACCTTCTAATAGTATATAAACTTAGTGCTATATAATTTCCTAGATAACTTCTATATAGTTTATATTAATAATATCTTTATATACTTAGATAATCTTCTAGAACATAAACTACACGTATAATAGGTCTTTTAGCGTCTTAAAGACGTAGGACTATAAGTAGATATTAAAAAGAGTGAGTTTACTATTACTAAAACACGCTTTCTAGGCTTTATTATTAGTATAGAAGGTATCTAGAAAGACTCTACTAAAACTAGTGTTATCACTAATTAGCTAGAGCCTATTACTCTCACCGCCTTACTTAGTTTCCTAGGATTCTATAACTTTTATAGAGCCTAGTTAGAAAACTATAGTAGAGTTATACGTCCTTTAACTAAGCTYACTAAAAAGAGAGCTTTCTAGCTCTTTAGAGAAGAAGAATAATTAGCCTTTAATAAAGCTAAGTAGCTTATATTATTAGATAACGTCCTATAATACTACTCACCCTATAGAAAGAGTTATATAGAAACTAATACTAGTGATAGAGTAGTAGCTAGAGTACACTATTAACTATAGGACGACTAAACCTAGCACCTAGTTACCTATTTTAGTAAAATAATATCCTCTATAGAGATAGTATATAAGATCTATAATAAGGAGATGCTAGTAGTAATAAGAGCATTAGAAGAATAGAGAGCTCTATTACTAGGATTATAACTTAAGGAGCCCTTCCTAATAGTCACTAATTATAGGGCTCTTAAATACTTTACTACTAAGAGAGAATTATCACCTAGGTAGGCTTAGTAGTTA
This sequence comes from Nigrograna mackinnonii, assembly GCA_001007845.1. Taxonomy (NCBI): domain Eukaryota; kingdom Fungi; phylum Ascomycota; class Dothideomycetes; order Pleosporales; family Nigrogranaceae; genus Nigrograna; species Nigrograna mackinnonii. The sequence goes on along the minus strand of JGVQ01000059.1, from coordinate 7,353 downwards.
ATTAAACTCTTAGAGTTTAATTATGTAATCACCTATAGGCTAAGAATAGCTAATATTATCACTAACGCCCTCTCTTATAAATAGGACGAGTTGAAAACATAAAAAGCTAAGGATATAGCTACCTAAACATAGGTATTCCTACTAGTTAATAAGATACAGCACTTAGAGACGCTCACAGCCACCCTCTACGTAGTAGAACTAGACCTAGAGGACCTAGAGAAATCTAGCTAGCCTAAGAAGTACTTTTATTAGGTAATTAATTAATTACTAAACGCTAATTAAACCTATAACTCTCTTTAAGAACTATAAGAAGACACCTAGAAGGCATAAAGTAAGTTTAAATTAAGCGACACTAGAATCTTTACTAAATAAAGACGCCTAGTAATACTAGAAGTTAACTTCCTAAAGATACACGTTATCTAGTCTATCTATACTACTTAGGTAATAGCTTACCTAGGTAAACGCAAAATAATTAAGCTAGTAAARGAGCTCTACTACTAGAAAAGAATAGAAGATAACGTTAAGCGCTTTATTAGGAACTATAAATAGTGTAGATAGAGCTACCTACTACTAGATAAGAAGCCTAGACTACTTAAATCACTTCCTATACTAGAGAAAGTCTAGTAACACATTACTATAGACTTTAAAAGCTTCCTAGTTAATAAATATAGCTATAATAATGTCTTAGTAGTAGTAGATAGGCTAAGTAAACGCGCTTTCTCACTACTATACTATAAAAYAGCTACTATAGAGGACGTAGCTTAGCTCTATTACTATTACATCTTTAGAATATATAGCTTACTAAAGTCTATTACTTCTAATAGAGGCTCCTAGTTCGTATTATAATTCCTAAAGAAGCTATATGAGCTACTAGGTATTAAGTAATCACTATCTACTACCTATTACTCTTAAATAGATAGAAACTTAGAGATATATAACTAATACTTAGATCTACGCTTAAGGCCTTTTATTAATCACTACTAGAATAACTAGTCTAACTTACTACTTTCTATAGACTTCGCCTAAGTAATTCTACTTTATAAATTAACAGAGTTAAGCCTTTTTAAGATAGAATTTAGCTATAAAGCCTAATACTACTAGGATTAGAGAGAAAGGATTTACTAAATAGGCCTAATTAAAGAGATATCTACTAAATAAGCTATCTAGTTTATATAAGAGCGCGTAGAAGCTATATAGTAAGCTATAGAAGTAGCTTAAYACTAGTTAAAGAAAGCTTAATAATAATAARCTACCTAGGCTAATAAGCACTAGAGAGAGCCTAATTTTAATATAGGAGACTAGGTATACATTATAAGTAAAGGCCTTTATATAGAATAACTAAGCGTAAAGCTTAGCTAGTAGATATATAGGCCTTATCCTATTATTAATAAGAAAGGACACTCTTACTAGGTAGAGCTACCTCTAAGACTTAAGGTATACCTAGTACTATACGCGGATAAGATACGTAAAGCCGCTATAGATCCTCTCTTAGGTTAAATCTAACTACTAGAGCTACTAGAAGAAGTAGATAGCTACCTAGAGTAGCTTATATAAGAAATCTTTAATAGTAAGCTTATACGTAGTAAGCTTTAATATAGGGCGTAGTAGGTAAACTATAACCTAGATCTAACGTATTACCTAGCTAGCAACTTTATAAACGCCCTAGAACTAGTTAATAGCTATTATAAAGTATATCTAGGTAAACTAGAGCCTCTAAAACAGCTATAATAGTAGCTAGAGGCGGTAAAGGAGGATAAATACTTAGAAATAACTAGAGAAGATAATTTACTAGCCTTAGGCATAAAAATATAAGCGCGTAAAGCTTAGAGTAAGGCTAGAAAGAAATAAAAGGCTAGCGCTATACTAGAATAGGAAATTATACACTAGAAAATCTATTTAGGCGTTAAATTAAGGCTTAGAGATAAACCTACTTTAGAAAGAGAGGTAATATAAGGGCCTCTCTTTAGGATAACCTAGAGCCTTAGAGCACTAGCGTAACTTTAGAGGCGGATTAGAGTTATGTTCCCCTAGTCACGTGATGCTAGGTCACATGACCTAGATTACATAGCTATTACTATAGCTCTACGTAGTATAGAGCCTAGAAGAACCTTAGGCTTAGAGCAAGAGAACTATTATCCCGCTCTACTATAGATAGGGTGGCTAGGAGGCTACTCCTACTTACTACTTTAATATATTCGTTAATACCTACTACTTAGTTAATATTATGTGACTAGCCTATTATAGTACGCTAGCTACTCTATTAACCTAGCTACTTTTCTTTAGTATTATAAACTTTCTATACGTAACGCTATATCTTAATAACATAAAGCTAATCTATCTAATTAAGAAGGTAGAATTAAACTTACTCTTTAGGCCTATACTTTAAACTAATTTTAAAGCGTATAACGCGCTATAGTAGCTTTTAATATATAATACTAGTAGCTCTCTAATTAGCTTTATAGAATTATATTTTAGCTTAAAACATACTATAATTATTTAAAGCTTATAGTAACTAAAAAGTAGATAATTATATAATATATCTTTAACTTTAATTTATAAAGATTTATACTATAGCTATATAAAGTAGTAGATATAGTAGATAAACTATTAGCTATATATAATAAGATACTTATAAGAAAGAACTAGCTTAAATAATTTATATTATATATAAAGAAGCTTAAAATAGCTTTTAATTAAATAAAAGACTATTAGAGAATATTATAAGAAGATCTAGAAGTTATTAACGYRTAGTTTAAGCTTATATAAGAGATAGTAGCTAAGTATAGTATCTATAAAGATAATATCTATAACTTTAATAAGATAGGCTTCTAGATAGATATAATTAGCTCTATAAAAGTTATTATAAGTTTAGAACACTATATAAGACTTATACTTATTTAGCTAAGTAATTAAGAATAAGTTACTATAATCTAGAGTATCTATACTACTAGATACGTAACTCTACTATTTATTATCTATAAAAGACGTRTCTATATCTTAGTATAGTATAAAGAGATAGATATCTTATATAACTAAAAGCTCTTAGTTTCTAAGAATAGATAGATAAATAATAAGCTTAGTCTTAAGTAGTTAAAGTATTTTAATATATATATAAAGATATATTAAGTAGAGTTATATAAGCTACTTATTCTTAATAACTATAAGAGCTATCTAAACTAAAATTTTAAAGATTTCTATTTTATATAAAAGATCTTTACTCTTTATATACTAGTATATTTATTATATATCTTATAGCTACTTAATATAGTATACTTCTTACTATTAAAACTAAAGTACTCTTAGTATATATAAGACTTAGCACGCTAGTACGTTTATTATATTAATAAAGAAGGTTTTTTACTAGCTTTTAAAGACGCGTTTTTTAAAGTATTTATATATAAGAACTATAAAAAAGCTTTTAAAGTATCTAGACTAGTTTTTATTAATATATAAGTTATTTTTAAGTACTTTAAAGTCTACTTATATACGCTACTAGAGGTACCTCTACTAGAAATACTATAGTAGTTAAAAATACTAAGTAATATATAAGAATTTAGCTTATAATTAACTCTTATATAAAAGTCCTTTATATAATTACTAAAAGAAGCTAAAGAAAGTTTCTTATAGCTAATAAAAAGAGCTAAATTAATACTATATTAAAATACTCTTATAAGCTACTAGATTATAGAGTTTAAAGAGTAATTAGAGGTTATAATAAAGTATAAAATATATAAATAGAAGTAAATCTAGTATAGTAGTATAATAGAGTATARTAAGAGAGCTTTATATAAAGCTACTAAAGTATCTATAGCTCTTTAGTAATCTAAGAAGGCTTATAGTAGTAGTAGTAAGGTACTAGGTTAACCTAGTTAATAGTACTATAGAAACTATAGAAAGACTARGTATAACGCTTATATATACTAAAAAGATATAGAAGCTTCTTCTAAATTTAGTCTAAGTATCTTATACGTAGGTTCTTTTATAGATAGTAAGTAAATTAAGGTCTTATATATAGTGTTAGTAGTGCTAAAGAAAAGTAGCTAGGTTAATAGAGTAGCTAGCGCACTAGTAGAATATATTAAAGATAAACTCTATAGTAGTTATTTAAATAAAACCTTATAATTTTTTATAAAAATTAAATTACTTAGTGATTACTAAAGCTATAATAATAAAACTAAAAGCCTAGTATATTTTTATTATTATCTATTATATATAAAAATTATAGCTTAGTTAGCTTATTAATTCTAGAGTAATTTAACTTTTTAAGAAAATTATAAGGAATGCTTAGAATAATTATAAAGAGCTAACTCTATAATTTTCTATATAAACTCTAGTACTATCTAGTAATTTAACTAACTTATTTAGGCTAGTTTATAGATAGTTATAAAGCTATTATATAAAGTATTTAACTAAAGATAGAAGCTATTTAAATATAAAACTAGCTATTATAACCTCTAATATAAATACTAGTAAAACGCTAATAAAACTATTATAAAACCTAACTAGTAATTTACTAGTCTAGTAAAACTAGATAATTACTATCTAAGATCACGTGATTAGATAGTAGACTTACTAGGTAAGTTAGTTAGGTAGATAAATAGAATAGTAGACTCTATGTAAAATAGAAAGGTTAATTAGACTTTAATATATAAAATCTATAAGGATTCTATCCTTATAATTTTCTCTATAATCTTTATAATTTTTCTATATCTTTATAATTTTCTTATAATTTCTAATTATAGAATAACTAGTAAAGCTATTATAGTAATATCTATATGTTTTAGTTCTATTTTTAGTCTAGTTTTGTTTAGTGTTAGTCTTATTACGTAATCTTAAATGTTTATTAAGATATTTCTATTTTTTATTCTTTATAATTAAAATTAAATTTAGCTTAAATACATAAAAATATCTTATAATAAAAGAATTACTAAAATATAGATCTATAATAGATAAATTATGTAATTAGCTAGTTATAACTACTAAATTAGTACTATTATTTAATTTATATTAGTTTCCTACTAGTATATAGAAATAATAGATTTAAAAGGATTTAGATTAGAAATCTTATAGATTTCTAATTATTAATTAGTAGCTAAAATCTAAATAATAGATTTATAGGATAATAATAGTATTYWAAGGCTATTAGTAGATTTATTTTATTATAAAACTAGATAGAATTCCTAGGTAAATTACTATTAAATTATAACTTTATTTATTATAACTATATCCTACTATAATACTATTCTTACTACTATACTTATTCTAACTACTATTTATACTATTTAATTAGTAGTTTTTATAATACTTACTAGCTCTTTCTATTATATATCTATAGAGTACCTTTAGTTTATAAAAGCTTATCTTAATAATTACTTTAAAAAGAGCTTTATCTAGTCTAGTAATACTAGTTTTATATCTTTAGTACTATTTACTAAGAAGTCTAATAGAAGCTAGTAATTCTATATAAACTATTATAAGCTTAATACTATTACTAAGAAAGATAAAATACTAATACTATTAATCTAAAAGATTCTAGAGAAGATATCTTCTACTAAGATTTTTACTAAATTAGATATATAATAACGTAAAGCACTACTAAGCTAGATATACTACTAAGCTAGATACTTTTTCTTAGTATAGTAACTTTTTTATACATAATACTATATCTTAATAACATGAAGCTAATCTATCTAATTAAGAAAGTAGAATTAAACTTACTCTTTAAGTCTATACTTTAAGCTAATTTTAAAGCGTGTAATATACTATAGTAGCTTTTAACGTATAATATTAATACGTTACTAACTAGCTTTATAGAATTACTTTTTAACTTTAAACTTAACTAAATTATATAAAACTTATAGTAACTAAAAAGTAGATAATTATATAATATATCTTTAACTTTAATTTATAAAGATTTATACTATAGCTTTATAAAGTAGTAGATATAGTAGATAAACTATTACGTGCGTAAAGTAAGATACTTATAAGTAAGAACTAACCTAAATAATTTATATTATATATAAAAGAGCTTAAAATAGCCTATAATTAAGTAAAAGACTATTAGAAGATATTATAAGAAGATCTAGAAGTTATTAAYRCRTAGTTTAAGCTTATATAAGAGATAGTAGCTAAGTATAGTATCTATAAAGATAATATTTATAACTTTAATAAGATAGGCTTCTAGATAAGTATAATTAGCTCTATAAAAGTTATTATAGGTTTAGAACGCTATATAAGACTTACGCTTATTTAGCTAGATAATTAAGAGTAGGTTATAGTAATCTAGAGTATCTACGCTACTAAGTACGTAACTCTACTATTTATTATCTATAAAAGACGCGTCTATATCTTAGTATAGTATAAAGAGATAGATATCTTATATAACTAGAAGCTCTTAGTTTYTAAGAATAGATAGATAAATAATAAGCTTAGTCTTAAGTAGTTAAAGTATTTTAACGTGTATATAAAGACGCGTTAGGTAGAGTTATATAAGCTACTTATTCTTAATAGCTATAAGAGTTATCTAAACTAGGATTTTAAAGATTTCTATCTTATATAAAAGATCTTTATCTTCTATATACTAGCATATTTATTATATATTCTATAGCTACTTAATATAGTATACTTCTTACTATTAAAGCTAAAGTACTCTTAGCGCGTATAAGACTTAGCATACTAACGCGTCTACTATATTAATAAAGAAAGCTTCTTACTAGCCTTTAAAGACGTATTTTTTAAAGTGTTTATGTATAAAAACTATAAAAAGGCTTTTAAAGTATCTAGACTAGTTTCTATTAACGCGTAAGTTATTCTTAAGCGCTTTAAAGTCTACCTATGTATATTACTAGAAGTACCTCTCTTAGAAATACTATAGTAGTTAAAAATACTAAGTAATATATAAGAATTTAGCTTATAATTAACTCTTATATAGAAGTCCTTTATATAATTACTAAAAGAAGCTAAAGAAAGCTTTTTATAGCTAATAAAAGAAGCTAAATTAATACTATATTAAAACGCTCTTATAAGCTACTAGATTATAGAGCTTAAAGAGTAATTAGAAGTTATAATAAAGCGTAAAACACGTAAATAGAAGCGAATCTAGTATAGTAGTATAATAGAGTATAGTAAAGGAGCTTTATATAGAGCTCCTAAGGTATCTATAGCTCTTTAGTAATCTAAGAAGGCTTATAGTAGTAGTAGTAAAGAATTAGCTTAACCTAGTTAATAGTACTATAGAAACTATAGAAAGACTAGGTATAACGCTTATATATACTAAAAAGATATAGAAGCTTCTTCTAAATCTAGTCTAAGTATCTTATACGTAGGTTCTCTTATAGATAGTAAGTAAATTAA
>JGVQ01000058.1:0-18838 GCA_001007845.1 Nigrograna mackinnonii | reverse complement strand
TCTCTTATAGATAGTAAGTAAATTAAGATCTTATATATAGTATTAGTAGTACTAAGAAAAAGTATCTAGCTTAGTAGTATATCTAGCTTAGTAGTACTTTACGTTATATAAGAACTACTAATATAAAGTACTACTAAGCTAGATATACTACTAAGCTAGATACTTTTTTTTAGCACTACTAATACTATATATAAGATCTTAATTTACTTACTATCTATAAGAGAACCTACGTAATATAGAACTATATCTTAGTTAGATAGAGCTTCTACTAAGAGCTAAGGCTTAGTATTTATACTAGGTATATATACTATAGCTATAGATAGTAGGTAGATAATTTATTTATCTATCTTCTAACTAGAGCGTTCTATAATAAGTAGTAGCTAAAGGAGGTAATAAACTTCTACTATATAGTACTAGCCTTTTTAGCACTAGCACTAGTAAGTAGAAGTTTAGGCTACTAATAGTAGGCTTTTAAGTATTATTACACTAGGACGCTACTAGAAGACCTAATATCTAGTCTTAGCTACGCACTACTACACGCGTACTATAAGGGAACAACTCTAATAACTACTAAAGGCGCTAGTCACGTAGGAGCAGGAACGTATAGTAGGTTAGTTATAAGTTTAGCTAYACTAAAGTAGAGAACTATATAGGTTTATARRAATAGCTTAACTATATACTAATACTAAGCTAGGCGCTAGCCTAATTAGGAAGTGCGTGATGTTCACATTTACACACTATTAATTAACGTTATAGCTTATAGCGCCTAGCTATAAAAGCTCTCCTAGTCCTCTTAAGACGTACACTCTTATACTACCCCCTCTTAAAAGGCCTTATTTTAGAGTTATAGGCGTATAAAATAGGCCTCTAAGTAGCTAATTACTTACTTATAAGTCCTTTCCTCTTTATAATTCTTAAATTTATTCTAATAGTGACTAGTAGCTTATCATCTACTATAGATTCTATATCCTTATTCTCTCTCTTAGCTTTAAGCTATTATTCAAGTCTTTTAAGAGGCTCTAGTTAACTAAGATAGGCTTTATAGAACTCTTTAAGTAGGCGTGCTAAATTAAYRAAGTTATAAGTAAGATAGAACTAAAGATCTAGGTTATATCTTTCTTAAGTAACTTAGTATTAAAGCTTTCTATATTTTAGCTTACTATTAAAGATCTCTTRTACTTTCTATTTAAAGTGTCTATTAATTTCTTTAGCTAGTTCTTTAGGTAGTATCTAGCCTAGTAGTAGATTATTAGGATATTTACGTAGGTAATTAGCGTAAAAGACGTTACTTATCTTTATATATCCTAGTAGCTATACTTAGAAAGAGTAGCCTTTACGCGTGAGGATTAGATAGAGTCTATACATCTATTAGTCTAGCTTCTAATTTAGTTATCCTATAGTGAAGCCTTTTAGTGTAATATAGACTATATCTCTAATATTAAAGTTAACCTCTTATCTCTTCTTATTTACCTRCCTAGCYTATAATTACTAGGCTTAGTAGATATTACTATAAGTAAAGTCTTATACGTACTAATAAGCCTTAGCTTAAATCTTAACGAATTTAGTAGTATCTCTAGAAGATAGGTTAAAGTTTTAGTCACGTAGTTCTACGTGATTTCTCTAGTCCTAATAGAAAGAAGGCTTTCTACTAAACTCTATTTTATAAGGTGAGAATCTAGTACTTTCTTATAGTAGTATAGCCTATACCTAATCTATAGATAGAAGTAGTTCTAACTAGTTATCTTAGAAGTAGTTTATAAATAGTATTAGTCTTATAACTATGTATTAGTTATAGATTTCTATATTACTATTAGTTAGTATATAGTAGGTGCTAGCTAGCTTCTACTTAATACTAAGTAGCTTAGCTAAGTGCTTAGTAAACTAAGCTATAAACTAGAGTCTTTARTTAGAGATAATAGTCTTAGGAGCTCTATATATCTTCTAGATATGCTTATAGTACATTTACGTAGCGTCCTTAGTAGTAGCTGTCTTAAAGTAAGGTAGTAATATTATTCACTTACTAARTTAGTAGATTACTAAGAAGATATTATTATAGCTATTCTTATTAGTAGGCATACTTTTAAAATCTATAGCTACGTCTTTCTAGGCTTATTTAGAGATTAGTAGTGAGTGTAGTAAGTCTAGTTTATAGTTAATAGGTAGATAGCTCTAGCTRTAGTCYTTATAGTTAGCTATAAATTAATTAACGTCYTACTAGAGAGTTAGCTAGTAGTAAGCTTCTTAGAGAAGCTTAATTATCTTACGCCTACTTARGTRAGTAGTAGCCTAAGTAGTATAGACTATCTAGATAAAGTAGGTGCGAAAGAAGTTAGTTAGTACTATTATAAGCTTGCCTTTACGTAGCACTAAGCTAGTAGGTGAGATAGAGTAGTTAGTTATCTCTAAGTAAGCTTTCTCTTAGAAGTTCTCTATAGTAGTAGAAGTTTAATTAGCTTCTAGAACTCTATTAACTATTTAGTATAGATACTCTTCTAGGTGCTTTACTAGTTCTAGCTTAGCTATATTATTATTCTCTAAAGTTGTAATTAGGGCTAAGTTATCTAGTTCTTAAGTAAAGAGAGCTATTTACGCGTTCTTATTAATGTAGATGCCTAGTGTAAGGTTCTATATAAATACTTAAGTCCTTATAGCTTTATCTTTAGCTTTCTAAGTTTTTAACTTATCTTATTTCCTTAAGAGAGCGTCTGCTACGACGTTAGCTAAGCTAGATTAGTAGGTAATTACGTAGTTATAATCTACTAGCCTTTCTACCTAGTAAGCCTATTATGTATTAAGCTTACGTTTAGTGCTAAAATATTTAAGAGCTCTATAGTTAGTGATGACTATAAAGAGTTCTTCTATCTTAAGTCTAATAAAGAGAGGCCTCTATTCTTCTAAGGCTTATATAATTACTAGCATCTCTTTATTATATATCTTATAGTTYATCTTAGCTAGGTTTATTATCTTAGAGAAGAAGGTAACTAGGCGCTAGGTGCCGTCTAGTTAGAGCTAGTAGCATATAGTAGTAATAACACCGTCACTTATATTAGTTTCTACTCTAGTTAGACGCTTATCTAAGTATAGAGTAATAAYTTTACTTAAAGTTATAAGATTCTTAATTTCTTAAAACGTAGCTTTCTCTTTATTATTAAATAGTGTGTRGAAAGCTTACTACTTAGTGAGCTTAGTAAGTAGTCGCACTACTTAGCTATACTATAGAATTATTCCTTAATAGTAGTTATAGTATCTAAAGAAGCTTTATAGGCTAGTTAAAGTTATTAGTTTAGTCTAGTTACTAATTACTTTAACTTTCTTAGAGTCTTATTAGATGCCTTTAGTRCTAATAATAAATCCTAGGAACTTTATCTTAGTTACTTTAAACTTACTTTTCTTAATATTAGCCTATAGCTCTACTTCTTATAGTCGCTTAAAGACCTTACGTACGTGTTCTTTATACTTAAGAGGGTCTTCTAAAAAGATTAAGATATTATTAAAATAGGTAGTGTAGAAGTTATTTAGGTATTTATATAAAGTCTTATTAATAAACTACTAGAAAGTAGCTAGTCTATTACATAGTCTAAATAGTAGCACATAATACTTATAGTTACTATATTATGTTCTAAAGGTAGTAAGATCTTCTAATTCTAGATCTATGCGTATGTGATAGAAAGTTTATTAAATATTAAGCTTAGTATACACTTTAACGCGTGAGAGTTACTAGAAGGTTTCTTTTATAAGTAGTAGTAGCATCTTATCTTTCTTAGAGATCTAATTTAGTTTTTAGTAGTCTATATAGAATTACTAGCCTCTTCTAAGTTTCTTAGCAAATAGGACTAGTAAGGCGTAATGTGTAAGACTTAGTATAATAAAGCCTTTCTTAATGTAGTCGTTAATATATTCTTTAATAAGCTTTAGATATTTAAGAGACATGTTATATAGAGGTGTAGTTAAGAGCTTATTAGCGTCTTTAAGTAGCTTAATCTTATAATTAACCTTATCTCTATATAGTAGTAGCTTATTAGAATCTTTTTTTAAGAAGTGTTGAATAGTTACTTCTACCTAGCTTAGGTAAAGTAGCTTCTTATCTAAGGCTCGTTAGATATCTTCTTTTTAATTAGTTTCTTAGTTCTTTATTACAGCGTTAATTTCGTATAAGTAGGTGGTCTTAGTAGTATATTTCTTAGCGTACTAAAGCTACTTTTTAGGAGTTATAGCTATAATATTAAAGAACTATATAGAATCTCTAGGCTTAAGAAACTTATAATACTTCTTAGGCCTTACTTTACGTCTAYGYRGCTTAGGTTCTATTAATCTAGATAGTTTTATCTTTAGCTAATTAAGAGAGAGATTCTTTAAAAGTGTAGTACTTAATAAGAACCTTATCTCTAATTAGTTAGAATTAGTAGCGCTAATTACTTAAGAGAGTTTAGTTAATAGTTATTCTGTCTTAGTACTTAATTCTTCGTGCAATACTAATATAGGTATAGTAAGCTCTAGTTAACTACTATTCTTTATAAGTAGCTTAGTATTAATTTATTACTACTTCTTCTTTTACTATATTACTTTCTTAAGTACTTAATCTCTCTAAGTAGCGTCTTCTTATTCTATTTATAACATAAGAGGTAGCCTCCTCTAAAGTAGCTTAAGATTCCTATTAACGCGTAGATATAGATCTTGCTTAAGGTAGCTCTATATTAGTCTCTTATATTTATAGTCGACGTAGGCTCCTATTATCTTAAACTAGAGTTTTCTAATAATTATGTTACGCTTTCCTATATTAGCTAGTATAACTTATGTTAGTATAGCGTGATTATTAACTTTAATATTAACTTTAAAGTAGTRCTTAACTTTCTTAGCGCTCTTACTATTAAATCTACTAAGTCTTACTTCTTAAGGTATTTTCTTAATCTAGAGCTTTAAGTAATAAAAGATCTTAGGCATTAATTATTTACTAATAAGTGCGTAGGTGCAAGCTCTAGAGTTAGCTATAATTTAAATAGGTAGTCCTAGGCTATTAGTTAAGATAAGTCTAGATAAGATTACTAGCTTATTATTAAAAAGTTATAGAATCTTTAGTAAACTATTATAATTTACTCTATTCTCCTATACTAAAGAAGAGACTTCTCCTAGTACTAACTATTTCTTAAATTATTACTATCTTCTAGTGAGCTTAATAAGCTTACTTAGTTGTCTAATAAGAAGTCACTATCCTCTCTTTAGATTATAGCCTACGTAGTGTGAGTCTTATAATAGCTAGCGAAATACTTATTACTTCTATAGGTGTAGTAGAGTTTCTTTTCTTCTAGCTATATAGTAGCTAGTAGCTTTATAGAAGACTTATAAGTAGAAGACTTTTTTAAACCTAACTTAGTAGCTTTTCTCTTCTCTAGTAAAGTAATATTATCTACTTAGTACTTACTTATAGCGCGGTGCCTTATTATAGCCCTCTAGACATATTAGTTATAGCTAACGTTATTATCTTTAGCGGACTTAGTTATATCTATCTATAATTATAAGTAGAGCTTCTAGTGAATCTCTTCCTTCTAGTCATTCTCTAATTATTTAGCTTATAGTGTGAGCTAGCTAAACTTACTCTTAAAGTTATTCTAGGCATTATATTACTTTATTATTAGTGCGCGGAACTTATTCTTAGCTTTAAACTTCTTATTARGATCCTAGTTTATACGCTTAAAGAATTCTATAAACTTCTTAGCTATAACCTACTATTYTTATTATTAATTATGCTTTAGCTAGATTTACGCGTGAGTCTTCTTAGAGCCTTCTATATAAGCCTAGATGTAGTCGCATTTCTAGTAGTTAGAGCTTAGGTTAGAGTTATCTATAAAGTAATCGCTATTAATAAAGAGCTTAGCTTCTATATCTATAATCTAGTTATTAAACTTAATTATTCTAGCCTTTCTACTATAGATCTCTAGGTTAGGTCACTTAGTAGATAGCCTAGGCTTCGCTGCTAGTATACTCTATAGAAGAGAGATTAACATAGTAGTACTATTTACTAAAATAACTTATAAGTATCCTTCTACATATGTAGGTTCTACTATAGCTTATTATATAAGATTCTTCTCTCTCTTAATCTTAGCTTCTTTATATCTATCTATTATGTTTTATTATATCTAGGCATAGATAGTTATAGTAGATAGGTAGTCTTTATACTTTCATCTATTACTAGCTAGCTTTATAAAGATCTCTACTAGTGTCTCTTAGTTAAGTTATTAGATAGCGCTTAGTTCTACTACTATAGTTTGCCTATTATGTTAGAGAGTAAGCGCTCCTTAGTAGTAGTTAGAGTTAATGTTCTCTTACCTAGCCTAGAGGTCCTTAAGAACTAGTCTACTATTTATAAATTTAGTTAAAGGAAATAGAAGTCTCTATCCTAGCTTACTAATCTCTTCTTCGTTAAATAATAATAGTTTAAGCTAGGATAGTTATTAAATTAGAGAGTCCTTCGTAGTTAATTAGCGGCTAGAGGTAGCTATAGTAGTTATTAATAGTGTTGTGTTCGTAAGTGTGTGTATAGAGAGAGAATAAGGTGTAGAGTATATCTACTCTATAAAGTAGATAGAGTAGGTGCTCTTATTTACATAGTGAAAGCTTAACCTAGTAAGCACGCGTATTTACTATTATTTCTTCTGTTAACTAGCTCTTAAAAGCTAGTCTAAGTAGTAACTAGGTTCTAGAGGGATACTAAGCCCTAATGTAAGATCYTTAATAATCTTCTATCTTAAAAGCCTTCCTTTTAACTAAGTGTTTTAGTTTATAATTAGGTCCCTAACCTATCACGTAACTAGGCTTAATAGAGGAGACTCTTAAGTAACTACTTTATAATTACTATTAGTTAGATATATAAAGGAATCTAACCTCTAGCTCTATAGTCACTATTCGCAAATAACTATTAAGTACCTTACTAATATTCTATTACTGTCACTAGCTAGTTGAGTATTAACCTTAGTGTAATGTAAGAGAACAACTCTAATAACTACTAAAGGCGCTAGTCACGTAGGAGYAGGAACGTATARTAGGTTAGTTATAAGTTTAGCTACACTAAGGTAGAGAACTATGTAGGTTTATAGGAATAGCTTAACTATATACTAATGCTAAGCTAGGCGCTAGCCTAATTAGGAAGTGCGTGATGTTCGCATTTACACACTATTAATTAACGTCACGGCTTATAGCGCCTAGCTGTAAAAGCTCTCCTAGTCCTCTTAGGACGTACACCCTTACACGTACTACTATACGTAGAAATTACTATAGAGGATAAAAATAGGTAGTTCTACTCTTAGTAGAAGCTAATAATCTTTAGAGCTATTAATAAGTATAATAATTATAGATAATTTATATAATCTTAATACTATACTCTTAGGCTACTAAGCCTACTTTTATAAACTCTTAGGCCTATAGTAGGTAGTGTTTCTACTTTTAATAGTATAAATATTAGATATTATAGAAAGATAAGTAAGAGCTATAGATAGTAGAAAGAGTAATACTTTAAAATACGCTCTCTTCTATAAGATTACTCTACTATATATACTTAACTACTAATAGACTCTACTTTCTACCTATTCTATAGATTTATAGTATCTACTTCTAGCTTACTTATTACCTACTCTTAGGTAGCTTATTACTTAGATACGCTACTAATAAACTAGTAAATACTACCTCTCTTTTACTAGAGCTTTCTCTATTAACTATATAGTTAGCTATTAATCTCTTATACTTTATAGAAGAAAGTAATACTAACTACTTATTTATCTTTAACGTTAAACTTAACTAAGTCTACGTAATCCTAGCTTAGTATAACCTACTAACTATAGAGTAAATTACTATAGAAAGTAGACGCCTAAGTAACTAAGAAACTATAAACCTTAGATATCTATTCTACTAGAATCCTATAATAGATAAAGTAATAGCACGTTAGACTATCTAAAGAGCCTATATAGAATTTATTAACACTACTATAATATTAGCACGTTACCTAAAGTTTTAAAACTATAAATATAAATTAGAATAGTCTTAAGTAGAACTTTACTTAAGACCTTATAATATTAAGACACGTTTATTATCCCTTTATAAATATTAGGCGCTACTAGTAATTAGCTCTTAGTAGATATCTAGTAATCTAACTAATCTAGATACTATTAGTGAACTAAGTAGTTAGTCTACTAATTCTTCTAGTTTAAAGAAACGTTATAAGTATAACTATAGAAAGAAGAACGTATTAGTTAGAAGAGAGCTCTATAAGTAGATAGTAGATAAGTCTATATTAGAACTATTCTAGTAGTATTAGAAAATAGTAGACTTAGGACTAACCTCTACTAGTACTTAGCCTCTATACTTAGCTAATTTATAGAACCTATTATCTCTAGGCTCTAAACGTAAGAACTACTAACGTTACTAGTCTAACCTAAATAGTATTAACTCTACTCTACTTCTAATAATACTATTATAAGAACTCTTAGCTATACTATTTACTTAAATAGACTCTAATAAAGTTATAAGAATCTTATATAAAGTATAAGAGGCTAGTATTAATTATAAAGATTATAGTTATAACTATAGTATAATATTAAATAGAGTCTTAGAATAGAATATATTCCTAATAGGATTATATAGGAGAGATAAATCACTACTAATAGTTCTCTTATAGCGATATCTATTTAATAAAGGACTTAAAGCGGGGTTTCTAACTAATTATAGGTCTAGGAGAGCTAAAACGTACTAAACGTCTACTAAGTTACTTATAACTAACTCTATTAAGAATTAGGTCTTTATATTAATACTAAATACTTAGACATACCTAGTGCTTTTTACTAGATAGTAAGACTAAGAGATATTAGACTAACTATCTAAGATAAAGTCTACTTACTATAGGAGTAAGAAGCCTAGCTATTAAATCTCTAATTCTAGATTAATACCTACACCTAATAATAGGTAGCTACTCTAGGAGTATAAGATAAGAACTTTTTAAATAGTTCTACACGTTACTATAAATAAGAACGCGTAGGAGATCTTAAAATAGTAGATAACCTTTATAAGCTATAAGAAAGTTATAATTAGTAACGCGTAGAGATTAGAGCTAGTAAGAGTAGAATACTAGACCTATCTACGTAGAATAATACTAGATATTAAGATAGATACTAAGATCTACTAATATAGAATATAGATAATAGTCCTCTATATAATAATGCCTAGGCTAATAGAGCTTCTTACTTATAGTAGACTTTAGAGTAGTACTCTAGTAGATTTTCTAAAAGATAATAGGCGTATATTAATAGCATAATTATTAGTTCTAGATACTAGATACGTAAAGATCTTTCTAAAGTTATTAGCTAGAGAATAGATAATATTAAGAAACTTATATTTAACTTTATATCCTAGAATACGCTAGCTTAGCTAGATAGATTGTAAAAATTATAGATAAAATTATAAGGATAAACTCTATAGTAGTCATTTAAATAAAACCTTATAATTTTTTATAAAAATTGAATTACTTAGTAATTACTAAAGCTATAATAATGAAACTAAAAACCTAGTGCGTTTTTATAGTTATCTATCATGTATTAAAATTATAGCTTAGTAAGCCTACTAATTCTAAAGTAATTCGATTTTTTGGAAAAATTATAAGGAATGCTCAGATTCATCATAAGGAGCTAACCTTATAATTTTTCATATAAGCCCTAGTACTATCTAGTAGTTAAACTAACCTATTTAGGCTAGTTTCTAGATAGTTATAAGGCTATTACACGAAGTGTTTGACTAAAGATAGGGGCTGCTAGGACACGTAACTAGCTGCTATGACCCCTGACAAAAATGCTAGTAAAACGCTAATAAAACTGTCATAAAACCTAACTAGTGATTCACTAGTCTAGTAAAACTGGATAATTACTATCTGAAATCACGTGATCGGATAGTAGACTTGCCGGGTAAGTTAGTTAGATAGATAAATAGGATAGCAGCCTCTGTGTAAAATAGATAGATTAATCAGACTTTAATATTCTTCCGCTCTTAGCTATTTTCTACTAATCCTACTACTTTTTACAGGTTATGAGCCCAGAGCTCTAACTAAATCAGGAAATAACGCTAAGACTCCCTAAGAACACCTCGAAACCTGCAGCAGAGCTGTCTCAACCAAACAAAATCATAAAATCACTAAAAATCAACCAATTAATATGGAATCCATCACTAGAATCGACAAGCTAATTGGCCAAGCCAATTACCTAGTATGGAGCGCCCGCATGAGAGCTGTATTAGTCAGCAAGGATCTCTGGGTAGCCGTGGCAGACAATATAGATTTCTCAATTCCTAATACTATCGATCAAAAAGCTCTATCCTTGATTACTCTATGTGTCGAAGAAGGACCCCTACTACAACTAGAAGGTTGTAAATCGTCCTATGAGGCCTAGGATAAGCTAAAAAGCTTATATAGCCTACGTGGCTTCTCTTCAGAGTTCCTGATTTGCCGAGAATTCTTTAAAGCCAGCCTATTAAAATTCAAGAATATAGAAGAATATTTGAATAAAATCAAATATTTATCTAATCAGCTCGCATCAAAGAAACTAGTTATACCTAATCAGGTAATTATTGCCTGGGTTTTAAATAACCTATCACTAGCCTACTCTAGTTTTATAACCATGATTACACAAACCTATAGGAACGATTCAGATTAAATTAATCTAGATCGACTATTTAATGATTTATTAGATGAATCTAGAAGGCAAACTGCACTAGACTCAGATAGTAATACTAAGGTTTTATTTATAAATAAACCAAAACACCTAAAAGATCAAATATTAAAGGTTTAGAAGCAAAAATACTGTAATAAATGCAAGAAAAATACGCATTTTATAAGTAATTACTAGTATTTATACCCAGAAAAGAAACCAAAATGGTTTAGGACGTCACATGACTTTGAAAAACCACCTAGTTATAGAGAGTCTTCGCCTCAGAAACGTCAACAACCAAATAACGCCCTAAAACACCCTATTAGGGCTGAAACCTATGAGGAAAATAACCTTATAAATTCAAAAAATACGGATTTTGATGATATGGACACATTAGAAGAAATTCGTGACTAGGAAAAGGTATTTTATACTCCTAAACTCTGTAAAATAGAATTAAATAACAGTATTTTTATACTAGATTCAGGAAGCACACAACATATAGTTAATAGAAAGGATTTATTTCTATTAGGTAGTTTCTATAAGAAGAATACTACTATTTCCTAGGGAAATAATACTATTATTAATTCAGAAGGAGTTAGTAATATTTATTTTATAGAAAATAATAAGACTATAATACTAAATAACTATTTATACATCCCATCATTTAGTGTAAATATCATTTCTATGAATAAAATAGTCAAACAAGGCTATAATTTATATTTTAATGATAAAAAGGCTATTATTAGTAAGAATAATACTATACTATTTATAGCTAGACTAGAAGAAAGTCTATATAAAATAGATATAAAGGTAAGAAACAAAACTAGTAATCAAAACTACTATATAGAACAAAATAGAGAAAATTATAAGGAAAATTATAAGAACGCTCAGAATCAAAAACTGAGCATTCCTTATAATTTTTTAGAAAACGATAAACTAGAACTATGGCATAGGCGCCTAGGGCATAAAAATATAAATATTATATGTAAAATACTAAATATTAGTAAGCCTAGTAACTATAAGCTTAACTGTGAAGCCTGTATTAAATCTAAATTAACAAATTCAATTAATAAAGAAATTACAGAAAAACCATCTAATTATTTAGATAAAATAGTAATAGATCTATGTGGGCCTATTACACCTAGTACCTATAATAGCTATAAATATATTATATTCTTTTTAGACGCAGCTACTAGATATTTAGATTATAAATTACTAAAATTTAAATCTGAAGCTTATGAGGCCTTTGTTATTTTTAAAAATAAAGTAGAAAATCAATCTAATAGACGAATAAAAATAATAGGAACAGATAATGGACTAGAATTTATTAATTACAAATTCAAAAATCTTACACAACTAAACGGTATTATTCATCAACTATCTAGCCCTAGAACGCCAGAACAAAATAGACTAATAGAAAGAATAAATAGAACTATTATAGAAATTATAAGGTGTTTATTATTTACTAGTAAAATACTACTAGAATATTAGGGAGAAGCTCTAGAAGCAGCTGTTTATATATATAATATAACACCTCATAGTTCTATAGAACTAATCTCTCCCTATGAAAAACTATATAATAAAAAACCAATTATAAATAACCTAAAAACATGGGGTTCTATTACCTATTATAAAGATAAAACAAACACACTTACAAAACTAGAACCTAGAGCTAGGAAAGCTATAATTATAGGATTCAACCAACATAATAGCTATAAGCTTCTAGATGTGATTAGTAAGCGTATTATATATTCTAGAGACGTAAAAATACTAGAAGATGTCTTCTATAATTTTAAAATAGAAGAAAATAACTAAAATCTAAAAAATTATAAGGAYAACGAAATTATTATAGATATCACTAATCTAAATTCTCCTTATAATTTTTTAGAAAATCCTTATAATTCTATAAGGAGCYAAACTAGTACTATAGGAGAACCTATAATAGAAAATAATACTACTAATACTACTACTAGTAGTCCTCTAAATACTACTAGTACTAGTACTATTAGTAATACTAGCTCAAGTCTATATTTTAGTAATAAATTTATAAATCATCTACTAATTGAAGAATCTGATAGTAATAAGGATGATGGAGAAATAGATGAATTAGCTCTATTAATTGATAAAATTAATAGTAATAATAAAGAACCAGAAAATTATAATGAAGCTATTAGTCAGCAAGATAAAGATAAATGGATAGAAGCTATGAACCTAGAAATAAAACAACTAGAAAACCAAAATACATGGAATCTAGTAGAATTACCTAAAAATAGAACTGCACTAAAAGGTAGGTGGGTATATAAAATAAAAACAAATCAAGATAATAAAATAATAAAATACAAAGCTAGATGGGTAGTAAAAGGCTATAGTCAAATCTATAGTATAGATTACTTAGATACCTTTGCTAATACTACTAGAATAGAGATAATTAGACTATTACTATTTTTAGCCACCTACCTAGATTTAGAAATAATTCAACTAGATTTTAAAAACGCCTTTCTACATGCACCTATAGATTCAGAAATCTATGTAGAACAACCTAAAGGTTTCTATAAAAATAACGGTAATAAAAGGCTATTTTGTAAACTAAATAAATCACTATATGGCCTAAAACAAGCACCTAGAGCATGGTACTACTATCTAGCTAATATTCTAAAAGAACTAGGTTATTTTCCTATTTTTATAGAACAAGGAATCTTTTATAATAAAATAACTAGAATTTATATTATAGTTTACGTAGATGATATCCTAATTATAGGACCTAATATTAATAATATTAATAAACTAAAAATAGAACTAGGAAARTTACTAGAACTTAGTGACCTAGGAGAAGCTAAATATTTTCTAGGACTAGAAATAACTAGAAATAGAAAAAATAGGTTAATTACTCTAAAAYAAACTAAATATATTAAAACCTTACTAAATAAGTTTAATAAATCTAATCTAAATCCTATATTAACGCCATCTGAACCTAGAATAAAACTAGAGAAAAATACTAGCTAATCAAATAATAAGGATATAAATTACTACTAATAACAAGTAGGTAGTTTAATATTTCTTACTACTAGAACTAGGCCGGATATTACATTTAGTGTAAATAACTGTGCTAGATATATGAATAATCCTAGTAAACAACATTTTATAGCTGTAAATAGAATATTTAAATACCTAATTAAAACACAAGAACTAGGCCTCTATTTCTAATGTAGTAATCTACCTAATCTACTAGGTCACGTGGACTTAGATTGGGGGGGTGATTTAATGACTAGAAAGTCTACTACTGGTTATTTATTTACGTTTGGTAAAACACCTATTAGTTGGGGATCAAAATTATAGAAAACTATTACCCTAAGCTCCTGCGAAGCTGAATATATGGCATTAAAAGAAGGAATTAAAGAACACCTATACCTAATTAATATTTATAAGCAACTAAATATAAATAAAATACTAAATAATACAGATCCACAATATTATTTATTTACAGACAGTCAACTAGCTATAGACTTAGCAAACAATCCTGAGCACCACGCAAAAACTAAGCATATAGATATACAATACCATTTTGTACGAGAAAAAATACAGGAAAAAGTTATTAGCTTAAATTACCTACTAACTAAAGAACAACTAGCTGATATATTTACTAAACCACTAAATAAAAATAATTTTGAAGCTATATTTAATAACCTAAATATTAAATAAAAACTACTATAGAGTTTACGGGGGTGTGTAAAAATTATAGATAAAATTATAAGGATAAACTCTATAGTAGTCATTTAAAYAAAACCTTATAATTTTTTATAAAAATTGAATTACTCAGTAATTACTAAAGCTATAATGATGAAACTAAAAACCTAGTGCGTTTTTATAGTTATCTATCATGTATTAAAATTATAGCTTAGTAAGCCTACTAATTCTAAAGTAATTCGATTTTTTGGAAAAATTATAAGGAATGCTCRGATTCATCATAAGGAGCTGACCTTATAATTTTCTATATAAGCCCTAGTACTATCTAGTAGTTAAACTAACCTATTTAGGCTAGTTTCTAGATAGTTATAAGGCTATTACACGAAGTGTTTGACTAAAGATAGGGGCTGCTAGGACACGTAACTAGCTGCTATGACCCCTGACAAAAATGCTAGTAAAACGCTAATAAAACTGTCATAAAACCTAACTAGTGATTCACTAGTCTAGTAAAACCGGATAATTACTATCCGAAATCACGTGATCRGATAGTAGACTTGCCGGGTAAGTTAGTTAGATGGATAAATAGGATAGCAGCCTCTGTGTAAAATAGACAGATCAATCAGACTTCAATATTCTTCCGCTCTTAGCTATTTTCCACCAATCCTACTACTTTTTACATAGATACTACTAAAATACTAATACTAATACTAAAAATAGTAATAATTCTAGATTAGACTAATATACTATAATTAGACTACGCTCTACTAGACTTAACTAACCTAGACTTAACTAACTCTTTAGTAGATAAGACTATAATCTTAAAAGCTACTCTACTAGATAAGATTAGGCTTCTAGTAGATATAACTACTATCTTAAAGTTTACTCTACTAGATAAGACTAGGATTTAGATAGACTTAATTAAGACTTTAAAGACTACTCTACTAGACTAGACTACTATTTTAATAGACACGCCTAAGATCCTAAGAGATCTACTATAAGACTAACTTAGTCTCTATAAGACTTTAACTATAAGCTAGATAGAAGTTTTAACCTATTATATAGATAAAAGATATTAAGCTATTAAAATTAACTAGATTATAGCGTAGATAGACTAGAAGCTATAAGTAGAGTTAACTTCTATAATATTTATTACTCTAATTAAAATATACTAGAAAATATTTATTAGACTACTAAGACCTATACTCTTCTTAACTCTAATATCTATAGAGTAAACCTAGATAGCTACGCTAGCTACTAAGACTACTAAGATAATTAGAGTGACTTATAATATAGTTTTAAAGATAATAGACTTAGTTACTATAGACTAAAGATAGCTATCCTACTAAACTAAAGCCTATACTTTACTAATAAGAGACTTTTAGTAAGAAGATAAAAACTATACTATAGAGATAATTATTATACTACGTTTCTAACTAAAGTAGAGATATAAGATAAATATATATAGGTTAAATAAATAGAAGGTTATAAAAGTATATATCTTAAGAAGACTAGAAGAGCTTTTATAGCTAGGCGCTATAAGCTATAACGTTAATTAATAGTATATAAATATAAACATCACGCACTTCTTAATTAAGCTAGCGTCTAGCTTAGTATTAGTATATAGTTAAACTATTCTTATAAACCTATATAGTTCTCTACTTTAGTATAGCTAAACTTATAACTAACCTACTATATATTCCTATTTCTACGTAACTAGTACCTTTAGTAGTTATTAGAGTTATTGTCCGTACGTAGTAGTTTAGTTGATACTAGATATCACATAACTTCTCATGTGACTACGCACGGTGCCGTGTTTTAGCATTGATAGTTACCCCTATCCTCTATAGATAGAATAGAACAAGCAATCAATTAATTACCTATCAAAAGATACCCCTCGTACGCAAGTATAGTGACTAGTCACAAGCTATCGATTATACATATAGACGAGAGGTAGTCTATTTAATAGTTATTCTCTTATATTATACTAAAGTTAATACTTAACTAGCTAGTAATAGTGATAGAATATTAGTAAAGCACTTAATAGTTATTTATAAATAGTAACTATAGAGCTAGAAGTTAGATTCTTTTATATATCTAACTAATAATAATTATAAAGTAGTTACTTAAGAGTCTCTTCTATTAAGCCTAGTTACGTAATAAGTTAGAGACTTAATTATAAACTAAAATACTTAGTTAAAAAGAAGGCTTTTAAAATAAAAGATTATTAAAGATTTTATATTAGAGCTTAGTATCTCTCTAGAACTTAGTTACTATTTAGACTAGCTTTTAAGAGCTAGTTAATAGAAGAAATAATAGTAAATATACGTGCTTATTAAGTTAAGCTTTTACTATATAAATAAGAGTACTTACTCTATCTATTTTATAAAGTAGATATACTCTATACTTTATTCTTCTTCTATATATATATTTATAAATATAATACTATTAATAACTACTATAGCTACTTCTAGCTACTAATTAACTATAGAAGAACTTTCTACTTAATAAATATTTAAACTTAAGTAGATATTATTTAATAAAGAAGAGATTACTAAGTAAAAATAGAAGCTTCTATTTCTCTTAATTAAATCTATATATAGTAGACTAGCTCTTAATAATCTCTAAGCTAAATAARAGAACATAATAACTAACTACTACTAAAGAACGTTAACTCTCTAGTATAATAAGTAAACTATAGTAGTAGAACTAAATACTCTCTAATAACTTAATTAAGAAACTCTATTAGAGATCTTTATAAAACTAGCTAGTAATAGACGTAAGTATAAAGACTACCTATCTACTATAACTATCTATACTTAAGTATAATAAGATATAATAGATAAGCTCTAAGAAGCTAAAATTAACTAAGAGTAGACTAAAAAGAATCTTATATAATAAGCTACTATAGAACTTACGTATATAGAAAGATACTTATAAGTTATCTTAGTAAATAGTACTATTATATTAATCTTTCTTTTATAGAGTATACTAGTAGTAAAGCCTAAACTATCTACTAAGTAACTTAACCTAAAGATCTATAGTAGAAAGGCTAGAATAATTAAGTTTAATAATTAGATTATAGATATAAAAGCTAAGCTCTTTATTAATAGTAACTACTTTATAGATAACTCTAACTTAAGCTTTAACTACTAGAAATATAACTATATCTAGGCTTATATAGAAAGCTCTAAGAAGACTTACGTATAAATCTAGCTAAAGTATAACTAATAATAAAGATAGTAAGTTATAACTAAAAAGTTTATAGAATTCTTTAAGCGTATAAACTAAGATCTTAATAAGAAGTTTAAAGCTAAAGATAAGTTCTACATACTAATAATAAAGTAATATAATACTTAGAATAACTTTAAGAGTAAATTTAACTAACTTATACTATAAGTAAAATAATTAGAAGATAACTAGAAAGAGAAAATTTACTAGAAACTCTATTTATAACTATAGATAGATATAACTAAGTCTACTAAAGATAATAATATTAGCTATAATTAATATATCTAGAGAGCTATAATAAAGTACTATACTATAAGTAAATACTAAATAGATAATATTACTTTACTAGAGAAGAAAAAAGCTACTAAGTTAAATTTAAAAGAGTCTTCTACTTATAAGTCTTCTATAAAGTTACTAGCTACTATATAGCTAAAAGAGAAGAAACTCTACTAAGTATTTTACTAGCTATTATAAGACTTATACTACCTAGGCTATAGTATAAGAAGATAGTAACTTTCTATTAGATAACTAAGCTAGTTTATTAAACTTACTAGAAGATTATAATAATTTAAGAAATAGTTAGTACTAAGAGAAGTCTCTTTCTTAATATAAGAGAATAGAGTAAATTATAATAGTTTACTAAAGATTCTATAACTTTTTAATAATAAGCTAGTAATTTTATCTAGACTTATCTTAACTAATAGCTTAAGACTACTTATTTAAATTATAGCTAACTCTAGAGCTTATATTTACGTACTTATTAGTAAATAATTAATACTTAAGATCTTTTATTACTTAAAACTCTAGATTAAGAAAATACTTTAAAAAGTAAGACTTAGTAGATTTAATAGTAAGAGTACTAAGAAAGTTAAGTACTACTTTAAAGTTAATATTAAAGTTAATAATTATACTATTATTAAATAGACTATCTCTCATCTATATATATAATTAATAGCTTATGACTAGTTACTATACTTACATATAAGGAGTATCTTTTAATAGGTAATTAATTAATTACTTGTTCTTATCTTATCTATAGAGAAAAGGAGTAACTATTAATGCTAAAACACGGCACTATACATAGTCACATAAGAAGTTATATAATATCTAGTATTAACTAAACTACTACGTATAGATACTAGTAATTCTTTCTTTTTAGTTAATACCTACCTACGTATAGTGTCTCCCTATTCTATAGTATAGATCTAATTACGTACGTTAATCCTACGTACGTTAATTCCTATCTC
>JGVQ01000051.1:0-15865 GCA_001007845.1 Nigrograna mackinnonii | reverse complement strand
GTAGGATTAGTACTAGAGGCCTAATAGTATATCTCTATTAGGATATATTATATAGCTTCCTATACTATATAGCTCTTTTAGAGGATACTAGATATATGCCTTTACTAGCTAGGACACTAAGTAGTTCCTTAGTTATTATATAAGAAAGAGATTTAAAATAATCTACTTCCTATTTATTAAAATTCTTAATAAATAAGTAAGTAAATTTATCTCTTATAAAGCTTATTATTTAGAGGTCTACTAAGGTACATCTAGCGTATAAAGCTAGCTAGATAGCTATAGGATTTAACTCTAAGTTAATCTTATCTATCTAGTATTATAGTCTTATCTCTTTTTAGAGTATTCCTTCTCTTATATTTATATCTTTTATAAGTTATTTATATAAGTATATCTCTTTAGGCGTAGGGTATTAGCTTAGAGATTTATTTAGTAGTAGTAATAGAGTACTATCTCTCTAGCTTAAACTTTTAGCTATTATTAATTATCTATTATATCTACGTTCATGTAATAGGTATAGAGTTTTATAGGTAGCTATTAGCTTATTTATATAGCTTATTTTCTTATATAATTACACACTATCGCGTCCTTCTTTATATAAGGATCTATATACGTGTAGAGAAGAATTTAATCTCTAATCTTAGAAGATCTATATACTAGTTTTAGTATAATATAGAAGGCTTACTTCTTATAGGCCTAGGCTCTATCTTTACTCTTACTAATTTATAAGTATTAAGAGGTTAGCATCTYACTATCTAATTAATTTACTAATTAGTGTTAAATAGACTACCTCTTATAGGTATAATTAATAGGTTCATGACTAGTTACTATATACTTACGTATAAGGGGTATCTTTTAATAGGTAATTAATTAATTACTTATTCTCTCCTATCTATAGAGGAAAGGAGTAACTATTAATGCTAAAATATAGTACTATGCGTAGTCACATAAGAAGTTATGTAATATCTAGTATTAACTAAACTACTACGTATAGATAAAGCTTAATATTTAGTAAACTTTCTATTATATACGTATAGATCTAGAATTAGAAGATTTTACTACTTTTAGAATATAATATAGTAACTATAAGTATTATATACTACTATTTAGACTATATAATAGACTAGTTATTTTCTAGTAGTTTATTAATAAAACTCTATATAAATACTTAGATAACTTTTATATAGTTTATCTTAATAATATCTTAATCTTTTTAGAAGACTTTCTTAAATATAAAGAATATATATATAAAGTTCTTAAGTAACTATAAAAAGTAAGACTATAAACTAATATTAAAAAAAGTAAGTTTAAAGTAACTAAGATAAAATTTCTAAGATTTATTATTAGTACTAAAGGTATCTAATAAGACTCTAAGAAAGTTAAAATAATTAGTAACTAGACTAAACTAATAATTTTAACTAGCTTATAGAGCTTCTTTAGATATTATAACTACTATTAAAGAATAATTCTATAGTATAGCTAAGTAGTATAACTACTTACTAAGCTTACTAAGTAGTAAGCTTTCTATATACTATTTAATAATAAAGAGAAAGCTACGTTTTAAGAAATTAAGAATCTTATAACTTTAAATAAAGTTATTACTTTATACTTAGATAAGTATCTAACTAGAGTAGAAACTAATATAAGTAATAGTATTATTACTATAGTATACTACTAACTCTAACTAGATAGTATCTAGTATCTAGTTACTTTTTTCTCTAAAATAATAAACTTAGTAGAGATAAACTATAAAATATATAATAAAGAGATACTAGTAATTATATAAGCTCTAGAAGAATAGAAACTTCTCTTTATAAGACTTAAAATAGAAGAACTTTTTATAGTTATTACTAATTATAGAGCTCTTAAATACTTTAGTACTAAGTATAAACTTAATATATAATAAGCTTACTAAGTAGAGAGGCTAGTAGACTATAACTACGTAATTACTTACTAACCTAGCTTAGCTAATGTTATAGTAGACACTCTTTTAAAGAAATAAGATAAGCTAAAAACTTAGAAAGTAAAAAATAAAGCTATAAAGACTTAAGTATTTATATAGAACTTTATACTAAACGTCTATATTAATAAGAATATATAAATAGCTTTCTTTACTTAAGAACTAGATAACTTAGTTCTAATTATAATCTTAGAAAATAATATAGCTAAGCTAGAACTAGTAAAGTACTTAGAAGAATATCTATACTAAATAGTTAATAAAGTCTTAGAAGCTAATTAAACTTCTACTACTATAGAAAACTTCTAAAAGAAAGTTTACTTAGAGATAACTAACTACTCTATCTTACTTACTAGCTTAGTACTATATAAAAGTAARYTTATAGTAGTACTAACTAACTTCTTTTATACTTACTTTATCTAGATAGTTTATACTACTTAAGCTACTACTTACTTAAGTAAGTATAAAATAATTAAGCTTTTCTAAGAAGCTTACTACTAGCTAACTCTCTAGTAAGATATTAATTAATTTATAGCTAACTATAAAAACTATAGCTAGAGCTATCTACTTATTAACTATAAACTAGGCTTACTATACTTACTACTAATTTCTAAATAAGCTTAAAAAGATATAGCTATAGATTTTAAGAGTATACCTACTAATAAGAATAGCTATAATAATATCTTTTTAGTAATCTACTAACTTAGTAAGTAAATAATATTACTACTTTACTTTAAAATAGCTACTACTAAAGACGTTATATAAATATACTATAAGTATATCTAGAAGATATATAAAGCTCTTAAAACTATTATCTCTAATTAAAGACTTTAGTTTATAGCTTAGTTTACTAAGTACCTAGCTAAGCTACTTAGTATTAAGTAGAAGCTAGCTAGTACTTATTATATACTAACTAATAGTAATATAGAAATCTATAACTAATATATAGTTATAAGACTAATACTATTTATAAACTACTTCTAAGATAACTAGTTAGAACTACTTCTATTAATAGATTAAGTATAAACTATACTATTATAAAAAAGTACTAGATTCTTACTTTATAAGATAGAGTTTAGTAGAAAGCTTTCTTTTTATTAGGACTAGAGAAACTACGTAGAACTATATAACTAAAACTTTAATCTATCTTCTAGAGATACTACTAAA
This sequence comes from Nigrograna mackinnonii, assembly GCA_001007845.1. NCBI lineage: Eukaryota > Fungi > Ascomycota > Dothideomycetes > Pleosporales > Nigrogranaceae > Nigrograna > Nigrograna mackinnonii. Next base: position 12,744 of record JGVQ01000051.1, on the reverse strand, counting down.
TTTATTAAAATTTAAGCTAAGACTTATTAGTATATATAAGACTTTACTTATAGTAATATCTACTAAGTCTAGTAATCTTAAGCTAAGTAGGTAAATAAAAAAAGATAAAAAGTTAACTTTAATATTAAAAATATAGTCTATATTATACTAAAAGGCTTTACTATAAGATAACTAAATTAAAAGCTAGACTAATAGATATATAGACTCTATCTAATCTTTATACATAAAGGCTACTTTTTCTAAGTATAGCTACTAGACTATATAAAAATAAGTAATGTCTTTTACGCTAATTACTTACGTAAATATCTTAATAATCTACTACTAGGCTAGATACTACYTAAAGAACTAGCTAAAGAAATTAATAGATACTTTAAATAGAAAGTATAAGAGATCTTTAATAATAAGCTAAAATATAAAAAGTTTTAATACTAAATTACTTAAAAAAGATATAACTTAGATTCTTAGTTCTATCTTACTTATAACTTTATTAATTTAGTATACCTACTTAAAGAATTCTATAAAGCTTATCTTAGTTAACTAAAGCTTTCTAAAGAACTTAAATAATAGCTTAAAGCTAAGAGAGAGAATAAAGACATAGAACTTATAGTAGATAATAAACTACTAGTTACTATTAGAATAAATTTAAAAATTATAAAGAGGAAAAGACTTATAGGTAAGTAATTAGCTACTTAGAAGCCTATTTTATACGCCTATAACTCTAAAATAGAACTTTTTAAAAAGAAGTAGTATAAGAGTATACGTTTTAAGAAGACTAAGAGAGCTTTTATAGCTAAGTACTATAAGCTATAACGTTAATTAATAGTATATAAATATAAATATTACGTACTTCTTAATTAGGCTAGTGCCTAGCTTAGTATTAGTATATAGTTAAGCTATTTCTATAAACCTATATAGTTCTCTAYYTTAGTATAGCTAAACTTATAACTAACCTACTATACGTTCTTACTCCTATATAACTAGCGCCTTTAGTAGTTATTAGAGTTATTCTCTTATAAAAGTAAAGTAAAATTTAAGCTAGATAATATTAGTTATTTTAACCTAGATCTATATAATATAGACTTAAGTAGAATACTTATAATTTAAAGAAAGATTTACTATAAGCACCTCTAAAATTTTATTAAAGTAATTAAAATATACCTAGTAACCTACTCTAAGTATATAGTTTAAACTAATATTTAGAAATATCTAAAGAGAATAGTATAGAACTAGTACACGTCCTAGTTACCTATAGGCTAGTAAATAGGTTAGGCCTACCTAGTTTTAAGTAGAGGTTAGGTTAGAGTTAGCCTAAGCGTAGGTTATAGTAGAGTAGGAGTTATTAAAGCGTTAGGTAGAGTTATAGTTAAGTTAGCTAAAGCTTAGATTATAGTAGAGTAGAAGTAGTTAAAGCTTAGGTTAGAGTTAGGTTAAAGTACCTACTTAGGTTAGGTTATAAAATTTAATCTAGGACTAAAATAAAGAGTTATATATTACTATCTATAAGAATAAATTATAATAGAGTATTATTAGGCTAGTAATAGAGATATAGTTTATTATATATAAAGAAGTTAAGATAAATTTATATTATAATAATTATTATAGCTATTTATTATAGTACTTACTAATCTAAGTAGCGCCTAGGCCTTTAATACTTTTAAAGTAGAAGACGTACTTTATCTAGAAGACTACTAGGTATAGGACTAAGAGCGTCTACTACTCTTTCTTTATTATCTCTCTTTCTCTTTCTCTCTTTTTTAACTTCTACTTCTCTTTTATAGTCTTCTTCTTCTTCTATATCTAATAATATAAGTAGCTTAAGTTTATCTATACTACTTAAGAGTCTATATAAGTCACTAAACTAACTATTACTTTTATATACTTTAATCCTAGCCTCCTTTATACTACTATTCTTATCTATTATAAAGAGCTCTACCTAAAGGTTAGTTTAATAGGTGCCGTGTTATTATAAATAAAAGATAAGGAAAAGAGAAGCTCTTAAGAGAGGTAGTAAAGATATAGTATTAGTATAGCACTATATTAGTACTATATTAGGGCCTCTATATCTAAAGCTTAGCTAGGGCGTAGCTCTAGCCTATAACATATCTCCTTTCCTACTCTAGTAGTCTAGGCTTATATAGTAGCGTAGTAGGTGTGATTTATTAACTCTTTATAGGTTATTTATTATATTCTATTAACGTGTCGTCTTATTACTTTTTCCTACTATAGGTGTAACGTATATAGTGTAGTTATAGTATGTTATTTCTCTATAGTATGTTTTAATCTTAGCGTGCTTACTTAGGTTATCCTATATATAAATAGGCTCCTACTCTTCTACTAGATCTTTCTCTTTTACTCTACTTCTTCTTCTTAATTAAGGGCGCCTAGTTACTACTCTATATTCCTTCTAGTCTTATTCTAATCTTTTACTTATTCTTCTTTATCTTCTTTTAGTATACTACTCTTACGTGTTAGTTAGCTAGTCCTTATAGTCTTCTTCCTTACTATTATTAATATAGACTCTATTTCTCTCTATAGTATTCATGCTACTAGTATAGTCTATTCTAGTTATTCTACCTAGGTGAAGAATACTCTACTTAGAAACGCTACTTCTACTAGTGCGCCTAGAGACTCTAATAATAGTTATAGTCTACTAGATTATTATAATCCTTCCTATTAAGTTAGTATAGTGAGTTTTTATATAGAGGTTATAACGTCTAACTAACGTTTATAGCCTCCTCCTCTATAGAAGAAGAAACAGCGCTAGCTTAGTGATTTTTATCTTAAGGGTGATAGTAATAAGGAAGAGCTCTTAGAATCTATAAATACTTATATCTACCTTTAGTATATCCGCTAGTTATAGATGTTTAGTAAATATAAGTACGTACTTTCTCTATATCTCTTTTATACTATCCTATATTCTAACTACTTCTAGGTGTCGTCTAACTAGAACTACTACCTATGCGGATTATTACTATGCTTATTAGCTCTATAAGTATAAAGATCACCTCTTTACTAGTTCTACTAACCTACGTTAGGCCTTTTATAAGTAGGCTAATTTTACTATAGAGGGATAACGTAATAATAACTTATATATTATATAGTAGGGTACCTATAGTACTAATAAGATAAAGAAGACTTCTAGCACGTATTACTAATTTATTAATTAGTTTTACTTTCTATAACGTAGGTTCTAAGAGTTATTATAAGTAGCTTATAAAGCCTAGCTTAAAGTAACTCTAGTCTACTTTTATGTAGCTAACGTAGTAATTATAGTACGTTAATATAATAAGTCTAATACTCTTATGCTCTATTAGCTAACTCTATTCTATAGTAACTCTAGGCGCGTTACGCGTCTAGAGTTTAATATAGTAGTGTCTAGTATAAACTATTTTATTAGTTACTTTAATACCTTAATAGGTATATAGAATATAAGTATTAGGCCGTATCTTTACTATATTATTCGCTTAACGTTTATAGCGCGCTATTACTAGTTTAATCTATAAGATTTAAGATAGTAGACGTAGTCTTCTAGCTCTTAGTCCTCTAGCTCTTATTACTCTTAAGCGTAATTAGCTGCCTCCTCATGCCTATAACGCTATTACTATAGTAGCATCTTATAGACGTGCCTTAGAGCGTAGATTTAAGGATGCTCTTTAGCCTAGTCTTAGTAAGGTAGTAGTGCGTTAGTAGCCTAAGAACTTATCACGTTATTATAACTCTACTACGTAAGCGTAGAGTTAACGTTCTATAACTCTTATTAGTCTTAAGTCACCTCTTACTAAGTAGGAGCGTTATTATAGAGAGACTAATTAGCTAGCACGCCTAGCGTAGGAGTTTTATAACGTATATAATATAGATAATAATAGGCTATCTTAGTTATTAGATAATAAATAGTAAGTATAGTATAGTAGTAGTATAGTAGTAGTATAGTAGTAGTATAGTAGTAGTATAGAGATAGTATAGGATAGGCTTTTAGGCGTTTTCTTTTAGTATCTTATTATACCTATAATTAAGCTAGAAGAGGTCTTCCCCCCCTCTAGTAAATTAAGTAGCTATAAAGTTATAATTTCTTTTCTATTAGTCTATTATTTATTAGTGCGCTCTCTTATTTATCTTTAAACCTATCTAGAGCTACTATATCTAATACGTCCTCTAAGAGTTGCTATATAGGTGTTAACTAACTACGCTATTTAATAAAGGCCTAGCGTTTTCCGCGTCCTCTTACGTTTTTTACGCGTAAAATCTCCTCTACTTCCTACTTATATAGGTCTATGTTAGCCTTACTTAGCGTAAGTATAGGTCCTAGTCTACTATCCTATAATTATTAGGATAGTAGTAGATTAGTTACTACACGCTCTAGGAGGTCTACATACACGACTTTATATAAATTACCTAGGAGGTCTAGTTCTACTATTAGTAGTGATAGTACGCTTATAACTATGTATTTTACTTATAACTAGTTAAGTTTATAACTAGAGTAGTTTATTTTAATATTCTAAAGTAAGAACTAAACTTTATTACTAATAAGAAATTATTCTACTAGTCTATAGTATTAGTCTATAGCGGCTTACTATCTATGCTATATAAACGCTATAGTAGCTTAGGCTAATATCGTGCTCTATTTAAGGTAGTCTAGGAAATGTACTACTCTACTCTATAGTATATATTTAGGCTCGCTAGAGAGCTCTACGTTCTTAAGTAGGTTTATATAGTAACTATTAAAGAGTAAGTTTAGAGATATGTTTATAACGCTAGAATTTTAATTATTTAGTACTAGTTAGTAGGTAGGAAGGTAGTTAGGCTAGTTTATTTATTTAAAATAGACTATAACGCGTAATACTACCTAAACCTCCTAGTTAGTACGCTTTATACTACTATTAGTTTAGGGGTGATATATAGTAGATAGTAGTTATTCTACCTCTACTATCTTATATAGTATAGTCTAGAAGCGTCTAAGCTAGTCTAAGCTATAGTTAGTGATTATAGACTTAGGAAACCTATAGAATCTCTACTAGACGTCTTAAAAGACTTTTACGTACTCCTCTACTACTATTATTATTATAGCCTCTAGCTATACGTATTTAGATAGGTGATTTATAATAATAAGGAGGTATTATAGTACTATCTTATTTACTATAGGTAGGTCTACTATAAAGTCTATTAATATCTATAACTAGTACCTATCTATAATTAGAAGAGGTTATAATAGACTCTATTATTTTCTATAGTTAGAGTACGCTCTAAAGTAGTAATAGTTCTATATATAGCGCGTAACGTCTTTAGACATACTAGTCTAGTAGTATTCTTATTATAGAATCTAGAAGGTAGTATTTTTCTCTAGATAGCCTATAATTAGTAAGTCGTGTACCTATTATATAACTATTATTATAAGTAGTTTCTATGCTAGTAGCTATAGTACGTCTTACTATATAAGTACTCTATGTGCGTTCACCCTATAGTCTATAATTTATGCCTATGTAGCTACTTCTATAGGGAAGTATTAGGCTCCCTTTAGTACTACCTTACGTCTAATCTAGTAATACTCATCTTTTAGGATAGCCTCGTCCTAAAGGTTCTATATATGTAAGTCTATAAAGATGTGTCGCCCCTATAGAAGTAGTTTATCCTCTTTTATTATTCTTATTAGTAGCATCTAGACTATAGAAGGTTATATTAGTAGACCTTATACTCTCTAGTGTCGTCCTCTATCTTATTCTCTTTAGCTAAGGGCGTCTAGTCATGTCGCCTAGTAGCTAGAGTAGTACTATAGGTAGTAGTTAAACTAGGTAAGTATTTTAGACTATTAGTATTATTACTTACTAAATTCCTTAATCTTAGTAAAATATTTAAAGTTCTTATAGTCTATAAGGATTATAAAGAGCTTAGCTACCTCTATAAGCTCTACCTACTATACTTTTAGGCACGATATAATTATAAGTAGCTCTTTATTATAGATTATATAGTTACGTTATAGTATTATTAAAGATGTAGAGTAGTACGCTACTAGGTGCTATACACTATTAATCTACTATAATAGGTAGCTTCTAATAGCTTCTCTAGAGTAGTCTACCTCTATGCGTGATTTATAATTCTACGCCTATAGTATTAGTACTAGTCCTATAATAAACGTGGCTTTAAGGCGTTAAAAAGCTTAGTCTTCTTTAAGCCCCTATTAGAATAGGACTCCTATTTTTATTAAGTAGTAGAGAGGTGTAGCTATGCTAGAGAAATCTTTAAGGAAGTCGTAGTAGAAGTTTATAAACCTAATAAAGCGTTATACGCCCTATACTATTATTAGTAGCTCTTATTAGAGGATTACCTTAACTTTATTAGAGTTAGGCTATATTAACTTATCTACTATAATAATATATCCTAGGTACTAGACCTCTTTTAATATGAATTTACTTTTTATAAAGTCTAGGTTTAGGCTAGCTTTATAGAGTAAGCTAAGAACCTACTAGATGTTTTTCTAGTATTTACTAAGTAGTCTATCTATGTAGATAAGGATGTTATCTAGGTATGCTATGTAAATTACTCCTAGAGTGCTTTTAAGGGTACTATTAATGTATTATTAGAACGTCGCTAGCGCCTCTATAAGGCTAAATAGCATAACTAGCTATTTATATAGGCTAAATTAGGTGTAGAACGTAGTAAGGTGTTCTTATCTTTTTACTATCTATAGTTTATAGAACGTAGCGTAGATATCTACTTTACTAAACTATCTTATCTTTAATAGTATTTATATAGTCTCCTTAATAAGTAGAAGTAGGTAATAGTCCTATTCTATTCTTAAGTTAAGTTTATAATAGTCTATATAGAGGCGCTATTTTCTCTCTAGCTTAGAAGTAAGTAGTACTAGAGCCGCTATAGATAATAAGCTAGCTCTAATCTACCTCTTATCTATTAGATCTATAAGTTAACGTTAGAGCTCTACTAACTATTCTCTTAACATGCTATAGAAGAGGCTCTATAAGAGTTCTAGCTTAGAGCTATTAGAGTTTCACTTTAAGCGTATATAGTAGTTAGAACGTCTCTAGTATAGAGGTAGTGCGGAGGCTCTACTTAGGTTAAAGAGGTCCTAGTACGTGTATAATTCTTTAGGTAATAGTTTTCTATCCTCTATCTTATCTTTATTAGCGTGTGATGAGGTTATAGTTAAGAGGATAGTAGTAATAGTTTATATAGAAGTAAAGATGAGTTTCCTAGATTATAGCTTCTATAGGATGTTAGTTATAATAGGCTAGTCCTCTATAGCTACCTTAACGCCTAAGCTATTATAGCGAGGTCGCTTATTAGTAGTTAGAATTATTAGGTTATTTAGTTTTCTTAGGAATACTATGCCCTTACTATTATCTATCTCTCTATCTATTCACTTTAGCTAAAGTAACCTAAAGATAAGAGTATTACTAAGGCCTAGAACTACGTAGGTAGAAATTATCTAGCGCTATTCTAATATATTATATTATATAAGGGTAATATATTATATGAGGTAGCCTCTTTTACCTTCTAACATAGCCTATATTAGCTATTATAGTAGTATCTCTATAATAGAATATGTATATTTCTTTACTACCTCCTTACTTATAGTAGCGTAACACTCACATCTACTATTAACTAAAGTATTAACGTGATAGAGGTCTCTTAGAAATACTAAGATCTTTAGGAGTAGCCTATCTATCTTATGTAAAGCTAAGAGAGAAAATAGACTAGTATCTTTTACTAAGGCCTTCGCCTCTATTACGCTACCCCTCTACCTCTAATATCGCGTATTACTAGAGGCTATTTATTTCCTAAGGAGAGTATGTTAGAGTTAGTTTATTAAGCCTCTATCTCTTATGTAGAAGCGGCTCTTATAACTATAGCGTTTCTATAGTCCTATCTCTAGTAGTCTTTATCTCTATACTATGTATAAAGGCCTACTTATTAGCGTTCATAGAATATCTTATTAGAGACCTAGTTAGCGTAGGCTATAGGTAGTTCCTTTCTAGTCCTCTAGTTATAGAGGCGTAGTTTAGGTTTATGTGTCTTTATAGTAGTAATAGTAGTCATCTTAATATCTCTATCTATATCCCTTCTTAGTTTCCTTATAGGAGCTAGGTGTTGTTATTAGCTCTCTAGGGCTATTATGTTAATATTAATTATAATGAGGTAGTACGTCTCTATAGCATTATTATAGTTAAGTCGTGTAACGCCTTAGTTTAGGGTAATTTTCATAAATCTCTTATTTAGAGATCTCTAAAGCCTCTCTAGCTTCTACTCTATATCTTATAACATCCCTCTTACTTCTATAAGTACGCTTTTAAATTAGATAAGGTAGTCTTTAAAGAGTTTATTATCCTCTTATTAGATGCGTTCTAGTTCTAATATCACGCGCTCTTTTACGTGTTTATTACTAAAGTTAAACTCTAGGTACTCTAGGAAGTCCTATAGGCACTAGGTTCTATTTACACCCCCTTTTATAAAGAAGGTGTAAACTTTCTCTTATAGTTTCGCGTCTATTTCTAACTAGATAAGCATAAACTTATCTTTATTATCTCTAATAAAACTAGCATCTCTCTTAAGCTTATGTTTAATTACTACCTTCTATAAGAGGAATATATAGTAGTTACTATTAAATCTATCCTCTAACTTTATTAGTTTTTTAAATAAGTTATCTACTAGTATGATGATATAAGGGGAGTTAAGTTATTATAGTATAGGGTGTCGTCTCTAGTCTACTACTATAGGTAGTTCTAGTATCCCTATTATAGTGTCATTACACGCTTGTGTTAGTAATAGTGTAGCTATACCTAGGCTCAAGGTGCCGCTAGGAAGGTAGAGGGTTTATTCCTATAGAAGGGCTCTAAACGCCTTATTCTATAGCTATAACTAGTAGGTTTATTCCTATAGTGTCTACATAATAATATAGTCTTACCTTTAGTGTTCTAGCACTTATTATATAGTTTCTATAAGGGACGCTATTAGGTCGTCTCTAGTTCGAGTATCCTAACCGTCTACTACTATCTTTATATCTTTCTATAGAGGTCTCTTTTTTAGGAGATCTTTTATTTAATGTAAAGAGCTCTACCTAAAGGTTAGTTTAATAGGTGCTATGTTGTTATAAATAAAGGATAAAGAAAGGGGAAGCTCCTAAGAGAGGTAGTGAAGATATAGTATTAGTACAGCGCCGTATTAGCACCGTATTAGAGCCCCTACATCTAAGGCTTAGCTAGGGCGTAGCCCTAGCTCGTAACATCTATCTCTTAAGTAATCACGTGTTTTAGAATTAGAAGCTTTTAAAGTGTCCTAGTAGTAAGATTATACCTATAATCTTTAATTATATCTTTAGCTATATTAAAAACGCGCTCTACTCTAACTTTAGTAATTAGTATTACTAGAATATCTTTTATAACTTAGGTAAAGTAAAGATAAGCTCTTTTATTATCTTTCTACTATTAAAGAATATTAAACTCTTTACTATCTATTACATAAAGAGTACTAAAGTATAATTCACCTTCTTTATAAGTAGCTCTAAAGTCTTCTTTAGAGATAGAGATAGAGTACTAAGATAGGTTACTTATTAATTACTACTAGGGCTTATAAAACTATTTACTAGACTATATCCTCTTAAGATAGGTTATTAAAGTAGGAGTAATATCTCTATCCTTAAGAGTATTATAGTAATCTAGATACTTAAGGAACTCTCTATAATATATATACTTATCTTAAACTTCTTAGGTTTTATTCTATTTATGTAGTTAGAATAGAAATGTGATAAAAGACTATAATAATATACTTTATAAGTAGTAAGCTTCTACGTTAGATCTAGTATAGTCGCGTAGTTAAATAGGTATCTTTATTTACCTCCTATCTTTACGTAGTACTTTAAGAGTTTTACCTAACTCTTTCTAGCTATAGTCCTTATAATATTAGGCTAATCTATTCTACTATCTTAATCTTCACCTAAGTCCTCTATTATCTTATTAAGGAAGTTAAAAAGGTGATTATACATAAGCTAGATATATAAGATCTAAGGCCTCTTATCCTAGCTAAGAAAGGTAGTTACGTCTTTAAAGTTCTTTAGTATTTTTATAATAAGCTTAAGATAGTGCTATTTAGTAGCTAATAGCTAGAGTTATTTAAGATTATAGAAGTCTATTTTAGAAACTTTAGAGTTATCTATATAAGTATTTAGACTCATCTTCTATGTAATTTTAATTTAGAGCTATTTATTAATATAATTCCTAAGGTAGACTACGTATACACATATATTATAGGTAGAATTCTATTATATCTTCACATCTTATATAATAGAGAGACGCTTCTTTAGCTCTTTATCCTTCTATATTAGGAGGAAGCGCTTAAAACGCTATAGTAACTAATTAATTATAATATAGATAGCATAGAGCTACTATAACTTAGTATGTGATAAATAGCTATAATAAAGACTACTTACCTTACGTAGTAAATTTAGTACTAATACATATAACTTAATATCACTAACGTGGCGCCTCTATAGTATTTTAGCGTTATCTATCTTATCTAACGCTAAGAGCTTAAAGTGCTAGATAATATCCTAGATAATAAGGTTAATAATATAGGTAAGACATAGTACTATATTCTCCCTCTACTTCTAATCTACGCCTACTATATTAAGCTTACTTTAAAGTATTATAGCTAGCGTACTATTATTACTAGTATTATTATAGATAATTACTAGTAGTTACTATATAGTGTCTATAGCTAAGAGGACCTAAAGGACCTCTACTACTATTAAGGCACTAGTATGCCTCCTATAAGCTAGAATAAAATTAAGTAGCTTATCTTAGAGTCACTAGTTATTATTAATATAGTAACCTTTAACTATGAGGAAGCTAAGGTGATTATTTATAGACTATGCATTAAAAGTAATTAAGATTTTAGTCTCTTTTTTAAGGTCCTAAAAGAGTAAGGCCTTTATAGTTATAAATTACTCTTTAAATATTAGCTTAAATTTATATTAACTAATTATTAGGATATTTAGCCTAAGAAATTAAATAAAGCGCTAGAAGGATTCTTACTTAACTAAGTAGAATAACTAGTTATTATCTATAATAACCTATACTAACTCTCTCTAATATATAGATTCTAAGTAGACTAGAATATTAGAAAGTATTTAATTTTAAGTAGAAGGAGGTTATAGTGATGTTATAGAGAATTAGGAGTAGATAGCTAATTAGATAGCCTTATATTAATTTGTAAAAAATAGTAGGATTAGTGGAAAATGGCTGAGAGCGGAAGAATATTGAAGTCTGATTGATCTGTCTATTTTACACAGAGGCTGCTATCCTATTTATCCRTCTAACTAACTTACCCGGCAAGTCTACTATCCGATCACGTGATTTCGGATAGTAATTATCYRGTTTTACTAGACTAGTGAATCACTAGTTAGGTTTTATGACAGTTTTATTAGCGTTTTACTAGCATTTCTGTTAGGGGTCATAACAGCTAGTTACGTGTTCTAGCAGCCCCTATCTTTAGTCAAACACTTCGTGTAATAGCCTTATAACTATCTAGAAACTAGCCTAAATAGGTTAGTTTGACTACTAGATAGTACTAGGGCTTATATGAAAAAATTATAAGGTCAGCTCTTTATGATAAATCTAAGCATTCCTTATAATTTTTCTAAAAAATCGAATTACTTTAGAATTAGTAGGCTTACTAAGCTATAATTTTAATACATGATAGATAACTATAAAAACGCACTAGGTTTTTAGTTTTATAATTATAGCTTTAGTATTTACTAAGTAATTCAATTTTTATAAAAAATTATAAGGTTTTGTTTAAATAACTACTATAGAGTTTATCCTTATAATTTTATCTATAATTTTTACAATATATATTACTATATTCACTAGGCCTGATTTAGCTTATAGTACGAACTATTTAGCTAGATTTATGTTAAATCCTAGTATAGAGCATTTTAAAATACTTGATTACCTATAGGGATATATAAATAAAACTAAAAATCTAGTTTTATTTTATAATTTAAATAATTATAATTTAAATTCAAATAATTATAAACAATTAGATCCTCTAAAAACACTAAATTTAAGCCTTAATTTAGTAGGTTCTACAGATTCTGATTAGAGGGGTGACTATAAGACCCGTAGAAGTACTACAGGCACTATTTTTACTATTAATAATAATAATAAAAATAGTACTAATTGTACTATTAGCTGGCTATCAAAATTACAAAAAACAGTAGCTGTTGAATAGACTACCTCTCGTGTGAACGATCGATAGCTTGTGACTAGTCACTGTACTTGCGTACGAGGGGTATCTTTCGATAGGTAATTGATTGATTGCTTGTTCGAATCCTATCTACAGAGGAAAGGGGTAACTACCAATGCTGAAACACGGCACCGTGCGTAGTCACATGAGAAGTCATGTGATACCTGATATCAACCAAACTACTGCGTACGGACAGTAGCCCTATCTAGCTGCGAAGCTGAATTTATGGCTTATAAGGAAGCTATAAAAGAAAATATCTATTTAAATAGTTTTATTAAAGAATTATTAGAACTAAAACTATTTAATAATTCTAAATTATTTAATAATACTAAATTAATCTATATAGATAGCCTATCTACTATAGAATTAGCTAAAAATCCTACCTACTACGCTAGAACTAAGCACGTAGACATTAGGTACTATTTTATTAGAGAAAAACTAAATAATAAAATAATTTACCTAAAATATTAGTATTTAGATACCTTACTAGCT
>JGVQ01000049.1:0-209471 GCA_001007845.1 Nigrograna mackinnonii | reverse complement strand
AGTTATAACTAGCCTATTACATGATTTATTTATTATAAATCTATATTTCGGTAATTCTTTTATTATGAGGCATTTTTATGTATTTAGGCTAAATTCAAATTTGATTATAAATAACAGAAAATTGAAATATCTCAACGAATATTCAAGATTACGTAATGAGACTAACACTAAACGAAACTAGACTAAAAATGGAACTAAACTATATAAATATCACTATAGTAGCTTAAATAGTTATTCTATAATTAGAATTTATAAGAAAATTATAAGGATATAGGAAAATTATAAAGATTATAGAGAAAATTATAAGGATAGAATCCTTATAGATTTTACATAAATTAGTAACTAAAATCTAAATAACAGATTTATAGGATAATAACGGTATTCTAAGGCTATTAGTGGATTTATTTTATTATAAAACTAGATAGAATTCCTAGGTAAATCACTATTAAATCACAACTTTATTTATTATAACTATATCCTACTATAATACTATTCTTGTTGAATAGACTACCTCTCGTGGGTACGATCGATAGCTTGTGACTAGTCACTATGTACTTGCGTACGAGGGGTATCTTTCGATAGGTAATTGATTGATTGCTCCTTCTATCCTATCTATAGAGGAAAGAGGTAACTATCAATGCTGAAACACGGCACCGTGCGTAGTCACATGAGAAGTCATGTGATATCTAGTATCAACTAAACTACTGCGTACAGATAATTCTCGCTACTATGCTTATTCTAACTACTATTTATACTATTAAATTAGTAGTTTTTATAAGTTTATCCTTATAATTTTATCTATAATTTTATCTATAATTTTTATAGTAGATTTATTTTATTATAAAACTAGATAGAATTTCTAGGTAAATCTTTATTAAATTATAACTTTATCTATTATAACTATATTCTACTATACTACTATTCTTACTACTATATTTATTCTAACTACTATTTATATTATATAATTAGTAGTTTTTATATTACTACTCTAAGCCTAAAGTTCTCCTACGCTTCTATCTATATAGAGCTATAGAGCTATGTGACCTAAGTCACGTGACTAGGGGAACATAACCCCGCTCTACATCTAAGGTTACGCTAGAGGCTCTAAGGCTCTAGGTTGTCCTAAGGATAGGCCCTTAGATCTAGTACTACTTCTTTAGAGCTAGCGCTATATATGTATAGGTCACGTGGAGGGGTTATATAACCCACCTAGGAATAAAACCATCTCTAGGGGGCTCCGCCCCTAGATAGAATTTAGTCACCTGTTACTACTACTAATTGCTCGCTGCCCGTGACTATACTTCTTACAATCTCTATTAGTACTAGTAGCGATCGAATGCATGTCAAGCCTATCTAATGTTGTAAAAGCGAGTGCTTCGGTGATCGTTGCGGTCGCGATCATCCTATGGAAATGGAAGAAACGCAAATGGACAGAGCGAAGTAGCCATAGAAGAGCAGCAAGAACAGTCACTGTTTAATACTAGACATACTATAAGCAATTCCTTATGACTTCCTGGTATAATCCTAGCAGGGTTTGAGGAATTTTCACCCATCTTTGATTGTGAAGAAGATGTACCTGCCCATGAAAGATCAATATCCGAGTCTTGTCGACCTGAGTAGTTCATCGCCACCGTCACCTTTTTCCCTTCCCCCGATCCCCCGCAGGCTCTCGTGAGATTCTGGCAACGCGGAGACTCCCGGGCTACAAAGCAGGCACTTTTGCATGGACCTGTTTAGGTTGTTAGGCACTGAACCAAAGAACCAGAGAACCGGAGAATAGATAAGGTAGTTAGGTAGCATAAGATCTGAATGCCTGCGACTATATTTGAGAGCTATGAGTCCTGGAATGAGGGATGAGGCAGAAGGCTGTAGACTTTCCAGAGGAAGAGTACTGGACGCGAGATGAGAGCGGTCGGAGGCAAGCTTATAGGAGAGTTTGTAACCGAAAGTGCGACACAGTGAGAAACGGCCAGATGCCCTAGACGGGAATCGCACAGGCTTTGCGTATAAGAAACTGCGAGAGAGCCGCAGAAACCCAGAAGACTAGTCGGTTTTGGGGAAGGGGAGTCGGTTTTCTTCCTCTAAAATAGTGACGAACAAGAGTACCTATGTGATGGCTAATGAGGTTACGTTGGCCGACATTTCCAACCCCATCAGATCGCAGTCCGACTCGACACCTTTCTCCGTGTCACTATCGAGGCAGCCGTGCAACATAATGCGCCCTGTGGCATTTGCATTGAAAATCTTTCTTTATGGAGGGTGGACCTATTAGCACTGCTCCAAGGCACAAGGTTACTAGTAGGATAGAGGTATGCTCACCCCGGAGACCCCGAACATGTCCACGTTTCCTTCATGGTTAGGCTTATATCCGTCAAGTCGAACCGAAACTCGGTCCCAGCAGATTCGCATTCAGTCCACGGTCCATCCGCCAGCTTCGCCAGGTCGACGTCCTGCACCCTACATTTTACCGTCGTGTTTGTCGCCGAGTAATAGGATGTGAAGCCAAACGTGCCCGTTGAGCCGCCACTTTCCCAGTTGTAAACCTTCAGGACGAAGTTCTCAATCCTCCAATACGAAGGAGATTGGGTGCTTTCGGTGCAGTTGCCGGTCACATTTTGCACCAAGTGGCCGCCCAGAGCGCGTTCGATGCCAACTGTACCCTGATAAGCCAAGCTTACTCCGCAGAACAGGGCCACGAGAAAAGTGGCTGAGCCCATCTTGTCCGTAAATTTTGAACCGAGTATCAAGCCAAAGGCTTTCATCGCGCGTTGGAGTGTATTGCTTTTTACTTTATATACCGATGGCTTCATTGACTCTCACCCGTAAGGACCTACACGCTCGCTCTGACCACGACAGGGTATGTATTGCCGAGCATCGCGGCTAAAGGGGAAATTGTCGGAATACTATTCTCTATATATACACGCAACGTGCGCCGGGGAGGGGGATGATCATTCAATCTAACAGGATCAGAATGATTAATTATGATCTCTCTCTCTCTCTCTCTCCGCGGTGCAGTTATTGCTCCCCCGCAAAAATAAGGCGGCTGGCTAATGAACGCCATGAGTATGCTATGCCCAATCGGACAGACATCGCCTCACGGAAGGAGGCCACGCCACCCATTTATTAATGAATGCATCTCACATTCGAACCTTCCCCGCCAAGCTCGCTAGAAGCAGGTCATCACCTAATGGCACTGAGGCTCTGGACAAGCGGGCAAATCCCCGGGACTTCGTGGGTAGTTCTTGGGGGCTACGGAATGGCACTAAGAAACGAGCTACGGGTACATATAGGTAGTCTACGGCGCACACGGGCTCAATCTAATCTGAGCTTGGACCACCCAGATCGACGTCCCCGATCCAACAATGTACACATCGGATTGTCACACCAGTAGACTACGACACGCAAACATGCCAATTCTGGAACGAGGGTAATATACAAGTAGGTAGGCCCCACCTGGTAGAACGTAACTGCCGAGACCACTCACAGAACCTGTTATTGAACCGAAAATATATATCCTCTATGATTCATGTGCAATTGGACAATTGAAAGTGGAGTATGAATAAGTAGTCCACTCATCGCTTTGAGCTTAATGTGGCCATATGGGTCCGACGGGATGGTACCGAAAGGAGGGCACGATTGCCACTCAGTTGATCCGGGCCGTGGTCTACAAAAAGTCGCCTGGATCCGAAATGTTTCTCTACCAGGACAAGTGTACAGCATCTACGACAAAGTGACTACCCAACATCATGCGGTCTATCTGGCGCGACTTCGTTCTGCTATCCACCCTCCTCGCGGGTGTCGTGGCGCAGGATGATTGGAGAACCAAGGTGAACGTGTAGGTATGTTGGACTTGCGATTAGAGCGGCGCTAACTCATGGATATTACGCTAGTCAACGCAACGGGTTTTATCCCTTGGATGTCGTCGACAAGTTGGAGGAAGCGACCATGACTAAGGTCGATGCGTACATGACCCAGAAGATTGCTGCTGGAAAGAACAACGGCTGTACGCTGGAGAATGCAGGTGTACGGAGGGAATGGTAAATTCAATACCCCTTATAATCCTATCGTTCTACTCCTCAGTCTCTGATCTTACTAATAGGGGCGATATGACTATCGAGCAGCGGGCTGATTTTATTAACGCTACTCTTTGCTTAATGAATGCACCGCCTAAAGCACCCAAGGATCAATTCCCGGGAGTTCGGAGTCGTTATCACGATTTTATGGCATACCATATGACGAATGCCGGAAGTCTGCATTCTACGATTGGCTTGTTCCCTGCTCATAAGTACTTTGTCCTTGCGTATGAGACGGCACTTCGTAACGAATGCGGTTACAAAGGATACCACCCGGTGCGCTGCACCTCCTTTATAGCCCTCTTCCTAGGAGAAATTTTGCTAATTAGAACATGTAAAAGTATATGAATTACGATCGTTATACCAAGGATGCGAAGGGTTCAGCTTTGTTCAATGGTAATGCGACGAGCATGGGTGGTAACGGTCAGCCGGATCCAAAGTATACTGGTCTTCGCATGGGTAGTGGTACGATTAAGTCTGCCGGCGGAGGTGGATGCGTCACCGAAGGTCCCTTTAAAGAGTTTGTGCTTCATAATCAGCCGGTTAAGGAATCTATCCAAGTGACTAACTTCCTCATTAGCTACATGGCCACCGTCGGCCCCGGCTCCCCAGTCATGAACGACGTACCAAAAAATCCTATGTCAGGCGGTGGCGGGTACAACCCGCGCTGCATGCGCCGCGATGTCAACTCCGAGGTGGCGCTCGGTGCCAGTGCGGACAAGGTTTATAACCTCATCACGATGTCCAAGGACATCGACGCCTTCTACAACACTTTACTAACGCCACCTGTGAATCGAAGCGATCCTTACAATTGGGGCATCCATAGTTCGGGTCATTACATCTCGGGCGGCGACCCCGGCGGCGACCCGATGGTCTCGCCCGGCGATCCCATCTTCTACTTCCACCACGCCAGTTTGGATCGAATTTGGTGGATTTGGCAAATGCAGGAACCCGACACTCGCATCAACGCCCAGGTGTCCGTCGGCGGCGGGGCCAACAAAAACGGGAATATCGATCTCAAGTGGCTCATTGGCGACGTGATCCCGGTCCTTGAAGCGCACGATGGGCTTGGAGGGCATAAAGGAGCCTTTTGCCATGTGTACGTTTAGATTTTGAGAATAATAGGTTGAATGCTCGCTCTACTTGCCGAACCAACTTCGCTTGTCCCTTCCCCCGAGTTGTCTGCTCGCCATCTGTACAGCAAGCGCTCAAAGTCTTTGGCTGTGTCCAGCACCGTTTCCCCGGAGCTGAGATACGATTAACACTAAGTGCATCTGATATCTCCAGCATTGCTGTGCGACCTTCTCGTGCCTCGTCATATCCGGTACTATCTTCGTCGGCGGTCTTAGATTGAGTCGAAACTATGTCGAATGCCCCTCCTGGTGCACAAATCCATAGGGGCAAGCTCTCAAAAGCCTGCCAGAGATGTCGGGATAGGGGATTACGAGTAAGACCTCTGGAACCTACATCATTATGCTCGACTACTGATACGTTCCGTAGCGTGACCTGCAACGGCCCAGTTGCAGCTCATGTGTTCGCGCTAATGCAATATGTACAGGATATCGGGACACTAAAACACTTTGAATTAACGATTAGACTAAGTCCGTACTATATACTACATCCAAATTAAAGAATAGTATTCGTGTAAAATAAACCTATAGGCCCTTAAAATTCACCTATCATCTATAAGATCTCTAAGACCTTAGAAGAAATATATTTCTCTCCTACTATTAAATAGACTATCTCTCATATGTATGATCGATAGCTCATGACTAGTCACTACGTACTTACGTATAAGGGTTATCTTTTAAAAGGTAATTAATCAATTACTTATTCTTCTCCTATCTATAGAGGAAAAGGGTAACTATTAATAGTAAAACATAGTACTATGCGTAGTCACATGAGAAGTCATGTGATATCTGATATCAACTAAACTACAGCGTACGGACAGTAAGAGACTTACTGGAGCTGCAATTGTGGAGGAAAAACGATCATCCTTGGGGTGAGAGGGCCGGGAAGGGCATCGTACCAGCTTTTTAGTTGTGACAGGAATTCATTAGCCCTTTCAAGGTTTACTCCAGGCCCTGAATAGGTCAAATCACAAAATCGATTCACAATAATCCGAAACTGGCATTTAGCATTGAAGACGGGAGCAAAACACAACGACACCCGGCTCTGCTCTAGTGGATATCTGACATATATTTCGCCATACCATCCCGGGTTTTCTGACACCCCTGGAAGGGGCTGTTCAGGACATTTCGTGAGTAATGGAGGGATCATGAAAGAAAAGCTAGAGAGCCTACCGCACGTCAGTGGCTAGCCGAGAAAACGAGCTGACATACTCACGTTTCCCAGCAGTACAACGCCCATGCTGTATATGCCTTGCCATTCCATATCCTCTCACTCTCTGGGCTATTGGTGTGGTCAAAGAGACGAAGTTTGCGAGCTAGATCAACGGCCCGGATCGTTTATGCCTGACCAATTTCGTCTAAACTAGCGAGAATATGGAAAACGGCGAAAAGAATCCCGGCTTGGATAGTCGTTATCTCCGCCTTGGTCCCTACTAACTCCAATAGTCGTTTTGCCTCAACAAGAAAGCGATAAGTAAGTGTATGCGGATTCCAGTACTCAGCACGGTTCGCAAACTGGGGATAGCATACCTAGACCTATATTAGACAGACCGTAATGCTATAGAAGATTAAGGAATACCATACGCAAGCATAGGCAAGAGTGACGTTAAAAAGCATAGATGAGCAGAAGTCCTTTCGCTGCGCAGCCATATCCTCAAGGAAATAATCTTTCTGAAAGGTGGAAGTGAAGTGGTATTCGCAACACCAAAAGACTCCTAGAAGATCTCTCATAAGTACATCGTCGCTACATACAGTAGTCCATAACGATGGCCTTATATCCGAAAGTCGTTCATCAATAGTCTATGCTACGTGGAATAGTTTCAGATAGGGGCTTTGATATATGGCAGAATTTGGATTTTGGTCCAACATCTCTGGATTTCGGTCTAGGGAGTATAGCGATGCTGCTTCATAGATCAAAGATTTTAGGTAAGGGTTATTCGACACATAGTCTGTTGGTATTTCCGATCGATATGGAAACTCGTCACGAAATCGAGATTCTGGGGAAACAGCGAGTTGCAGCAAAAGGCTTCCCGTCTTGACCTGATTGACGATTGTTGCTAAGTCAGTCCCCCATCTGATCTTTTGCAAGACACTTTGGGCCTCTTGCTCTGGCAGGCTTTTCAGGAGTTCAATTATCTCTTCATTATGCGCTGAACGATCTCGCAGATTTTGATGAGCCCTTTTCAATGCTTGTGAAGGTGTCTCTCCAGGCTTTCTAGAGTAACAACATGGAAGACTATGCCGGGCACAGCGAGAACATGTGGGCCTATCACCGGAGCACTGCGAGTAATGTTAGGCTTTACTATATTATTTTGGCAATGGCTTGAATGAATCGAACTACCCTTGCCTTTTGCTTTCGACATGCATCACAGGCTGCTGTTCTATAGCGTTGCTTGGCGGACCGGCGGCTGTGGGTTTAGTCTAGGTAGTAGACGACGCAGACGCGGCCCTTTAGCGGTTGAGTTCAACTCAGGCATAGAGGTTCAATTACGGAGACACTCTCAACTAACTTTCGAGACTTATAAGTAGAAAGAAAAAGGCAAGGCTTGTGTAGGCGGAGCGCGAGGAGGTACCTCATTCTAGCAGGCGTATCTAAGCAATGACGTGTTTCTATAGGTGGCCAGAGTCGGCATGGAACCCGGCTGGCGGGATCCAATAAGATCCACGTCCGGCTCGCTGTGCAGGCCCGGTGACGAGTGGGGTAAAACTTTGTGTTTTTACTTCGCGCCCTAAAAGGCTGTGCTTAAGCAATTGCAGGAAGAAGGACGTTGTTTCTTAATAAATAATGGTGTCCCTGAAATTTCCAGGTTTTAAATTTCTAATCTCTCTGCGGCTCACGCTTCTAGACACGCCTTCGGTCAATGTACTAGTAGCCTCGTCTGAGAGTTTCAGCAAGCAGAGTCTTCAGTACTATCAACGCTAACGTCAAATTTGATAGACTCTCGCTAGAAGAATTGCTTCATTTAATAGCTAAAGATAGGATCTTATGGGTGTGTCTCTGGATGTCAAAAAGTATACGCAGTAGAATATCGGTGAGATTCATGATAGACCTGTTGATTGAAGTTAGGGAACAACGGCATAGGGTAAAATGAAAGATAGATTTCTGTGTAAGTACTATCTAATTAATAATAGCTCATTACCCAGTACAGGAAAGACCAACTTCTAGAGCGGATTGCAGTTAGCGACCGGTGCCTTCAAACAATATCTCCTGGAAATCAACTCGATCGAACAACTCTGCAACATCGAATAGTTGAAAGGTAGCTCGATAATGAGAAGCCAAGGAGCCAATATTATCTGACCCTTCCTGACGACAAAATGATCCTCAATTTATCTACTAACCGATGATGAATAGCTACATCTGGTACGAGAAGAGCTTTTCCAAAACTGAATGACTTTAATGCAACGGAGCTTGAAGAAAAAGCCGTAGACGGAGTATCATAGATTGCATCATCCCAGTCTGTCTATACAGGACATTTTGTAGCATAATTTTCTGGTAGCTTTTGCCGTCCCGGCTGCGCCACTCCGTTCTTTTTCATCACCAGAGTCTCCTCAGGAGCCAACGTGAGGTAATACCCATCGTCCTTCCGCTCGACATTCACTAATCTTTTCTGTGTATGTCCCAACCAGTTGGGAAAACTACTATTTGAAATATGGTACCGAAACAAGGGTACGTCGTCACTCTCATCGAGGTAGGAAGGACCGGTGCATGCAAGATACCGCTTTCCTGTTTCAGCAAGCTCCTCAATTGATCCATTATTCGGATTGTCGGTTGTGAAAATCGGCTGGCCTGGGGTTTGGAGTTGCGCAGAAATGTAACCAGTGTGGGTGTACACGATTATATTCTGAGCATCTTTACCCATGGGATATACTCCATCCGAAGGGTTAGCGAGAGGGAAAGCAGAATAGTCGACAAGTTCCCAAGCACCAATGAGTCGATGGCGGAGAGATTGCTTCTTGCTCGTTTTCTCAATCTTCTTGTGATCAGCGTGGTGGTCGAAAAGTCCTTGTCCAGTGTCGACGCCTAAATTGCCTTTTTCAACGTAGTTTTGGCGTAGGTGTCAACAGGAAACTGGGGGATATTGCCACGATAGCTGATGTAATGTTCCTCGATATTACAGACTGTTTGCAAGCCTACTCTGTTTATTAAGTCACAAGGAGCACCCCGAGACTGAAGCTGTAGCGGAAGAGTTTATTGATATCCTAGGTTGCGCCGACTTGTTCGGCTAGAAGGAGCATGACTTCTCATCTAAGAGCGGCTCGAATGCGACTGTAAAGCAGGCTAGTAGATTCCTCAGTGGCAATTACTGGACCGAGGCCAATTGCTCAAAGCTTCGGTTTGAGGAATTCGATGATAGCCGCGTCGGTGGAACCACAGGACACGAATTCGACCGGTGGTAGCTCCGGTGGTTGGAAGTAATGTGTATTGAGAACGCACGTATGACCGGTGCGCTAGCCTTCTTAATCAAATCGCCTCTCTTGAGGGGGGATGAGATGGTGGTAATAATGATTGAGGGATCACATAATGAGTCGAGCTGGCCGAGGAGATCATTCCTGAACCGCTGAAGCTCCGGTGTGAGTTGAACGACTATCTAGGCATCTTTGCAAGCGGAATTTGTATGCGGATCGATAGGGACTTGAGCTGGAGAGATATGGACAGCCTGAGCCCGATCAGGAGGCTAACCTTGATCCCTGTGGCGCTTCCGCGGTTGAATCTTTGTTGGTGTCGACGATTTTGACTTTGGCTTCTTGAGAAGCCCATACAAGAGTGACTCTGCGGCCAAGTGTACCAGCTCCAATCACAGAGACCTGATGCATGGCGAGATCTGTCGGTGGCCTCCAAGTCATTATGATACCTTCAGAAAACGGAGCTATAGGACAGGAAAAGAAGCCATGGAAGATTTCTAGAATAATTATGAGAATCTTGATTACGGTAGAGGCATCTTAGACTTAGATTCATTTCCCACAATGGCATAAGTATGTAATTCAGTAGTGCTTATCGCAAGATAATCAATGTGCTACCGTCCAGTTTTCTAGTGGTTTTACATGGCAAACAACGCTATACGCAAATCACCAAATTTGCAAACCTACCCAGGTATGCTGGGTAGGAAGTACTTGACCTCTCCGCCAGTGCGAGATAGTCAAGGAAAGTCTTGTACTCGATACACGTGGCCAATTAGAGTTATCCTGCTCCAAATTATCATGCTGCCTCCAGAATGGTTGCCTTGTTAGAAGGTGGATTAAAAGGCTCTCCTGAACATCAAGTTTCGAGCCGGGATTTGACGACTTTGTTTGAAAGTTGAATTAGACTTTAATTACTAGCGATAACTAATATGTCCCTGGGACCTCATACGTTGTCCATGAAAATAAAGCTTCGAGAGCGAATCATTGCATCCATTGACGTTTACCCCTTGTGATATCAAAGCATGGTATAGATGCGTTTAGAAAACCGTGCCTTTAGTTTGTTTGCCACGCTCCTCCTCCAATTTCTTGATATTGATGTTCTTCCAGATGAAGATCGAGGCCAAACAGAGCGGGACAAAGCATGATCCAGCGATAAGCATCCTGCGCATGACAAATTGATAAGTGTCCACTACGGCGGCGCGCTCGAGTGTGCCATCGGCGAAAGACATTTGGACGACCATGTCACCAAAAATTTCTGCAGCTCGGTGCTTGCTCTCTGCTGGCAGTCGCCTTTCAATCTCTCCTGGAGCCATATTGTTCCACATGGCTCCAGCAATGGCAAAGCCGACTGTGGAGCCAAAGCTTCCAAATAGACCCCAGATGGCGTTCACGACGGCAATTTGTTGGTGCGTGACCGGGGTCATGACAGCAAGTTGACCGCAGGTTGCGAAGATGCCAGTACCAAGACCGACCAGGACCTGCGTTAACGCAAGAACACCTGGAGCTGTGCTTGGTGCACGTAGAGGAATTAGGATGGCTGTACCAATGAGTGTAATGGGTACTCCCGTGTACGCCACCCATTTGAAGTTACCAGTGTAACTGATAAGCCATCCGATCAGGGGCCCGAACACCGAGGATGTGAGGGAGAAGGAGTTGAGAATGTAACCTGCGTTCTTGATACTTTGTCTGTTCACCACCTGGAGGTAGGAATTGAAAAATCCGTTCCAGCAGAAAATCGAGAGGAACATGACACCGTAGAGTAAACAAGAACCAATGATGGTCGGCTCCTTGAGATACTTCCAAGGGAGGAACTGCACGGGCGAAAAGTATCTCTCCCAGACATAGAAGGCAGGGAAGAGAAGGATGCCGAGCACTACCATGGCAATGATATAGGGGGTCTTCCAGCCGTTAGGAGCATGGCTAACAAGAGAAAATGGCAGGAGAAACAGGCAGAATGCGAACATGAGCATGAGTATGCCGATGACTACAAAGCGTTAGTAAACTATGTTTCAGCCGACAGAGCGTAGCGCGCGAAATAGATTTCTAGAGAAAGTACAAGCATACCGTCAAATTGTATGAAGTAGTAGCCAATTGACTGGAAGGCATTGCGGCCTGACCGCTTCTTCTTTGCAAGACCAGCCTTACGAGCCTTGCGGTACATGTAGATCATGGTAGACATGGCTGGGAGACTGCACCCAAACAGGATGATGGCGAACGCACCAAATGCCCAGCGAAAGTTGAGGTTGTTGTAGAATAGTTCACCAATCGCGGGACCGGCAAAAGTGGCGGCAATTCTAGGTGTGCCATTGATCGTAAAGATGATCATACGGTTCTTAAGGGTAGTTATATCGGCGGACATGACATCTACAACATAGAGAACACCGATATGGCCAGCCCAGTAGAGGACATGGGCAGCCATGTATGTCTGGACATTTTGGCAAGTGGCCTTCAAAATCATACCGACGAGGACAATGATCAGCATGAAGACAAATCCCTCAACTCGACCCCAAATGTCGATTACTTTCGCGGTGGCGAGAGGAATACAGCCAGCCAAAGCTGTGGACATCATGTTCGCAACGGTGAGCAGACCGTGGCTGCCGAACGAAGAAGTGATGTATGGGTTAAGGGCCGCATCGACGGAGTTTTGTAGGAAATCAACGAAATTGATGAGGTAAAGGCTGGCAGTGTGGCGTTAATACAAGGTTCTACGAGGTCGGGAGCACAATTCGAATCGCCTATTTAAAACAGTATTGTGGAAAGGAAATTTGCAAACGTACAAGCAAAACATGCTAATGAGGGTAGGCTTGGACCAAATTTCCGTAATAGCCCTCACGCGCTCTACACCGGCCTGGAAGTTGTCTGAGTTGTCGGACTCATTGCCATTGTCGCTAGAGGCGTCTGTAGTAGTGGCACGGGCATGGGCCGCTTCTTTCTCAAGGTCGAACAAAGCGGCTGGATGCTCAGAGAATGCCGGCTGGGGCTCGTCTACCACAGAAGTCATAGTAGAAGGATTCGTCTATGACTTGACGTTGAATAAAGCGGGATATGACACTGTGACTGCCTCGACAGTTGCACAAGGCTAAAATACCCAGTGGGGTATCCCGAAAAGAAGAGTATGAAGAGTCGAGGTGTAGACTGTAAACGAAGAGAAAGGGTCAGAGGATATCAGGATGTGCTGCCTCTAAATACTACACTGGAGGTTCGGGAGAGGGCACTACAACGGGCGATGCTGTCCACAACGACCCGACGAACAAAGTCAATGCATTTAGCGGGAAAAAAAGGGACTGGCCGCACCACCACAAGGCTTCTGGATCCCCTAACAGAGCATGCACAGTGTAGAATCCGATGTCGCCCAGAAGACCCCGGTGCTGTCGAATGGACTAGATGATCAGATAAGATCCATTCATAACCTCCTGACCCTACAGTGGTGCCACGGCGTCGGAGCTGGTACCTCTGGCGGGCTCGATGGCGCGCCAACATCATGCGCCAATGTTTCTCCCAGTGGCAACGCCACTGGACGTGGACATGGCGAACGGGCGTAAGGTTCACCTGATCCCGCGCTGCTAGGAGTGAGTCTGATATGATAGGAGATCAACCGGAGATCGGAGATTGATTGATAAATAGTAAGGCGTCGTGGGAGGAAACGCTCTGGCCTTGTAGATGAGTATCTTCTAGGCTCATCTAGGAAGAGATGAGTGCCGATGAAGCCTCTGTGGTTGGCTGCCCTGGCGAGACAACAGGGTTTTGACCTTGAAAGGCATCGATTTTCGTGCTGGGGGCCTATGCCTGTCTCGTGTGAAGTTCTAGCTTCTCGGCGACATAGCCAAATCTATCATGTTACTGCTTGAGGATTCTGCTAAGGCTACCACGGGCCTTGTTGCTGGGTCCCTGGAACAGGCCGACTTTACTCGACCCTTGCCCGCGTTGGCCAAACCGTGACAGGGTAGACACCGGGAGTTCGACCTGTGAAATGGTGCCATCTCCCGTCTCCAATGGTATCTGCTGTAGAGGAACCGGGCCTGTCTCGTAGACTCAATGTCCCAGTCATATCCTAACCACGCCGAGCTTTTCGGTAGACTTGGCATGAAAATTTGCCCTTGGAGCGAGCCAGAGTGACCAGAGGCCTTCGGGACGGTAGCTTCGACAGGCTGCAAGATCGACATACAAGTTAACGCGTTGGACGTGGACGACTTGGTATGAGGACTTTCTGAATTGTGTTTGCCACATTCTGAGTACGCAAGTAAAGAAGCACAAAGTGCCGGGTGAGGACGCATTCTAAGGGACTTCTGGAAGGGCTAGTGCAGTGCCACATTGCCATTCCTCCTCTCTTCTGGCCTCTTGAAAAGCCATCAAAGGTCCTCCCGAAGCCGGCAACAAAGGTGCAGAGGACATTTCTCGTTTGGCGCGAGTTCCCGCGGGCCAACACGTTACTTCCATGTGGCGTATCCTAGTCCCAGGGAAAGGCACTCTACGCTACACCACTCTGGACATTATTCCACCGGCCCCACGACAGCTCGTTGGATTCATTCTAGGGCTGATGCGAGAGTCTGCGAGCTA
The DNA here is from genome assembly GCA_001007845.1 of Nigrograna mackinnonii. Taxonomy (NCBI): domain Eukaryota; kingdom Fungi; phylum Ascomycota; class Dothideomycetes; order Pleosporales; family Nigrogranaceae; genus Nigrograna; species Nigrograna mackinnonii. Next base: position 195,310 of record JGVQ01000049.1, on the reverse strand, counting down.
GTCGCCAAACTCGCTTCCATATCATTTTGCGAAGCTGGAGAGCTTTGGTGTTGAATGAGAATCTGGGGAATAGACGTATGGGTAACAAGCTAACAAAGCAGGGCGAACGGTTGAGGACGTTGTTCTCCCACATAAGGTGCGGGTACAATACGATTACGAAGGGTTCGCCCACAATACCTCGAACTCATGGGAGCGACTGCGGTAGCCATGAAAATTGCGAAGGGAGGTCGGCTCGGAAAATTAAACTACTCAAGCTTCTGACAAAGAGAGCCGAGGGGCCGCAACTAGTTACTGGTGTCCTTCGTAGAGCAGCACAACAAAGCCAGGCGCGGCAAAGAGAGCGCCAAACTCTAATTCAAGGACGGCCAAGTTAAAAACCCTGTATGTGATGTGACTTACGAAGTAGGTATGCATTTAGCATCCCACCAGGCTAGCTCGGCATGTACCCTGGACTTTTGTCTGCCTCCAACGTTCTTCTCCCGCACCGCTGAGATTATTGCCGTGAGATCCAACCGATAGCAAGTTAGAATTTGCTTTTCTCTGGCCATGCTCCTATTTGTTGGGCTGGTAGAGTTGCATCTATGTGGGTGACATACGTGCCCCAGCCCGCGGCTCGTGTTAAACAGGCGCTCCGGCCCTTCTCTCTTTCCGATAGTCACTGGTTGAAGCCTCGTTGTGATAATCCTACCGGTCGAAGAAAACCATCGTCTCCATAATTCTTTTTTCTGGCAGGGGTGACGAAGTTATCATGAGAAAGCCTATTCGCTACTTCTGCGACTTGGTGCCATGAGCTTGTTTTACGAGTCTTGCCGTACCGCCCGTGCGCCACTACAACATGTGGGTCAAATGCATGCCCGGCCAAGGGTTTCTTAGCTAGCTTGGGAGGAGGGAGATTATCAGATGTCTTTTAATCAATGGTCCTGGTGGCCCTGGGCGTCGTCGACGAGACCTTTCCATATTTAGCGAGCCTGACACAAGTTGAGCCCATTATACTGATTCGAAGGCGCATCGCATGGCAACGAAAATTTTCTACATCATGGCTGGTTTTTTGCCGTGGTCATGGAGAGGAGCCCCAGCCACTTAACTGCCGCATTATCGAAAAAGTGTCCCATTGTTACTCTTGCGGTGAATAATTATTACACTATTACATACATTCAGTATTATCGATGTGATTCCACTCCTTACATATTGGAGACAATAACGTTATCAAGGTGCATATACTCCAAGAAGTACACACCCAATCTGCTACCCAAGATTGCCGGGACGTTGGGAATGGGTTAGGGGATACCGTGCAAAGGTAAACAGCGGCTATTCTAGGTCACAACCGTTACAATCACTTTCCGAATCATACCAACTAGACGGCGCAAGGCCTTGAGCAATTGAATACGTTGAAATTAGCATCATGTGCAGCTACAAATATAACAGTCGAACATGGGCAACTCCCCTGGTTGCGAGGTGTCGGAAGGAGAATCCTACCTGCAGATTGATTCCGTACTCCTCGGGTAGGTAAGGCGCCAAGATAGGCAATAATATTGTATATCGAGAAAAAAAAAGGGTCGCTCTGGACCTCACAAGGTCGTTCAGACCACTAGTGTCAATGCTGTGGCGCGAATAATTGACAAGGTTATTCATGCCTTGAGTGCATAACCGTGCGCTAAGAGACATATTTGATCAATCTAAGCTTTGCTTGAAGTCGTCACGAAATATTTCTCTGTGCTGTAGTTAAGGAGGTGATTTTGTCTCGAATTAATAACCACACTTAGGATCTCCTAGTACCTAGTCTACCCATGTGCTTTAGAGCCAACCCGCCTAGAATACTCCAGAGTGGGCGGAAAACACGTAAAACCCAGTAATGGGCCCCACACTGACAGCGTGAAAACAGGATCAGGATCCGATCTAACGAATAGGCCCGGGTCACTCGGCCCATGGGACGAGTCACGGTGATATGGCCCATCTTGCATACTTGCGGCAATAAATGGAGCCTGCCGGCCCCACTGTACCACTACCTTTTATGTGCATCGAGACAGCCTGCAGCAACAGAAGAATAATCTAGCCCATTTTGACGATATGTCAGTGAACCAACTCAACCTCTGCGTAGATTGGTGCCATGTTGCAATCGCTGGTACAATGCCGAAATTCAATATCCTCGTCCATTCCCCATTTACGTTCGACACGATTTCCATAAGCACCAAACTTGGCGTCACCATGGTTGTTGCGTATAGTGAATCGCACGTTACTCTCTTTTGCAAGATGAGCAATGTTTGTCAACCGATCTTTGTCTTCTCCGATCCTCGTCAGTGTTGTTTCTAGGATTATTTCATTCAAGGACGTCAAATGGGAAATCCTATGCGCGAGAAGATGGTCCAATCCATCATAGATGATCCTTATGTTATCTCCTTCATGCTCCCCATCAAGCATGACTCCATACTCATCGCCATGAGTGATATGTAAAGTCTGGAGTGAGGCCGGTAGAAGGTCTAGGAGTAGTCCGTATCTACTCTCGCCTTTAGCTGTGCCGAATATATATTCGGGCGCAACGCGTAGTCGCTTGAGATTAAGAAAATCGCGGAAGCTTGCCAAAGGCGAGGTATTGTCGATATCATTAATCCACTGGATCCCATCATGGCCGTAACCTAACCAAAGATTCTCGAGGCTCTCTTTTTGGAACTCGAGAGCCTCGCGGAGCACCTCGAAACTGGTACTGCAATAAGAAATGTGGCCCCAGCCCATCTCATAGATGAAGGTGACTAGCCGGGCTGGTATCGAAAGGATCTTCTTCGCATCCCCGTCGTTCAATTTGCAATCTTTCAATTCCAGGTGAGTGCAAGCCGAACTCCCGTTTTCCACCAGGCCAAGTTCATCCCCGACAGTGTCCGAGTCGTTACTGCTTAACCTGTGGAAATAGATGGCCCGTACTGATGGCAACATGAAAGGCACTGGAGTCAGATCCCCGCCATACTTGCTATCATCATGTGCCCATAGAATTGATTGCAGGTTTGCAAAGGGCACATGCTTGTCGAAGGGAATTGCTTGTTGTATAACGCGCTGAAACATCCGATCCATATGACTCGTAGAAAATCCCATCTCTATGTCCAAGGTTTCAAGCTTAAGCAAATTTGGTAACAAAAGTGCGAGCAGTGCCTCGTCGTACGTTTGGACGTCTTCGAGCCATTGGGAATGTTCCCCGTCAGTGTGGCTTGCATTCTTTATGGCATTTTTGATTTCGTCTTCCAAATTATCCGCAGCAGCAAGAGCCTCGTAAAGAGGCTTCGCTGAGGTTTTATCGGTGTCATAATCCCCCTGTAGTGCTGGCCTGGCAGTGAAATGGTGCACGTGTTTTGCGAGTTCCGGTCTGCGTAGCAAAAGTGCGGTGAGGGATCCGGTGTTGTTACTTATGTTATCTTCTCCCACGAATGTCTCATTTCCTAAGTCAATGCGGCGGTAGAGTTGTGGGATTGCTATGTCGCACCATTGTCGACAACAAAGAGCTACGTTTCTTAACGCAGATGTTGATGCGACGTATTCAAGTATTCTCGAGAAAATTTCAACCGGGAGTGCGGGTTCACCTGTTTCCATTGTGGAAGATGAGGCACTGGAAGTGTTAGACAAAGGAACGGAAAGAAAAGGGTGTTGAGGGATAGACGAGTGTGTCGCGCATTATTATCTTGTATTTGACTCTGCGCTGAGCGGCACAGTGGATTTCGATCGACAAGATGTTGCCTGGACTAACACTGCACTAGTTCCACGTCTCCAGGCAACCCAGCATCTAGTTTCTCCCTCCAATCCTACAAAGACGTTAATTTTCCTTATACAAGCTTGAGGCACGAACGTCAGAGGGAGCCGAGAGTATCAGGCAGACACTGTTCAAAAGTAGCCCTCGTGTGACTGAGGGTGCTCAAATTGGGACCCTGCGCGCCTCTCCTTAATTCGTATTGATGTTATCTAGCAGTACCAGATCGCAAGTTCCATCCCAACGGCGGCCAACAACTGACCCAAGCGGCTCTTGTCGAAGCAATGGAATTAAGGAAATCATCTTCTTAATATCAAATGTCAGTGCGTTATGTATCTTACCTTGAGATCATTTGGATCCTTCGCTGACATTTTGAAGCTGACGTACGGTTACATGGAAACGTACGCGCAATTTGTGTCTGTTGTGCCACAACAAAGCTTCCATAACCATAGTGATCTCGCGTTCGATTTTCAAAGAGCAACGTGGGTGCGCGACCCGGTGCTCGAATCCATGGGGTGGCGGCTAGAACGATCTCCTTTATTTCACCGACTGTTCGTTTGAGGCCTTCCTTTCGTGTGTAGAATGGTTATATTGGCTACCATTTTAGTCCACGGCGCATGAGGGGTTCAATACTCCATGCTCATCGTCGGGTCATACTATTGCGTCCACGGTCAATCACATTATAATCGTGGAACAAATGTTGCCGAAGCCTCCGGGTGAACCTCATGTCCATGGTTTGTGTGACATTTCTCTATTCTGACCATTCGTGGAATTCGGTGGCAAGGCGTATGAAAAGCTTGGCCTAATTAGATGCATCGTTCAGATACCGGCTGTTTGGAACTCAACCCTGACCTTAATCGAACAGGGCCAATCATCAATAACGGATCACACATCTAATCAATATTCACAAATGAAGCTTTTTCCACAGCATCCCCCGTCTTCGAATCAAGAAGCAGAATCTCTACTGCCCATACTACCCCAGATGTCAGAAAATGTCTAACCCAGCTTCGGTACTTGTTCCCCACACTTACCATTTACCGGCATGCCATGGATGCCATGGCAGAGTCAGTACAAAGGCCGACCGAACCCTCTCTAAAGTTATAGTGCTTGGATTCTGTCGACAGCCTTCGCCATATATCACATCCGTCAACGTTTCGGTTGCCGTACCTATATGAAAATGATGCGCTTCTCCTCCGTCATTGCCCTGGCGGGTGTTGCCTCCGCACTCACAGACATCGAGCACAAGCCGTTCATGCGCAAGAACATTGACCCGCTCGTTTCACCAGGGAAATATGTGTCTCACATGCACTCATTCTACGGCTCTGATGCCATTACCAAGGATCTGCCTACCACAGAGCAGCTGCAGAAGGGTTGCCCCTCGGGCGAAAACCCCAACGATCTTTCTATATACTGTAAGCTATCATCCGACAAAGCCAGACTGTACTATGGAATTAACGCAGAATTTAAGGGGCACCCACATTATACTACGTGAACGGGGATAACTACACCGAAATCTACCCAGCAACGTTCAAGACATACTACGAGAACATCGACAGGGCGGAGATTCCCTTCCCGAAGGACTTCCACGCCATCGCAGGAAACGCATCAGCTAAGAGCCAGTCCGACATCGACGAGAAGATCACAGCTATCACATGGTGGTGCGATGCTGGGCCCGAGGACCGCAACAACAGGCCCAGGGCCGCTTTCCCGCGAGTGACTTGCAGTGCTCATATGCAGGCTATTCTACGATTCCCGGACTGCGTCAACCCTGATGATGTCAAGAAGTACGCGTACGCTGCTGCCAATGGAGGAAAGTGCCCAGCTGGGATGAAGAGGATGCCGTCTCTCCGATTTTCTGTGCGGTATGATACACGAAAAGCAATTCCTCAGGGTTGGAAAGGTGTTCCACCATTCAAGTTGGCATGTGGAGAGGTGAGTGATCGATAAGTTGTGAGATGGCGATCAGAATGTTCCCATACTGATTAATTGTAGATTGGCGATGGCTACTGCTTCCATGGTGATTTCATCAACGGATGGTACGAAGATGCAGCTCTCAATATGTTGAAAGCCAAGGGTCAGAGTTTCATGAGGATAGATGGAGCGCACGGTATGGGGAAGCAATGGCCAAAGTGCAAAGCCAAGGATGCAGACCCAGAGAACGGCACCAGTGACTACCACAAGAGTCTTGAGATGATGGGTGCTCCTGGACATGGTCATTAGAGAGAGACTGGCTGGAAAGAATGCATGGTGTATCTATGGGATGTTGATACCACTATGGTGCAAATATAGATGTTGGTACTTGGAGCTGCTTAGTGAATCGAGTGCATATCATAATGCCAGACAGCCATGAGCATGAGAGTGCTGTAAAAACGTAACCGATATTCTCTTTACCCCTGCATGATGTATACAATGACCGCTGTAGTTTTCCTATAGCGAAAATGGGTTCATTATTTTCCTGTATCCCCGCAAAAGGCTATATTGTCTTTGATCGCCCAGTTATCGGACTACGCTCAATATCTATGAAGAACCCACACAGCCAATCCATGCACTATGCATGGTGCAGTCACCGTTTAGGGTATCCGAAGAACTAGCCTACATCTACTCAAATACAGATCTAGTCAAATACAGTCCCGATATTCGCCTCGCAGAATATTCGGATAATTAGACCAGTAGCTAGTCAATTGGCCAGCCCACATAGTCAGTCATCAAAAGTGCCAGCCCTGGACTAGATTCGTGGCGTCGATGACCGAAATTATACATTAAGTTGGATGTCATAAGTAAGACCTGTAGATGGGTCGTAAAGAGTTCTCGAAAATATTGTTCTAGTGAAGTATGGTCTCTTCTTAATCGCTGCTCGGTGGTGCCATCCCGTGGTCCTGGTAATATTGGCCACAAATCTATGATGCTCTCATTTGGGAAGTGCCTTGCGATTGCTCTCGGGAATTTAGTGCGTGCGACTTAATCTTCTCTTGCTCCATTGTCTCGGTCCTTCCAGCGTGCGCGCGCCTCTACTCAATGTCCTCCATAAGCCCGCCTCCTCGGTGCCTGCGACTCCCCTCTCCCTCAACATTCTCCTCTGTTCTTCGATACTGGGCTGGGTCCAGCCGCCTTCTGTTCTGTCCTCTTGCTTCTGGGGCCAGAGGATCTGTTTAAGCAACACTGCGCGGACCATCATTGCAAATACGAAGAACCATGTGAGGACGAGTCCGATCGTCATCGCACATGCAACGTACTGAATCGGTTTGTTGTCCCCGAGCGCTTTGGCAACTGCAAAGGTCGCCGTTGTCAATGCCGTGTTCGGAAAGACGAATGAATACCACGTCATGGCAAAGTCCAGCTTGCCTTTGGTCGCGCAAGACCAATGAGCGCCGATTGATACGAAAAAGAACCAAAGCGCCAGCCCCCATAGCCAGAGGCCCATCCAATTGGCGCAGATCTTGCTGACATTACCAGCGAATTCGCCCATACCCGGGCCCATGAAGTCGCGAGGGACGATTTTGGGAAGCTGTTGTCCCATATTAATAATCCCTGCAATTGTAAAGCCGGATGGACCAACGCTGATGAACATACCCGGGCGCAGGGATTCCTTAGGTAGTTTTTGGGTCATGAGTCGGTATAGAAAGGCGGAATATATCATTAATGACACCAAGAATCCAATGCCTTGGATGACGTATCCAGAAAGAATGATGTTGAGGGCGGTATTGTTGTCCGATATCTTGGGTGCCAGATTGCCTGCATGTGGCCCGATGATGAGGAGGGGATAAGCAGGAAAGATCCAGACTGGTGTCATCTGTGAGATTGTGAAGGTTTGTGTGGACCACCTGGTATAAGAAATGAGTAAGATGGCTTGTGCTACTTGAGTCAACGATTTCATATGCACAACTTACATGACCAGGTAAATGCCAATTGAAAACAGTACTGCTAAGCCACAGTCTATCCAATACATGACCGTCATAGTGATCTCAAGCCAAGGCCCAGCAGTCTCGACACCGTATTGAGATATATTGATCAGGATTGTGCCGAAGCTTATGACTGAGGCTGGGATGAATAGGGACTCCGTAGGATGTTTGAAACTGGCCTTGAATGTCCGAGGATAGAAGTAGAATCGTAAACTTATCATACAGACATTGAATGCGAACAAAGCTATATTTAGAATGAAGAATATACAGCCAAGTGCATAAATTCCATGGAATCGAAATGGGACTAGGGAGAATCACGATCAGACAACTGGCTTTAACATGTTTTTCCAGAGAGAGAGAGAGAGAGAGAGAGAGAATCGGCAGGCGCGGGAGGGGGCGGGTGTGGGACATACCTGTATATAGGACGTTGGCTAGGCCGCCTGTAGCCATTGTCATTGTGAACCATGTCCAGGTAAAATGCCTGATGCGGTCTCTCCAGCCCAAACTATCATGATGTTCAGTGTCTCCATGCGCTGGCGAGCCATGCTTTTTTCCGTTACGCCCAGCTGGCCCATTAGTATCACCACCATGCTCTTGACCTGAAGCAGATTGAGACCCATCTTCGGTAACAGCCCTCTCCTTCTCTTGCGGGCCCGGTCTATCCTCGAAGGGGTTCGTGCGCTCCAGATATGGAGAGATGATCTGAGGGTGATTGCGCCATCTCAGTCGCTCCTCAGCGCTGTCGTCTGATCGCTGAGGGACATGGAATGGTCTATCGGGGAAGTCACCACCTGTAAAAGACTTCTCGTTCATGGGAAAGTTGGAGTGCATGAGGCGAGGACTGTGTGATTTTTACACGCGGTTATTGCGTAATAGTGCAGCTTAGTGCAAAGCGAGAGCCTGGAAAAGTTGATTACAACAGTAATTGCAAGAGCAATGCCGCGAGGTTGTAGCCAACCTGTGTCTCTTATCTCTTATCTCTTGTCTCTTGTATTTTGCCTGTCGTCGTGTGTGTTTGTGCTTGCACATATATGTGCATGTTTTTGAATGACTGACTGAATGAATGTAAATGAATGCGGTCATGTGTGTGCCAATCCCCGGGTTTGTGGAGAAATTGAATGTGGGTCTCGGTGCTTCTCCGAGGAAGCAAGCCAAGCAGTAGATCTCGCTCTGCTAAAACGTGCAGAACAGGAATTTGCAAAGGCAAAGTCGCTGCTGGCACAACACTTGTCGCCCAAAATGGGGTTGGGCAAATCAGCGTGTGCCGCCGTGGTCGCCCCATTCCCCACAGTGAGTACGAGGGCAATTTCTATTCGTGCAGGGCGACACCTCCATCGGATTCGTTATCCGGACCCTTTAATTCTTAGTCAGGTGACCGTTGCCCGTCAGTACCCGCATGATAGCTTCGTTCGTCGTCTTCTGATATCAAACTGTGGTATTGTCATTGCTTAGGCCCATGGTTACCCAATCTCCCATCAGTATGCCCGCTATACTACACGTACACGCAAGAAGAAGACCAAAAAAACTGAAAAAAAAACCAAGCTCCGCTAAATGCCGCTAAACCGCATAGTTACCCATTACCACTGATCAAACCCATTATCAGTATTAGACACATCTCACCTACGCACCTTGTAGCGGGGCCCCCAAAGTTCCCAAGCCAACCATATGTGTTACATGGGTCCCCGCGCAAACACCTATCTCCTGTACCAAGTCTAGAACCTCGTGCGCGAAAAGTGATAGATGACGTCTCTGCTCGTAGAGAATTTGCGTAGAATTTTATCGGGAAAGGGATTACAAGTCGAGTAGATGATCACGAGGTGGTTGTTTGTGTAGTCGCTCCCCTTTCGAAAATAGATTACCAGAAGCTGCACCAGCCGATGTAATGCTGACAAAGATTCTCGAGGTTTGTCGCCTCCTTGATCAGCCTGTCTACCTGCGCGTAGATATTCAACTCCTCGTTGGCTTTGAAATCGCGACCCGTAAGCTTCTCCTTGACACGAGAGAGGACCTGCAAGGCTCTAGCATTTTGTACCTCCCTCGCCTCGGCGTCGTTGGGTGGAGCAATGCTCGACCGATGACGGCCACGTACGAGGGAGCTCATATCACGATCTGCATCACCAATGAGTGATTGACGACGCTCCGATGGGAAAGATGGCTCTGGCGGTGATTCGCGATTGCCGAGTCTCCAATTGAGCAGCGGATCGTGGATAAACTGCCAAAAAGGTTAGTAAGAGATTGCAAAAATTATTAGATAGGCACTTACAGCTTCCAGGACGGCCATGACGGATTCTTTGTTCGTCCGTAATACGCGCATGACGTGCTCGCAAGTCGTTCGGTAGCTGCCTTCGATGTTGCTAACCTCCATCGCATACGTCAACATTCTGGTCAGCCTGAAGGGCACGCGCTCAGGATACTTTTCGCGATGCATAGCAACCTCGAAGCAGTCACCAAAATCAATATGAACGATTTTGCCCGTAACTTTGTCTAGCATCAGATTGGATGGATGGCGATCTCCTAAGCCAAGGATGTAGCCGACCATGGACATGACTGCAAGTGAACGTGTGTAATTTGTGCGTCGGTCGAGCCAGGCTTCCGAGCTCTTGCTCTTCAACCAGAGGACACGGTAGAGGTCTTGACCCGTTGTGTTATCCAGTGCGTAACCGAAGACCTCCACCTTTTGCATCAGGGTAAGGCAATCATAATCTGGTGCCATTTGCAACATGATGCGGTGTTCGATGTTAAGAAGGATCTTACGGCTGTCGCGGTACTCCCGAACCAGAACGTGCAACGTATCGCTGTTCGGTACAAAGCCTAGAAGGCCTGACTGGGTGGACAGGGGAACAGCAGCGTATCGCTGGATATTCAAGTGTCGCTTACGGCTCTCGGTGTCGTTCATGAGGAGGGTGTTGCAAAGACCAAACAATTGCATTACACGCTCATCCTGACGAATATCTTCGTGTCCCTTGAGAATGTGGGTGTGCGCCTTGCCATCACTACCTTTCATATCCGCCTTCCTTGGTCGTTGCTTGGATTGAATGACTGTAGCAACCGGATCAAATGAGACGATGCGAATGACAGGTTTGCCGACTTGATATGTTCCGGGAACAGCGAGTTCCAGATCGTGAGCCTCCTTTAATTTCGGTGATACATATTGAAGCTCAAGTGTCATTAGCGATGGAAGCTGGCGAGCAATCTTCCGGAACACTTGGTAGTACAAATCCCATGCTTGGTTGAGATCACCTATTTCGCCTGAAGTTCGGAAAGTATTGCACCAATCGCGAGCATCTTGCAACTCTCGACCGAATGATTGAATGAACGATATCTCTCGCAATGTTTCGGGGCCTTTGTCTAACATTGCGTGCAAAGGCGCTAACGTTGCAAACATGCCATCTATATTATGATCGCCAAAGTAGAGCCTAGAGGCTTCTTCAAGGCCTTCGTGCCATTGTTCGTGCCACAGGACGGCTATTCGGATTAGCTCGGTGCTGACAAGATCAGCTTGCTCAACAAGCCGTGATGAATGTTCGCGCATAGCTTCCATGAGTTCTTTGGCGGAGCGCTGACGCCGGGACACATCGGACTTCATCGAGACTGTTAATGGGAATACCAAAGCTTGAGGATGGGCCTTTCCAACTTCGATGAGTAGTTGATGGATTGATTGCCGGACCGTCGGATTGGGTTGATTTATGCGCGCAAGCAGTTGTGGAATAACCTCCAACCAAGTATCAATAGGCACTGATTTCGTGCCTTCGGTTACGGTACGATTTACCTCAGGCAGCCCACCATGACTGAACCACAGAGTAAGGAGCCGTAGGGTGTCCTGGAGAGAGCTCGTAGTTGATAAGGCGATGGATTTGAAGAAGCCATGGATCGCTGGTACGACATGGTCATGTACAACATTCGATGGTATTTCGGTAGTCTCCCGATCAGCCTGTGAGGTTATGGAGTTGACAACTTCGAAATTCGCCAACGCCCAGGAATGCCATGCTTTATACCAATTTTGATTGTACCGAGTGGCTGCAGCATAAGCGGACAGTATCTCATGAACCTGATCATGATCCCATTCACCATGATGCAGCTGTGCTTGCCAATCCCCCTGCTTTAAGTAGCATTTTGCAAGCAGACGGTGGCAGTCGGCCAGATCGGCTGAGGAATTGGCAGAGCCGGAACCAGTGAGTAAGCTGGAGCCATTCATTCCATTCATTCCGTTAATGCCATTCGAAGTAGCGGCAGCAAAAGGGTTCATCGGATTCATGACATGTCCATTAGTCATTCCATTCATGCCGTTTTGGCCCATCATTGGGTTTGCAACTGCTCTTGTCCTCATTGCTAGGTCGTCCGAGAGTCGCGCAGTGAAGTCTTTCAACGAATCAAGAGCTTCTTGTTGGTGGGCGGCTGTAGCCCACATGAATTTGAATGTTGCATAAGAGACTGGATATGGTATTTCGTTGGCGTGTTCACGAACATGTGAGAACAGATCTCCTCCATCGATGTCCAGTAACTTCTGCAACGCTTTCTCTGCCAAACCATGTCGCTCGTTCTTACGACAGAGATTGGTATATTTAATCCACATGTCCATACTTTCTTGAGGTCCGATTACAAGCTGCCGAACCTTCATCATGCGTTGCCATACTTCCGGGTTAGGTTGGAGACCTTTCAGTCGCTTCATCCAGGTATGGCGCATGCTAGCCTGCTTTTCATGGTTCGCATCATTCTGCTTGTACAATATCGTCTCCTCTAGTTCGGCCAGCATTTGGACACGCATCATTGGGAGATATGCGCGTTGATATGATTCTCCAAGGAGCGAGCTCAATTCAGTATCAAGACCTTTCCGAGCTTTTGTGATCTCTTCCAGGGCAATTTCGAACCGGTTGTTGTGAATGTTGAGAATCGAGGCAAAAAATGCCCTGTCAGGAGACTGCTCCTTCATCACACTGAGATACGCGTCCATATCTGCGAACTTGCCCAATCCCCATGCTGCTGTTGCAGCAAGGGGTGCGATTGCCTTGCGGTATTCGGGTGTGGCATTGGACCATTTTTCCTTAGACAAGCTGGAGAGCAGATCCCATTCACCAAGAGCATGTAAACATCGCATCTTGCCCATGGTGATCTCGAAAGAGTCTGGCTCCTCTCGCTCACGGCGTTGATAGGAGGTCAAAGCCTCCTCCCACTTTTGGAGTTTTTCAAACCACGTCTCTTTCAATTCCACATCCTGATATCCTTGAGCTTTTCGAAGAATACCGAAGGCAGCATCTGTTTGCTGGAGTTGGTTATTAATACTGATGAGTGCTTCCACGGCACTGGCATTCTGCTCCGCATTGAATTCGAGTTCTTTGTAGTGCAGAGCTTTAGCGAAAGCGTGGCATTTGCCGGCATACATGCCAAGTATCCGGACATCAATGGGGAGAGCCTTGTCATCATGCTCCATGAACTCTGCCAAGTTGAGCAGAATTTGTAAAATTTCTGGTGGAATATTTGGAGATGTGAGTGCCGTTTCAATCGATCGGACAAGTTCCTCTTGGTATTGGTCATATAGCTCAGTCCAGCAGGACACAAATGCGGAATTGAACAGACTCCTGGCAATCGGATTATAGATGCTGGCAAGCGGCGTGCATGCTCGAAGTGCCTGCTGAGGGGATTCTCTAAGTAATTCGACACTGAATCTTCTCATCCACTCGACCCAGTCCTCTTTTGTTGTCTTTGAAGACGCCTCCCAAGCTTGTTTGAGATGCTGTTGATTAACGGCAAGCTTCTTAGTTAAGATCTCGGCTGGATTAAGATCTTCGTCGTCGTCGCCGTACCGCTCGTCTGGACTGAGATCCTGAGGTAAAGACTCGCCCTTCTGTAGTTTGGACACGATGAGTGCATAATTCGAGTGCGGTACCTTGTTTGCTGTCAAAACCTTGTTGACTGTTGGAATGAAGTGGATGTAGTCCTGGCCAAGCTGAAAGATGAGCGCACAAAGTGTTTCGAGAGCGGTTTGTTTCAGTGATTGCTCTGGTCCGTTCAGGACACGACATAAAGGATGTATGATACGCGCAGCGAATTCGGAGACATTGACCTGTTTCGACAGACGGCCCAATGTCTCGATTGCTTGTCTTCTGATAGCCAACGGTTGCCCAGATTTGTCGAACATCCTGATAATCACGGGAATTATCAAATGCATGTACTCTTCAGCACTCGAACCAAAGACAAGAAATGCGTGAAGAACTTTCTCCGACGGAAGACGCTTGCCTGTCGTGTCTAGATCTAGCACACCCAACATTAAAGGAAGAACATCAGCGAGATACACCTTGAATTCTCCCTCGAGTGAACGAGCGATGGCTTCGATGAGTGACAAGATAGTAGCCTGTAATTGTGGATTGCCGCCGTTCCAGAATTCCTGGATGGTCGCAAGAATATTTGGCAGATATGGACGGATGTGCTGCCGGACTATCTTGACCAGCTGGCTAAGTTGATTAAAATAGCCCTCAACCCGTCCAACTGGGGCGCCGCGGACAACAGCCAAAAATCCAGGAACTACCTGATTCAAGAAAGGCACACACTTGAGTCCCATCGTGGCATAGATATTCATTACCGCGTCGACAATTGCAGAATGATATTGAACTAAAGATGTGTCCTTTAGTAGAGATATTAGGGTGCTGATCACTATTGTAGGGTAGTACTCTTCGTTAGAAGGAATAATGCCTTGCATTATCAAAGACACATCGGTAACAGCTTGAGCCTCTGCAATCAAATGGTTGTCGGGTGATTGTTCCATTATCTTCTGGTACTCATCTGGATCCAGGGCACCAAGGGTTCCCATGAGTCTCACAGTCTCTCGGCGTAGTTCGCCCTCCGGCTCGGCCTTCACAATGTTCATGAGGATATTCATGAGCTCAGGGTACTGTCTGTACGGTTCGATGACATACCCAGCGTTCGTAGCCAATTGACCGAGAGCTCGGAGAGCAGCAAATCGTTTCGAATCCGAACTGAGATCTTGCATAAAGTCTAGGATGATTGGCATCAGGTCCGGAATGTATTTGATCATACCCTCGCCTCCAACTGTAGCGAGATCTCCAATAGCCTTTAATGTAGTTGAAGCTACTTCGGGATTGGCCTCCCTAGCTTTAGGAAGAAGGACCGAGATGATGGGGTCAACTAGAGGCTTGATCAAGGCATCTGCTGCTCCGACAAGATTACTGATCAACTTTGCGCTCTCCTCCTTGTTACGGGGGCTGTTCGAATAGTTGACTTCGGTTAAGAGTTGCAGAAGAACCTTGCGCAATGAAGGGAAGACGTAGGCCGGGTTGACCTTGGTGAGGCGGCCGATGATGGACATTGCAGCTTCCCGGATGGCAAAGACCTCGTCGTTCAGAGCTAGGAAAAGAGTCCTCACATTGTCGGCCTTTCCAAGGTGACGATCAAATCGAGCATCAAGAGCCATGAGCACTTCCCAGCGAATCTCTGGGTCAACGTCGCCAACTCCAACTGTGAGAAGTTTCTCAATGATGTCACCGACAACCTTGGTGGCATGAGTACTCGTCTGGTGTACGATGGGGTCTTTTACGAAAAGCTGACAACAAGTCAATGCAGCACGCTTTCGAATTTCGGCATTGTCTGCTTCAACGTAGCGTATAGCAACGTCGCGAACGAATTCGTTCAGGACGTGGCCCGTGAAATCGAAACTACCCAACGTATGGAGGGCTAGAGCAATTTCCTGCTCCTTTTGTGCTATTATCTGGGGATCTTTGTGATCTCTGGTCCAAATCTGAGGGGGAGAGGATGCCTGGTAAGGATTTCCTAATGGTAAAAAGTGTCGCCCGGCGAGGATCTGACTAAGAAGATCTAAAAGCTTTTCCTGGATGATTGGTCGACATGGGGGAACGTAATGCGCCATGTCTACGAGCGCCTGGAAGAGAGAGTCACTGAGTCCGCAGGAGAATATTGGATCCAGTAGACGCTCTACATTCTTGCTCAACGCTTGGCCTACAGCGGCAGCAATCATGCTAAGGCATGAGAATATAGGTGCTTCATTAATAGCGACTTTGTTTCGACTGTTTAACAGGTTAGTCATCTCCCATGATAGTTGGAACGTTCACTTACGCTTTGGCAACAAGTCCGTCCTGAATGAACCCCAAAATACCGTCTAGGTAAGGTGCTATCGCAACACCAACCGCATTCGCAATTTGTCCGATTGCAACAAACGCTTTGTCTCGGTCACGGTCCTTTCGGATGAGCCCCTGTAGATGCAACATGCATTGGTGAAGGTACTTGGTCGCAAATTCCGTCGGCGAATAGCTCGCGAGGATGGGGATAATGAGCACGACTTCCCGCCGGACCATTGCGTCTCGATGCTCCCGATATTTCAGCACGGTTTCGACAGTCTCTTTGTATTTCTGTTCATTCATGAACATAGCGCTCTTATCTAGCAGCTCTTTCATGGTCAGAAGCGAACCATGAATAGCCTCGTTCGTATTAATGGTGAAGCCCTTCAAGATTTCATCGTAAACCCGGCCAAACCAATGTTGCCGCATTTGAGAATCTCTGGGAGAGATGATCTCGAAGCAAGCGCTGATCGCTTCGGCGGCAGACTCTCGAATGAGGACTTTGGGATCCCGAAGAGCGACCCAAATGACCTCGAAGATCTGCGCAATCCACTGGTACATCAAGGTTGGCGAATTCTTTGCCAATTCCCGAAGGATTAGAACTGCAGCAAAGCGGCGACTCTCTGTTCGCTCAAGTTGTAGCCATTCTAGAGCACCCTTCACTTCTGCTTCGACGAGCTCCGCAGTCAATGTTCCGCCCGGTTTTGCTAGCCGCCCTAGAGCTCTCGCTGCGACGAACATGGCAGCATAGTCCGTACCACGCATGATATTTCGAAGGTAGCTCGCGAAGCGCGTCGTTTTCTGGCCGGCATCATCGCCCTTAAAGTCGATGAGGGCGTTGAGGGCATGGATGCCGCCGATGCGGTCGTTCGAATCGTTGCCTGATACGATAAGAGAGGATATTCGCAAGTTGACCTCATTGTAGTAGTTGACAAATTGCGCAGGGGCGTATTCTGGGGAAAGTGTAAGTGTATCGTATGCTTCGATGGAGTCGTCACAGGAATCTCCATGAAGCTCACCTCGATGTGCCGATTCCACGCTCTGCCGTAGCTGGTGAGCAGCTTTCTGCCGGGTATCATCATTTCTAGCGTATGTTAGTTGTCCGTAACGATAAGTTAGAGTAATATGAAGCTCCTCACTTTGAGCGAAGCTCCGCGCACAGGCGGTCCAAGCCAGAAAGAGGGGGTGCTTGTTGCGCCATGTCGTTTGCTTCACCTGAAGCACGCACCAGCGAGGGAAGGTAAGGTAGAGTCTTCCATAGACAGGAAGAAGGGGGAGCTAAGAGGGGTAATGTAAGGAGAAGCTTGATGGGGAGGTGGGTGTTTAAGCTGCTGGGCTGCCGTAACATCACACGCCAAGAAATGGGCCACATCTTAATACTCACCGCTTGCCCGATTAGGTACCGCGACTCACTTTCACCCCAACCTTCACCAACACATCAATCTTTGCTTTTTATTGGACTTGCGTAAACTTTGTTAATGTTTTTGTTGAATTAGATTTTTCCTATAGGCTAGAAATATAGATCATCACACCGTAGCGGTCGTGAGAATCAAGACATGCTGTGCAGCCAACACATTTTGCGCCATTCCCAAACGATTTGCTGTTCACGGCTGCCAATCATTGCGATTCGTATAAGACAGCTTGATTCAAGGCTCAAAGACATGACCAGTGGCCGTTTCAACCATTGAGCACTCCTTGAGCCACATGCCCCACCAACCCGGCCGCTTCGCTGAAGAAGATTCCCTTTAGGATGGTTTCGCCCTCCTCCACGGCCCAGACTCCTGCATCTATCAGCTTGTTCTTCCATCTCTTGCGTTCGGATTGTGACAGATCATCCCATGTCTTAGCCTCCGTGTGTCTTTTAATGACTTGTTCGGTATCTGCATGGATCTCGGTGTTCAACGAGGAACCTGTTTCCGGGTCGTCATGAATAACGAGGGCCTTCTGTTGAGACCCCTCCTGAGGAAGGTGAGATTCGACTAGAGCACGTATGCGTTGAGTTACTTCAGCCGCAGGAGCCTTGATACTCTCAGTGGCTGACTGAGCGTGCAGCTGCGCCCAACGCGCCTCATCAGCCATCGCTCCAGGTGGTTTAATATTGCCTACGGCGTTGCGTATGTTGTCTGGGACAATTCCTTTCGTCAAATTTCCTTCTGGATCGATCAATGACTGTACGAGAAGTAGCATAACAAGGCCTATGAAAGCGGCAGCAAATATATACGCAGCCTGATAAAGTTTGTGCGTCCTTGCTGATTGGAGAATATAACGAGATCGAGGTTTATTCGAGACAGGGCTCAATGTGAAGGTCTCTACGCTGATACTATTTCCTAGGGATGTTGACGCGAGTCGCAAATACTGAGGTGCAGGCTTTCGGGTTGACTTGGGCGCCTCTTGGCTGGTCCACGGAGAAAAGAAGGGCGAGAATACTACTTTGGTGATTCTAGCACGTGTTAGTCAGAATCTAGGATACAACAAGGACCGATCAACTGACTGAAATGGGTGGACATCCCGGTATACCGCGAAGGAATGGAAAGAACTTAGGCTGTTCCTCGCTAGGCCATGGTAATCGATCGCATATACAGATAGCGAGATATCGATACCACCAATTGCAACCACTGCTTGGCGGTATCCTTCGGAATCAGCATCAAGCAAAGCAACATCCATGTCAACGGCCGCTTTGACATGCCCGGGTAACTTCTTCCGAATCGTGATGCTCCCCATGCTATCTTCGTATATTCGTAGAACCCTTAGTTCCACACCAGTCCTATTGGGCAGATTCGCGAGTAATAGTAAGTGTGACGACGAAAGCCAGCGCAGATTGCGGATTTTGTAGCGGCCTTTCTTTTCGAATACGTCTGGGTATGGCACGGTAAACTTTTTGTGCGGCGTCGGCTGCTTCCCTTGCACTTTGCTTTTGCCGAAATCATATGTCAAATCCTGCACGTAGACATCATAATCCGTGCAGTATGCGACTTGAAAGTGACCGTCTTGAGGCTCGACTATATCTATGTCATTGACCTCTTCGCCCTTGTGAAGGGTGATTCGCTGAATGATGTCCGTCGAGCTGGAGATCTTGTTGGAGGTAGCTTTGAACAGTACAATCTCGTTCTTGTCCCCGGAGAGGGAGGACGCAATGGAACCAATGCGCTTGCTCCCGGGTGTATTCTTGGGAGGAGAGAGCCGCAGTAGGCGCTGGTATGCTTCCTTTTTAGCATTGGTAGATTCTGGAGCCGAGAAGAGAGTTTGCTTGCTTAAGAGTGAGATTTTGCCTTGCGGCGTCTTCTCTGATGTCGCTTTCTTTGGCGAAATTCTTGCTTCAAAAGAGCGGAAGTGCTCATTCCTGTCTTTCAACCGGCTCTCTTCAGCAGAGTTTATTCCCGCATACAGAATTACGCCATCCTTTGTCGCCAAATTGGCCAACGATGTTACCGAGTCCTCCTCTCGAGAGAGTTCGATATGCGCACTAGATTCAAGGGTCGGAGCTCGCGAGCTAACATCGAAGACATCAATTCGGTTGACCACGCCAGATCGTCCTGT
Organism: Nigrograna mackinnonii; assembly: GCA_001007845.1. Taxonomy (NCBI): domain Eukaryota; kingdom Fungi; phylum Ascomycota; class Dothideomycetes; order Pleosporales; family Nigrogranaceae; genus Nigrograna; species Nigrograna mackinnonii. The sequence continues at coordinate 176,057 of JGVQ01000049.1, read as the reverse complement.
TCGGTGGCTTTAGGTACATGTGATGCTGTATTTGTAGGGATACGTACCCGCGCCTCCTCCACCTCCGACAATGAGGTATGGTTTGTGATGGGCAAAAGTAGCTAGAAGAGAGTCAGGGTAGCTCCAAAAGTCCTAAGACAGACGGCATGTCGAACCTGCGAATATTGGGTATTTGGTCTCCGCCTTGCTGACGGTAGGAGGGGACATGAGGGTAGCGGCGCGGTAGAGCGCTCCTTAGTTGTCGAAGGCGCAAGTCAAGAAAAATTCCTAGGACGCGCAGGTGGGAAGAATAGGTAAGAATATTCGAGGAGCGAGGCGTGAGACAGGTTACAGGGGGTGGAGAGGTTTTGGGGGATTTCCCAAGAGGTTGAAGAGTAATTGCTTTTGGGGAGCTTAACACGTTGCGCGCGGCTTCGTCGGTCGGCGTTCGTCATTTGGTCTGGAGCTGCAGAAGCACGGACCATCCCTTTCTCTTTTGTTTTCCGATTTGCTTCCATTACTCGTTTTTTGCCTTGGCCTAGTACGCCTCGGCCAAAAAAAAGTCGGTCGTTATCGATAAGATGCTGGCTAGTCACGTGCCTCGTGTTTTCCCGGGCGGCGGCCATTTCCTTACCTAGGTTGGTAGAACCACCTTTTGCCGACGTCGGAGGTCTGGGAAGAACATGTCTTTATGTTCGATATCATTAGCAAGCACTTTTAGTGCATCACGTGGACTGTCTGTATGAGACTGGAACTGTCTGCTTCGGCCATCAGATTGCGAGAATCATCCGGATACGGATAAGACGACGTAACCGCGGATCCCTTTTGCGGCACCCTCCTGGTGAACGTTCAAAGACAATACCCTTGACTTTTATTCCATCAATATTAAGCTTCTCGGACATTTATCTACAGCCAGGCTTCCATCATAAACCTTCCGCAGGCCTGCGCTCACTGGCAGTGGCTTGACGCCTCGACTAGAAATGGTAAAGCGTGATCCATGCTTCGCCGGCTGACGCTTATCCTGGCACATGACGACTACCATATAGGTCCCCACTAGGTATCATAACAGGCTCTATGACACTCTCTCCATCCTTGGTCTCACTCTGGACTTCCCACCCATGGATGGAATACCGCCCTCGTGGGCGCAGGGCCTCCTGAGGATGTCCCTCACAGCAACGCCATCATCAACACTCTCATCTACAGTGGCAAAAGAACCAGACCTCACAAACCCAGAAGACCCAGGAAAGGATCCCCGATTTCGGAAACTTGTAGAAGCCATATTCTTCTCCAGGAGATTTTTGGCAACATACAATCTCCTCCTTCTCGGTATATTGGCTATCTTTACGGCCTGGCATTGGGGAGAGAAGTTTATTACGGCAAGGCAAAAGAAGGCGAAGTTAACGACTCAGAGGAATACTGGTGTTCTTACAAATGAAGCACAGGAGGAGACTTGGTCATCATCCAGTAGCACCATCGAAGGCACAGTGACACCCCCAGATGCGGCCAAGAAAATCTGTTCACCAGACGAATCGAGTCCATTGCTTCCTAGCCATGGACCCAAAAGACCAAAGCCAGGAATTCGTCGACTTTACTTCACTGCCAAAGCATGTTTGCAGTACCAGCCCCAACCGATCCCAATCATCAACAGGACACTCCCACCAAACTCGGTTTCGCTTTTTGTCTTGCTATGGCTTGCCCTCGTGTTCTTTTACAACCTCTATGCTGTGCCATTTGAGGCAATGTACATCTTCGTCTTCGCGGATCGCTGCGGCATGCTCTTTGTTGCGAACCTTCCAGTTCTTTACCTTTTGTCAGCAAAAACGCAACCTATTAAATTCCTCACGGGTCACTCGTATGAAAGTCTCAACATATTTCATCGTCGAGTTGGCGAGCTTCTCTGCTTCGAAGCATTTCTCCATTTTTCGGGCATGATGCTCGTATGGTATGGACTTCTCCGCCGGCTCGGGTTCACACTTGCCCGCTTCCTATTGAATAGGGTAATCGTTCTGGGACTCTGTGCCTTCATTTCCTACGAAGTATTGTACTTCTCCTCATTAGGAAGCTTCCGTCAGCGGTGCTACGAGATCTTCCTTGCGACACACATCTTCCTTCAAGTAGCCGCTCTCATATTCTTATTTTTCCATCACCATCTCTCACGGCCTTATGTCGCGGTTTCGCTCGCCATATTTCTCGTCGACCGCCTCGTCTTCCGATTGTGGACGAAGAGCTCCTCACATCCTGCAACTCTGACCGTTCTTGACGACAACGAAACCATCCTTGTATCCTCAAACTGGGATATTTCCAATCGTAAGAATTTTCTAACACCAAAGTCTATGAAACACGGCTGGAGGCCAAACGAACATATCTTCTTGACCATCCCGTCCCTTTCCAAGAAGCACGCACTGCAAGCTCATCCTTTTACCATTTTCTCCGCTGCACCACTTCAAACTTCAGAGGTAGACGGACAGGAGCAACATGCCTGGTTCACTCTTCTCATCCGCGCCCAGCACGAGTCAGGCTTCACTCGCACCCTACTCGAACACGCCAAATCGCACCGCAACACGAGGATCCGACTTGATGGACCATACGGGTCTACTCACGCGCTCGATATACTGCAGGCTAGTGAGAACGCTATCATTGTTGCCGGCGGCAGTGGTATCGCAGTAGCATACCCCTTGCTTTGGGCACTTCTCCACCCTTCTTCCGATATCGAAGCTGGAAGGATGAAGAGCCCAGACAAGAAGAGAGTCAAACTCTTATGGGTCACCCACTCGCGCGAGCACCAGAATTGGGTGCCAGAGGACAAGATGCAAGAACTTCGAGAATGGGGTCTGGAGGCTCTGATTCCTCAACCCACTACGGAAGTGGGCAGACCTGATGTAGCAAAGATTCTGTCTAGCTGGGCCGAGGGCGCGCAAACGGGCGTGGTGGTTAGTGGACCTGATGGCCTGGTGCGTGATGTGCGGAATACGTGTGCGAGGTTGATGGGTCAAGGTGAGAGTGTCAAAGTGCAGGTCGAGAAATTCGGGTGGTGACGAAATACTCTCTACCCGATTGATTCATATATTATGCATTATGCATCTTACTGTCCCATCCACAGCATTGTGTACGATTACACTTCTACCTACATATAGCGCAGCATTTTTGTACTCGGTCATCCCCCATATACGGTGTTTTCTTGCATTTCGGCGTAGAGGTATCGCATCACTAGATTCTCCAGGCAATGCCATCTTATTACGATCGATCCATAGCATGCATTTCAAGTGAAAAGACATCAAGGGTCAAACAAACCTGGGAAAACATTCATACATTTTATCCCTCCGAGAAACGTACTTGACCGCCATCAAGCAATATTTATATACTCATTACATCATCATATACCCAAGATGAGGAGAAGAAAAGTATCCTGTTCCCATTCCGATTACCTCTTCCAAATCAGCTATCCATACCCATACCCATACTCGTATTCATATTCATATCAAAACATATTGCAATCCATCCTTGCAAATTCTTCCCAATGCTACTACAACTTTTTTTCCCTCATTTGCCAATCATACATTCATTCCATTCGAGGGAAGTACTGTGATCTACTGCTGCTGACCGGGCTCCTGCTTCTTGATGCCGACAGCCTCGCCACCCTTCTGCGCCGTGCCCGTCACAGTATTTCCAGCGGCCTTAGTGGTGTCGCCCAGACCGCCCGTGACGCCCGTGATGGTATCACCGAGGCCCTTGCCGACGCCTGAGACTGTGTTGCCGGCTGTGTCGGTCACGCCTTTGAGGCCTTTGCCTACGGTGTCGGTGGCGGAGCCTAGGGTGTTGCCTGGGGTTTGATGTTAGTTTTGTGTTTTTACTTCCGAAGTGGGTCGTAGATAGGAGAGTGTGCGTGAGGTATGGTGAGGTATGGGAGTATGTACCGATGCCGCCGGCTGCGGTGCCGAAGAAACCTGCTCAGGGAAAGTTGGTTAGTCGTGAGTCTCAAGGAAATACACAAAAGCAGGCAGTAGTTGACAGGCTCTCCATCGCTCTTCCGCCTTTGACCCAAAGAGAAACAAATCGAGAGCGAGAAAGCTCCAAGACACGACGCAATTCAATAACTCACCTTTCTGCTGTTGCTGGTTCTGGTCCGACATGATTCAAATCGAATACAATCGTATAATATTTTTGTAGGGTAAGATGAATGTAAAGGGTTCTTTTCTTTCTTTACTGAATAAACGTTCTGCTGTAGCTGTAGCTGTAGCTGTATCCAAATCCCAATCTGGCCCTCAGATCCCTATATACCCCCCGTCCCCTCATCTAGCGTCCTCCCCACCTATGACGTATACACACCCACACCAAACCACCCAACGCCCCGCTCCCATCAAAGGAACTGAAACCGCTCCAAACAGCGGCGGCGGCGAGTAGTGGCGAGAAACGCTGGAACCTTGCCGGCCGCGCCGTAATGATGGACTAACCACGGGTAAGAGTGGAGGGGAGGGGAGTGAGATGGAGGCGGGKTTTCAGCCACTTGCGATGGCGGGGCGATGCGATACGATGCCATTTGTGTGGGTGGATGAGTTAGATGCATTAAGATCGGGGTACGACATCATTACATCGGATTCAGGATGGACATCGCATCACATCACATCATCGACAGGGAAAGGTGGCTAGAGGTGGGATAACGATAGGATGGTTTCATTCTTGTACCTGTAAGCCGCAACCAATTACTTGCACTTGCATTTGCATTTCGTTACGAGCCTAGAAACCTGGCCAGTGAGATGGATGGTGTTGATGCAATACTGATACATTGGGCACGGGAAGGAAGCGCAAGGGCTGACCTGGGCTAAGCAAGTAGGTAGGTAAGGTGGCTCAGGGCATCTATGAGGGTGGGCTGCGAGGTTGCGTCGACTACTTGCATACTAATAGCCATGTTGCGTATGGAGTCGATGTAGGGATGGAGATCGGAATCACGATTCGTGATGTAGGACCTAGGGTTGTTTATATGAATGTACTTGGATGTATATTGAACCAATCCTTTCGCTGTGTGGCGTGATATGCCGTAGGTATGTATGCTGTGCGGGATAGGCGCAAGGCACGTGGAGCCAGAGTAATATCAAGGGTGAAACAAAGGATTCCGGTCAAAGGCGTAGAGGGAGTGGTTTCAGGCGCTTGGATGCGTCGCATGGCGTAGATACCACGGTTTCGTTTGATGAATTGGATAGCGGGAATGGGGACTTGGATGCGGCACGCACTCCACGTGGAGGTGTGCCGTTCTATTGGAAATGAGTCAATCAAGGCAAATAATCAATCAAAACAAATACCAATCTAATCTCTAGGCACATTGCACACATTTGAAGGGGCACATCAGGTTTTGTGAAGTTACTACCATTGTTCTAAATTAAAACACGCTATGGACACAGAAGTCTACACTTGCCCACCGAGCCCTGTCCCCTGCCCTGGATATTAGCATCGAGCAGACCATATACCGTGCCGAAGCACCTCGGTCGCTCAATGGTTCCGGGCATCTCCATTCACCCTAGAGAAAGAAAGTGCAAAATTTCGATAATGAAAGAAGAAAAAAAGTCTGAAGGTGTTCCTCGCGAGCATCCACAAATCCTAAGGATTTCAGAAAATCCCGCTCACTGCCTTGAGCTGTTATAGGAACACATGGTAGAGAAAGAGAGTCAAGATGAGGAAAGGAAGCTGTCAATGCCGCTCAACCTCCCCGGGAAAAGCGGAGGCCGGTGGGAGCGGGTGGTGGACACGTGAAGAAGATGCACGCGCAAAAAGCGACAGGAAGAGGCCAGCTGATGAAACCCATGCCGTGGAAAAACCCATCCAAAACGCCGTTGTGATCCCGATGAAAGCAACGTGTGCAGTCTCGCGATACTGGAAGCCAAAGGCCGAGAAAAGGTGGACTGTCCCTCCAAAATCTCCCAGTCCTTTTGAGTACCCGCCGAGCCGCAACGAAACAAAACTTTTACTGATTCTTAAGACAATGAAGGAATTAGAACCCCGCGAAATGCAATGCAGTGCGCGCAGAAAATGCCCTTTTCTATGCAACGTAGAGATTAGATTACCGCGTGTGGTTATCGTCTAGGGTATTTGGGGCCACACGCTCGAAAGACCGTTATGAAGGTATTAAGGTAATCACTCCGAAGGCTTCGCTCCCTTCGCATCGCCGGCTGGCATGGACTTTTGCACTGGTGGTGACGATGCCGTCGATGGAGGTGAGCCAACTTCGCCGGCACCTTCGCTCTCCAAGGCTGCAAGCGCACTGATACAAGTTAGTCTGAAGTCCAACATAGGGATTGGGAGGGAGAATCTTACCTGAATGAGTTCACGTGAGTGGTTGACTCTTTCTCCTTCTGCACAGGTGGAGTGTTGGTCCTCGAGGAGGCACCAGACTCATCACCTCGACCGATCAAACCGCCGGGACCAAGGCCACGACGGCCGCTGCTGCTGCGGCTTCCAAGCATGGAAGGACCAAGCTGGGCTGGGTTGTTGAGGTTGCGGCCGGATGCTCCCTTTGAGAGTTTTCGGAGATCATCCATCTGGACACGACCACTAGGGAAGTCTTGAGGAGGTAGCATGCCACCACCAGAGAATGATCGAGCATCGCCACGGCCAATGGGAGGACGTGGACCGCCGCGCTGATTCGATCGAGTTCGTTCCATTTCGGCGGCTTGCTGAGCAGCTGCGGCTTCCTGGTGAATCTCCGCAATCGTCTTGGGGCCCTTGGCATCGTCCTTAGACTTCCACCCAGCCCTTCGCAGATCGACAGTGTCAAGCAACATGAAGTGCATACGACTGGGGAGGCCTTCCATGTTCATGAGCCTTTCAATACGCTCAAAGTACATGGCGATCATCTTGGGCCCAGTCTCTGTGTTTTCCATTGTTGCACCAACAGTTCGGAGCAGCTTCACTAAACTCTCAATGGCTGACTCGTCTGGTAGTCCTTCGAAGTCAAGGAGTTTGAGAACGCACTCGTGCATGATGCGTAGAGTCAACATGCCGAGTTTGTACAGCTCACCGATGAACTGGATGAGGCCAAGACCCTTACGCTTCGCAGCAGCGGCAACGTAGTATTCATCAGAAAGCATAGCAGCCTCGTCAGTCTGACCTTCGGGCTTATCTGGTAGATTAACTTCCCAACCACGCTCAAACTCTTCTTGGCATCGGTTTAGCAAGTACTTCCGGAAGAGCGCACCACCAACGACTGGGTTGCTGTGCTTGTCCCTGACATTCTCGTCTTTGATTTCGGGGCTCATCGTTACCAGCATGCGGTGACAGAACCTGGCGTACATGGAAGCCCAATGTGCTTCATCGCAAGCCTTTTCAAAGGTGAGCTGAATGACCTGTCGGAGGGTTCGACCGTCGGTCTCGTCCTTGGATTGGGCGGCAATTTCAAGAATTTGATCAGCAATCTTCTCGAACTTCTCGGGAGTCATCTTGTTGAGAGCAGCCTTAACCTTACGCTGGACCATATCAGGTGGCATGTGTCCAGCGCCTTGTTGAGGAAGTGTAGTGGAGCCATGAGGCTTCCACCCGGTAGTGGAGCGCTCGAGCGGCTTGAGATCCATGCCAGCAGTGAGTGGCATGGCCTTCGCCTGGGCCTCTTCTTCTTTCCTGCTCTTGCCTCGGTGGCTGTTATTACCCTTGCGGCTGTTGATACGCGGGGAATGGGGTTGTGGCATGGCCTGGTATGAACCAGTGCGACTCATTTGGGATCCCATGGGGAACCTTGGAAGCTGACCACCACCACCACCTACAATATTTGCAAGAGGGTTGGTCATGGTTGGTCGCCCTGGCACAGAGCGCCCGAATCGCTCTTCGGATGTTGTTCCAGGAGGCAGGGTGCGGCCGCCAATGTGGCCAAAGTTGCCCATTGGGCCTCCAGCAGGCATATTGGTTCGAGAGGCGCTTCGAGATCCCATGCCCGGTGCTTGAGGTCGCGCGGACTGAGGACGAGCAGAATCGGTAGAGTCACCAACAGTCTCCTTCAGCTTCATGTCCCAATCAATGGAAGGCTTCTCCTTGAACACATCTTGGAATTGAAGCAAAAATTCCTTGTCATACTGGCGACCTTTGCTCTTGGTACCGAGGTTAAGAGCAGGGTTGGGTGACTTGATACCCTCTGGGTAATTGATCAAGTCATTCTTGACCTGAAGGAAGCGAGCAGACTTGAGGGACTGCATACCAGCGGTAGGCTGAGCGGGCTCAACAGGCTTGTTCGTTTCAAGTTTGAGAGCGGCAGGTTTTGGCTTGGTGGCACTCGTGATCTTCGGCTGTGTGGAGGTGGGCGTAGGTGCAGGGGGTTCAACTGTAGGTGTGGACGCTCCGCTGTCGGTACCCATCATGGCTCCAGGCCCGAATTGAGTGTTCTTCTTCAAGCCGGCAAACAAAGCATCCCTCTCAGCTTTCTGCTCGGGGGTCTCCTTGTTGCGTGCCTCCTCACGTTCCTCGGCTTCTCGCTCCTGCTGTCGAAGCTTCTCCTCTTCAGCCTTGATGCGTTCGGCTTCATTGGCCTTCTTTGCCTCCGCCTCGGCCTTCTTCTTCTCTTGATACTTCCGCTCACGCTCTTCCTCTTCTCGTTCCTGGGCCTCGAGCTCGGCAATCATGCGCTCCATCTCTTCAGCTTCAAGTCGCTTCTTTTCCTCTTCGTCCTTCTTCGCCTTCTCAGCGGCAGCTGCAGCCTCCTTCTCTTTCGCTGCCTTCTCGGCTTCCTCTTTCTCTTTGGCAGCCTTGGCTTCGGATTCCTCCTTCTCCTTTTGAGCCTTTGCATCGGCATCGGCCTTTGCTTTGGTCTCCTGCTCTTGAGCCGCCTTCTTCTCAGCTTCCTCTTTCTCCTTTTCAGCTCTCAGGTTCTCCTGGAATTGCTTCACGAAGTCGGCCTGCTTCTCCTTATCGGTCTTGGTAACGCTGCTCTCGGTCCGGCTGTGCGATGAATCAGCAGCACTTGGAGCGCGAGGCGGTGGTGTTGGAGTTGATACAATAGCTGGAGACCTGGGCTGCTGTGGTGGAGGGGCTGGTGATGCCGACTTCTTATCGAAGTTGACGACCTCACCGTCAGCGTTCTTGATCACGATAGCCTTGCTTGCCTTCTTCGGAGGAATTGTGAAGTTCGAGGAGCTAGGAGCCGGGCTGTTCGAGCCGACAGAAGGAGTGTGGGTGTGACCAACATGGTTGACGTTGGTCATGGCAGGGGKAGAAGGCTGTGCCACTGCTGAGGGTGGTCGTTCCGACATGTTCGATGGCGTTCGTGACATGCCTTGTGCTTGTGGAGGTGCACCGTAGCCGCCTGACATGTATGGGCCTTGCATTGGCTGAGGGAAATTGTGACCTCCCCTAGGGCTAGGAGGTACAGCTCCAGGGTAATGCATCGACTGTTGGAGACCATAGTTTGGAGGGTAGTATGCTCCATAAGGATCGAGACCTTGTGGTGGCACACCGTACATGTTCTGATAATGGAATTGCGTCAGATATTGATGGAAACCGTCTTTATAGACTGAAGGGAATTGAAATGAATAAGGTGGAACAAAAGCATTCGGCTGGCCCATTGGAACAACAAAGCGTGTCTGCAGCATTGTATCCGAGGATCCGAAGCTAGTATGAGAAGAAACACTGGAAGTTGGCGAAAAGGAATCCGCGGCATATATGGTTTTGCCAGACTCGGACTCAGAAGGGGAAACATTATGAAAATAAACGGGTGGGGGAATACGAACTTGCTGAGGATAGCCCGGATGGCTGTAACCATACTGGGGCATGCCCTGGGGATTGGGCATAGGAGGTTGTGAATGCATCGTAGCTGGCGTGATAGCTGGGCTACGAGTCTGTCGATATGGAGAATTTGGATGATGCATTGGACCCTGCGGTTGAAATGATGGTGCCATTCCTGGTCCACCACGAGGATGGTTTGGAAGAGACCTATATGGCTGCGGAGAGTTATTCGCCATCTGCGGGTTGTAACCACCAGGTGTGAAACCGCGACCTCGACCGCCGTTAGGTGGGTAGTTGCGGTTCGAGTTGAAGGCAGGGTTGCTCATGTCGCTGTGAGCAGATTGAGAGGACTCTCGTCGAAGATGTTGTGCCTGAGGCAGAGTATTTGGCTGGGGTGGCATTGACAGAGGACGAGCCTGCGCGTCACATGTCAGAGAATTGATTCCAGTGATTTCGAGACTGTGGCTACTTACGTTCTGCTCCGAGCTGTCGTTTCCGCCTCCAAATGAAATCTCCGGGCGGCCTGGGAGGTTGTTGGGCTTTCCACCACTATACTGTGGGATTGGGGAGGGTGAATGTGCAGGAGACGCAACTCGCGGGTTCTGCGCCTGTGGATTCAAGTTTCCACCCTGAGGCTGGTGTGGAACTGCGTTTGATGGAGCAGGTGATCCGCTGATGGCGCCGAAGGTCAGCCCTGAGGGAGCTCGGCTCGCGACCGGGCCACCGTTCGGGATGTATCCACTTGTACCGGCTGCACTGATGGTGACGGAGGACTTGCGGCTATGGTCGCCCTGCGAAGGGGCGCCATTGACGTTGCTGCTGTTCACGATGGTCGGGGCCATTGTGGGGACTGCGGGCTGGATGGAGTTTTTGCCGTTCACGGGCGAAACCGATGAACTCTTTCCATGCTGCGTATTCTGCGGACCTCCCACTGCCACGGGCGGCGCTCCACTAGACGCGATAGGAGGAGAAGATACCTTCTTGGTCGCGTTTGCGTACGAGCGGGCTCCGGGCGCCGATCCAGCGGCCACGTTGGCGGACGATCCTTGAGAGGAAGTGGTCGCGGCGGAGGCGTTCTGGCTGGCGGCAATGGTGGGGTTTTGCGCGTTGGAGATGGAAGCACTCATTAGAAAGCCGTTCTGGGGTGTAGTATAAGTGTGTTGAAGCGGTTTCGAGAGGCGGAGAGATGCGCGGTCGTGGGTGTTGTGTGACGGTCGTCGAATGTCAAATCCGCGACGGTCGTTTGTGTGGTTGTATTAGGCGGTCGCTGGGGGTGGTGCGACTCGAGAGCGAGGTTGCTTCTTGTAGAGAGGAGAGGGGAAAGAAGGGAAAAAAACAAGAGAAGAAATATTCTCTATTCTCTAGAGAGGTGCGCACCAAGGAGGAGGCGACGCAGGCTGTCAGAGGGACGCTTTCACCGGGGACCGTGAAAGGGTGTCGACAGGAGCCACTAGGCGGGGATTTCGACAGAAGACTCTGTGAAATCGGCGAACGGCCTCGAGTGAAGGAGTCACTGCGGCCGTTGGCGTGATGGGGATGGGTGTCTTCGTGATAGAAGAGGATGGGGTGGAGGAGAGAAGGGGAGTGAGGCGAGAAAGTTTGAAGATTGGTGGATGGACAGAAAATTTCGGTTACGAGTCCGAGCGCCGAGAGGATCAGATGTGACAGGGTGTGCGTGCAAACTGACAATACAAACCCCTGGCGGCGACGAATTTCGAACAAAAAGAGGCAGCGAGAACAACCAGCAGCAATTCGGGCAGAATGCGATTGAGTGTCTGAGGAAAGATGGAAATGGGGGAATTTGCCCTTCTTAAACCCCCTCTCTCCTCTCTGCGCTGCACTGGATCAACCTTCGCACCAGCTCGTGGGACGCGACCGTTGAGACGCTCTCAACCCACGGTTTGCATTTCGGATGACTCTTCACGCGCAACATATGCTCTTCTCGGCCGCACCGTTCTCTGATTCTTTGGGTGGCCGTTGGACAACCAGATATATCGCAGCGGAGTTGAGGCTGGGCTATCGCGGAGTAGCCTAGAATTGGGTGGTACCATTCCAACACCAACGCTCGACCATAGATATATATATAAGAGCCTCTCCACCGGCTTCCTGAATCTGCATCTTTAACGTTTTGCGCCAAACGGATAACTCTGCGGTTCCAGTCTAAGCGCCTGACGCTCGATCCTATAAAGTCGAGACATCGGGAAGCCAGAGGTATTGCCCTTCGGCACCACGATACATTCGATAATCATATACCATCGGATTCGAGGATCCAAACGGCCGACCGTTCGGTACCAGAACAATCAATTGACTCACGTTAGCATCGGATCGGGATTCTCAGACGCGAGACAGATCCCTCTCCGCTACTAGAGTCTTGTTCGGGGAATCATGAGGCTCTCAGCTCGAGGCACCCTCCTGATATGGTGAAGTACCTGTTCGGTACCAAACGGCTATCTGAGCCACAACAGAATCACTTCAACAAGTCGAGCAGATCACTCGGTACTAGAGATATTGCAGAATCACTATGCTAACAACGCGATGACGCAAGTATTATTCTCATCTAGAGGAGCAATTGGGCTATCAACGATCCGGATCACTGGCAGCAATCCATACAATCCATTCACCGAAACCACCGGCATCGCTACAGAAGAAAATGGAGTGGCTGGAGTAGCCGACTGCCCATGAAGACGGTACCAGAACATTCGAATTACTCGGCCGTGGAGTTTTCTTTCTCTCTCCTTCTCTCCTCTTACTTCTAAGGTTGGTCGACGCCTGCGCTTTTGCGAGCACGTGCGATTGTCTAGGCCCCTTCTGCCCATGCATTCGATGCTAACAATGACGAGTGACGCGCGCTCTCTCGCTGCACGCCCGGGCTGTGAATGCGACGATGACTTGATGATGAAATGCTTACTGTTTACCTTGCAAACGAAACAATTATGACTCCTAAATCCGCGATCCGCGCTGTACCTACTCCGAATAATATGTAAGTGTAATGCGTAAAATGCGCAAGCCACACGCTGCGACGCCCATGCCCACGCCCACGCCATGCCATGCCATGCTGTCTGTGCCAATCTGCGCACGCAAACCAGGTCGACGGGAGCGCCTCGAGTCCTAGGCATGTCCTCATGACTGGAGCGACTTGCAGGTTGTTTCGCCCGCTCTCCTGTCTCCATCCCTTGGTCGCCATACCTGGGATGATAGCGTCTCCCTCTTCTCCTGTTACAGCACCGCGCGCAGGTCCCTGGCATTGTCGTACCATTTCGGGATATGTAGGAAGTAAGAGGCGCGGCGCCTCGTATCTGAATCTGGAAAGGTAATGGGTAGGACAAGGAGTAGGCGGCGCAAGGCAAGGCAGGGCAAGGAAGGGCAGGCATAGGGTGAGAGTCAGTCAGTCAGTCAGTTAAGACAGGCAGTGGAGTTAGTAGTGCTAGTAGTCAGTTGGTAGCCTGGGCTGAGGACAATGCCCCTTTGACTCGATGCTCTGCCTAGTGGAGCTGCATGGTCGTTGTCTTTGTTTCTTAGCAATCTTCCATATGAAATGCGAGCACTGCATAGTCGATCGCACGCCCCTCTCTTTCTGCGCGCAGCACACAATACCTAGTGATCGTCTGAGAAGTGGATAGAAAAAAAGTACAGAAGTACCTGGACTGGTAAGTAATCCGAAAAAGCCCAAAAAAAATTAAAAGAGGGCTGACGTCTTTTGGTGGCCATTATGCATAATGACGGCGCGTGTGCCTCTTCTAGTCCAGTTAATCTCACCCTCTTCATGTCCGCTTAACGCCGGGGTGTAGGTGTAGGTGGATGCGTATGTCGCGGCCCAATCACTGGCTTTGCTTTTTCTTTGGATTCGGAGCAGTGCAGCCTGAGAGGTCAGAGGTGAGCCCCCTATTTTGCGCCAATCGATAAAGACAGCCAAATAGGGGGTGAAATGCATACCTCCGTACGTACTCACCACTCACACCCATACTGCGTGTCCAACTCCTACGCTGGGCAGAGGGTGCGGCCGTCCATACATATCTGTAGTAGGGGCGGACGAAGGATCACTTGCCGTCGCCACGCTCGGGACAGGATTGCACCCACAGCTGATCGTACATCTCCGCCCGCCTAACGCACCTCATTCCCGCCCCAGTAGTGGCCTTCTAGAAGCCTTCTGAAACGCTGTGGCGCCATTCGTCGTCCCTCCAGATGGGTGTTGACGCCGTGTGTCCCTATCACCGTGTCTCTCTCTACCACTCTACCACTCTACCCAGTGCCACAGCCAGCATCGTCCCACGCGCATGGCAAAAAGGCAAAGGGGTTACCCGTCTACCACTTTTGCCGTCTGGTACTCTGCCCCTTTCTCACGGCCAGCCTTTAGCTCTCACCTTTTCAGCTCTTTGGCCTTCAAAGGTCTGTGTCCACTCACCGTAGCAACAGTCTCGCAAAGGGATGGATTAGACCTTGCAAAGGGCCTTCTAATGCATGCAGCATGACTCACTTTGCACCCACCAGCTCAGCCGTAGCCCGATGTTTGGTTCGCGAGACCGCTGCCGCTGCCGCTACCCAGACGTTGTGCGCTGAAATGTCGTGTCGTGTCATTGGCTTTGAGCCTGGCACCCGGAATTGCGTTGAAGCTCTAGTACCTAGTACTGTGTACGGCCACAAGAGACCAAGTACATAGTACACCGGCCCTTGACCCCAACTTTCCACCAGGTGCCCCAAAATCAGCTTGACACGAAACCGCCGTTGCTGCTGTGCAAAGTGCCAAAAATCCCAGGCTCACACCAATGTGCATGATGTGGTGAGACGTGTGATTCCGACCAGCACACGACCGTCCACGGCAGCCCACGACAGCCTACGGCGAGGCGGTGCCTCTTGTGCATTGCAGTGAAACTCGGTCGCTGGGGTTGTCAGTCTGCCCAGTTGCAAGCTGGGTATTTGGGATGGGGCAACAGCGTGCTGTGCGTCACCGTGTCGCCTTGCACTGCCGCCTATGCTGTGTGGATTCCCTAGAGCACAGCTCGAGTAACCTCTCGCTCCTTGTACCGAGTACTCCGTACGTACCGGTCCTTGGTGCTGTCATGACTGTGATATGAATGGGCGTCCCCGAGCACATAAAGGGGCTGAGATTGCGCTAACAAATCGTCGGTGGTATCCCAAGTATTTGGTAGTGCGTGCAAAACAGTCAGCGAGCGGATGGCATATGGGTCCAAAACTAGTGATGGGGACAGTCTCTTGGGCGGTGCCGTATGTGTAAGTATCTCCTACGGAGTTTGCATTGGTTGCAGCTGCAGCATCGCCGCGCGTTCGACCTTGAACCTGGTGAACGTTCTCTCGTGGTAGCGAATCGTCGGAAACAGAGGCCATGTACAACAGAGCACGCAGAATCGTGTCATGCAGGCTCCCGTCGCCAGAAAAAATACCAAGGCAACAGAGAAGTGGCATCCGGCCGCGTAGGTAGTTTTCTACTGGTGTTTTTTCCATTTGATGGTGACGCAATGCCATGTTCGTCTCGAAATTTGTTCACCATGATCAGATGTTCAAGAGGGCAACTCTTAGGAACAAACAACATTTTTGTCGATCCAGCTGTTATCTTTGTATCCGGGACAGGGGAGCTTCGGGGATCAAAGGAACTGCAGGTCGCACAACTTGCATGTCCCAATGCAAAGCGATGGGGTGGCACTAAAAACGCCTCGCGGCGCCGTTCGATCTCTCGGGGGAGCAGACGGGAACGACGGGAAAGGTAAAGACAGATTAGAGCCAAATCCAACATCGCCTCAAGGTCGCTCCAAGGCTCCGCTTCTCCCAAGGGGGCTGGGCTTGGTGTTGGTTGAGGAAATTCGATGTTGCCAGAGTCCTGGGGGTTGCGAGTTGGTCTGTCATCCGCCCACGTCTCGATGGATCTCTCTCTCTCTCTCTCTCTTCCTCTTCCCTCCCAGAAAAATCCTGTTCTCCGCTTCATCCTCGTCTCCATGTTGGTAATGGAGGAAATCCAACAGGCGCGAATTCATCATCGCTAGGTTCTAGGCGTCTGACATGTGAAGGGGACTTGGCCTTGGAGGTTTCAAATCCGCATTGACAGCACGTGACGGGACGAGTGCAAGATGGATGGATGTCCATCCATGAGGGAAGTATATTCCACCAATCCGTGACCATGCCCTCTCCCATCGTCTTCACTCTCCGTTCCCAAAGCGGAAGTGGGACTGACCAGAGCCAACAAACACTTGGTGCTCCAATCGCACGTCCGGAACGCACTGGGCGTAGCACAAGGCGTGCACTCTGTGCCTGTCACCTTTGCTGGACCCCACGGCGTTCCCCAAAGTCCCATCATCTTACTGACGTTACGTGAAGTGTGGGTAGGCATGTAGGCATGTAGGTAGGATCCTCCACTGGCATCGGCATCCTCATGCAATGTCCGAGTCCAACGCGGCAGCATCCGGTCGTCCTACGAAATATGCCTACTCCACACAAACCCCAGCCCCGTTGTGACTGCTACTAGGTACTGCTGCTGCTTCTGCTGCGCCAATCCAATAATACACGCTTCTTTCGGCGCTCAATGCTCGGTGCTCTCTATTACGCTCGGTGCACAGTGCTCACTTGCTGCAACCCGACCCTTACTCATCAGGAACCACGTCCCGCCAACAGCGAAAGATGAAGAAGCAGCATGGCATGGTGTGGCATGGAAGCATGCATCACCACCACACGGGCAATTTCGTTTCCCCAACCTGTGACAGCCTACAGGTCCCCAATGACCCTTGGATAACTTCCGGTCAGCGCCAGTGCTGCGAACTGTAGCGTACCGTACCGAAGCGTCCTGTACCCAGCACAATACTATCATGGTCGTATAGGGCGCTGGCCTGGTACGGTGGCCCTGCCAATGCCCTGCCAATGCCCTGCCAATGCCCTGCCCTTACATGGCACCGCTTACTCGCAAAAGCAGCGGGCGATGCACTCCACTTTTCGGAGGCGCTCGCCGGCGCCGATACGAACAGCCCTCGCATATCCGATCGCGAAGGATTCTGTTGCGAAGCGGAGCGAAGGAATGATGTGTGTGTGTGGAGAGAGGGGGCTTTTCCCTTCTGGCTTACGAAGGTAGTGACTTGATACAGTACATACGAGTCCCAGGGGTGCGTATTGTGCAGGATCGCGCTTCGCTTCATCGATAATGGCTCATGGGCCTTTGAGCCTCGTGTGTCAAATCTTTGGTACTCAATTCCCAAACTCGGTTCACTTGACATTCATTTGATATTGAGGCCTTTTTTTCGGATGTCACGTTGTCCCCACGAGACGGGATCGGGTTGGAATGAGCGTTACATAATATCACCCCATGCTAGTCTATAGAAGGAGAAGGAGAAGAAAGTTCCATCACACCGCCACGTCGAAGGTCGATGGCGAAAGAGGGGAGGGATAGAGAGAGTCTAGGGGAGGACCATGTCACTGTACGTTATCGCACACATGGCCAGGCATCTTATCGAGATATCAAGGACTTGTGCGCACGCACGCAAGCAAGCCAGCAAGCCAGCAAGCCAGCAAAGGCAAGGGAGTCAGGACATGGCCAGCCCTGGAGTATACCTACCCTACCCTGCCATCGATCATATGATCACAAGACGTGCTTTCTTCCCTTTTGCCAACACCCCTCACACACATCATCATCACGGCAGAGCTTCTCGAAGCCGCCTGGAAGAAAACCGGCTATCTCCAATAATGTTGGTGCCCACTAACTGCACGACAGACAGACAGCCAGCCCAGCCAGGACCCCCGGCACAAGCAGAAGCACACCCGCAATTAAGCCTAAGATCTACAGCCACCAGGAATCCAGCCGCACAGCACCTTGCACTCTGCACCTTGGGCCTTGCACCATACAGCAGCAGCAGCAGCAGCAGCGCTGGCCTACTCCACGGCCTGCTTGCTTGTTTGCTTGCGTGCTCCTGAAGGAAATCAAAGAAGAAAAATATCCGCGTTTCTCGTCCTCCCGTTCAGTGTGCCATGTAGCACCATAGCAGAGCTTCTTTCTCAAGTTACCCCTGCTCATGCAAGTACCTACTACTTATGTAGTATGTATTCAAGTGGACACACGCAGAGAAACAAAACATATGCCACATTAAGCAACACCAAAAAAAAACCCCTACACATACACTCCCCCTCCCATCTTCCAAAAAAGAACCATACGGGGTGGAGTATCCCCCATCCCATCCCATCCCATATTCTTACGTTACGTTGACCAAAAAAACCCCCGCCCGCCATAATCCCCACCCAACCCATATGGAACCCGCCTTCGTACCCGTACCATTCGGAATACCCCCCATAGTAACAAAAACTTAATCTACACAGCAATCAATCTTGCCCATGGGGGAGGCGGCGCTATCAGGTCTGGGTCTTTTGCGGGGGAAGGAGCCGGGGGTGGAGTGGAGTGGGCCCCCAATTTTTAATCAATAGATGCAAAGATTTCTCTTAGCTACGCTACGGGGTATGGTATGGTATGGACTGGACTGGTTCGGTACGGTACGGTACGGTTATGATATTGGTGTGGGTAATGGTATTGGGGGTCAGTCCATGGGCAAGTGGAGAGTAGCAGTGGCCACCGTCCTTTTGCAAAGAAAAAGGGAACCTGTGTAATGATACCCTGCATACTCCTCTCATGAGAGCAGGCCTTTACCAGGCCCCCGCTGTGAATTCTCAACTATGGTCAGCCTTTTCCTGTTCCGGTGCCTGCATGTAATTATATGCTCTATCGTGTAGTCCGACTGGTGGTCACAGTTGCGAGCCTATGATATAGGTAGATTCACCACACCACCCACGCCCGATTTCCCCGCAAAACACAAAAACACCAACCCGCCAAAGATAATAGCCCGGCAGTGCCCGCCACAAGCGGGGGATGGGGGGATGAGGAGAAAAAAATATACAAGGCAAGACAAGGGTGGGGTGGGCAGGGCTCGGCGCAAAGGCCGACAGAACCAGACGTCTCGAACCTCTCCAAGGTGCTGTGCTGGCTGCCCGCGCTGCCGCCAATTTAGCCATGGAAGTCTGCACGGAATGTGGTTCCTGACAATCGAAGCTGTGTCCAAGTATCGTGAGTGGCTGGAATCGACGACTAACCCAATTAAACCCCTCCCCTCCCCTCCCCAGGATGGCGAGAGAGAGAAGTCTGGGGTTCTGGCTGGCCTCGCTTGTTCCGAGATGGGCTTTTTGTGGAGAAGAAAATAGATTGCGATACTTGGTCATGCGGAGGGTGGAGATAGATTGAATGTGTGTCGATCGTTTCTTTTGCGCGGCGAATGTATGGAATGTTCGAAGGCATAGCATGATGCTTCTTGCAAGGACAGGTCTGGCTGTACGCTGCCCTGTCCTGCTTCTGCTTGCTTGCCTGCTTCTGGACGCTGCTGCTGGCCGCTGCGCTGCGCTGCTTCTCAGGCACCGCGCTCTGGCTATTCGACGATTGTTTCGTCCGGCTACTGCGCTGCGTGCTTCCGAGATGCTGCTGAGTCCCATGTCATCTCCTTCACGCAGCGGCGTGTCCGCCGCTCATGCCACCTCACCGACCACACCCACTTGTCTGTAATTGAAGGAGGTAAACCTGCCATGGCCTCACTTCCCCCGACAAGATAGAAGCTTCCGTAGACTAGTACCTTTGCCTGTGCCTGTGCCTGTGCCTGTGCCCGTGCCCCAGCGCCTGTGCGTGCGCTTGCTTGCTTCCTGCCCTCTGATCGATTCCGCCACTCACGATCACCTCTCCACCCTCCCATCCTCGCGGCTCTTCCTCTTTTCCTACTCCGATCTCCGGTGTCGCCCTAGCCGTACATCGTCGCTTGGATATTAAGGTACGTACCGGCGGCGATCCGCGACTATTTCCGAGGGGAAGAGAAATAGCCAATGCCGCTCTCATGCATGAACACCCTGATTTGAACAAGACGGGGAAGAGCAGAAAACCGTTACTTGGCATCATGATTCGTAACTCCATTGTCATTCGTTGTCGAGTATTTTCTTTCTACAGCGAGGTATTTTGCTATGTTGGGGGGATTTGTGTGTAAAAATTTGGTATCCAAAAAAGCTGGGTAATCATTGAATAGAAGTAAAAATAGTAAACGTTTGAGTAGAAGTTAAGCGCGCCACCACTGTGGGAAAATAAAAGACAATGAAATAAGGTGAAAACAGTGATGGCCTAAAAAACGTACATACAAGAAGGGTATACCAGCAGCGCCATTAGCATCTGTTTCAAAAAAGTCCGTAGTTAACGCATTGTGAGGAGAAGAGCAAACTCCGATCCGGTCAGAAAAGCAAAATAACGAAGAAGCCCACCCGGGGTCTCGAAACGCTCGACTCCGCAGGAGAAGAATGGTCTGAAACAGCCACCAGTGGTGATGAGAGAGACAGGACTGGGAATGGAAAAATTCGTCCAGTCGAGCTCCGAATATAGCCGTTAGATTCATACCGATCAATTCAGTGGTTTCCCCATCCATCCCGTAGATAGCCAACTGGTATTTCATAATATCATCTTAAACTTTTCAATCCAAATTCCAGTAAATGTTCCGCTTAGACTCCATTTCATCGTCATCTAGATACCATTGCACGAACGCCTCCCAGTAAAGTCAAGATAACGTGGACAAAGCTCAGTAAGACTGTGGGAGCCCCTCGTTCGAGTTGTCGTTGTCTTGGTTGGAGTTCTCAATTACTTCTCCAAGGACGGCGCCCACACCCGAGTACTGGTCGCCGGAGCCGGAGTCGTTGCGTAGGTAAGAGTTTTGAAATGACGTGATGTGATGCGGTGCACTTAGTTGTGGCATCGCGAAGCTCTGTGGAGTCACCAGGGGCGAGCTTGTGTATGTTGGGAAGGTAGCAGTCTGGGGCGTTGAGGAGCCACGGTTCGGTGTGTAATGTGTGCTTAACTCAATGCGTCGAGGGACAGTGCTCGAGAAGGAGCGCATCCTAGCACTCGATGCTTGAAATCCTGGCACTGGCGAGTCTACAATAATCAGTTGACGTTACGTTAACATATTGCCCGGCTTGCTTACATGAGTACCCGATACCATAAGGCATAGTAGAGCCAGAATATGATCTTGAGGGGCCGTTTTCGCCTCCAAGAGATGGCCTCTCTAAGGAGCTTGTTGAGTCGTTAGATCCATTAAGACTGTTATCGTTGCCGTTTGAGTAGCTCATGCTAGCTCGAAGAGGAGACGACAGTGACTCGGCACGAGACCTTGCGACTCGATCGGCATGCAGGGAGAGGCGTGGGATGCTGTGGTGGGCTGAGTACGCTGGAGAGCCACTGACAGACATGGAAAAGGGGTTTGATGTCCTGGGGCTGGCATCAAGCTGCGAAGGAGTGAAACCGAATGGAGAGCCCTCGTGATTCGAGACTGGAGAAAGAGTGTCTGTGGCGGACTGAGGTGGAGTGAATGTGAAGCCACCAAATGCGGGGCTGATGCCAGTTGGCGACATATGAGAGTCCATAGGTCCACGGCGGAGCGTGTCGATGCTTAGCGGCCTCATCATATTGCCTTCTGGAAAGCCGGGTGTGTATGACCCTGGGGAGGTAAGTGGCGTTCCAAGTCCGTGAGTGCTTCCGAATGGAGAATGAAGTGCCTGTGCCATATCGAAGTCTTCTGGCAGAGCCCTTGATCGCATCATGCGTTCACGGTCGTCACTAGTGAGACGCTTGAGCTTCGCCCTCCTGTTAATAGAGTCAGTAAATGCTCGCGAATGATGCCGCAAGGCAGAAAATATGTGACTCGCGCATACCTGTTCTGGAACCAAACCTGGACCTGTCTGGGGCTGAGACCTGGGATTTCGCGCGCAAGCCGTTCACGATGGGCGGCATCAGGATGGGCTTGACGAGCAAACTCACTCATGAGGAAGCGAGTTTGGTTGTGGGTGAGCCTGATTTGTCGGTTAGGGTGGTCGCGTCAGTTGGGGAAAGAGCGAGGGAACTCACCTGAAGCGCTTCATCTTGCGCTTCTGGGCACGCAATTCGGCGGCAGAGATTGGCGGCTTGTCCTCATCCTTGACTTCCTCGTCGCCTGTCTCAAGCTTCTCATCAATGATGATTTCATCGCCCTGAGGGTCGGTCTTGTCGACGTTGAGGGGGTCATGAGGCGATGGAGGAGTGAGACGGGAAACGGGGCTGGCGGGTGCGGAGCCTCCAAAAGTCACTGTTGGCATGTCGTTCGGTTCAATGTCGTCGAGACCCCCGATCCTGGAAGGAGAGTCGGCTCCATTGCTTTGGTGGTGCTTGCTGTCGAGCGTGTACGGGAAGCTCTTGTGCGTTCGAAGCAATGGGCGCTTGAGGTCAAAATTGTGCCCATTGACCTCAGCTTGGAGCAGAGCCATGTCGCTGTCCGAGTGTGCAGAGGGGGGATCCAAGGACTTGATGTCGGAAGATTGCCACTCGTTCTCTGCGGGAGTCGTGCTGTAAGCAGACATGCGCGGCGAGCTAGGCGGGGAGAGCGGAATGAAGAGGTTTCCGTCCACCATTGGCACCTTCAAGGACGAGTCCTGGGGTAGTTGAGATATGGTTGTGTTTGTGGCTGAACCGCTTTCTGATAAGCTTCACAGTCAGCAATGGGGTCAGTGTGTGTGTGTGTGTGTGTGTGTGTGTGTATGAGGCATGGAGGGTGGAGATTGCATACCTCGCCGCAACTGCCTCGAATCGATCCTCTGATGCGTTGGACACGGCGGAAGCAACGGATCAGGTCAAAGTGGTGACGGACCAACAGGCTCTTGGGAATGCAGAGGAAGTCTCTCACAAAAGAACGTCACGAACAGCCCGCGAATTGTCGGCAGAGGGCAAAGGATCCGAAGAAGGTTTTGCTGAGAAAAACACACTTGATCGGTCTCCAGAACCCAGTGCGGGGTTGGATGCGGGTGATCGGCAAATGGAAAAGAAGGTATCTGCGATGGTTTAAGAAGTGTATCGAGAGTATAGATCGCTCAATACGTTAAGGTCGCAGGTCTGTTACGAACAAACAGATCTGGGGGGGCCGTGTCGGAGAGGTTTGGGATTGCTGATATGCAGGACCAAGGCTGAATGGCTGATGTCGCACCCCCCAAGACAGGAATGGGGCGCGGAGTTTTGGTGTAACGTCCGCTCGAAATAGAAGCTGTTGAGAGAGTGCTACCGTTGGGCAAAAGAGAGACTGACGGTGACCGAGAGAGAGGTTGAGACGTTGACAGACAGTGAGGTGAGCAGATGGCTAGCTCCAAATATCTGAACACGTCCTGTCTTGGACAACGACGACGCGGATGGTCTTTGTAAGGAATCGCCAGGAACACCACGGGGGGGCTATATCAGCGATAGCGTGCAGGGTAGGGCGGGACAGATCATTCAGACAGAAGAGGCTTGACGGCACTTTACAGTCGACGATCCGGATAAATCGAGGTTAAGAGAGAGGTCCAAGATGCTGGGGGTCAGACCACCGCCAGGGCAGGCGGTCCCTCTTAGGGAAACATGATATCCATCGAGGGTCTGGAGGCAGAGTGTTACACAACGAAGAGGCGTGACAGCGCTCGAGGGCTAGCAGGCCCCCAAAGGCAAGATGAGAGATGGCAGGGGTGCGGTACCTCGGGACGTGACCCTTCAAGACGAAGCGGAGGACGGAGTGGGCTCTGGCGAATCCAAGGGCGTTGGGATCAGGTGTGCTGGATGGCTACCAGGGTGGCTGTTCTCGAAAGAGAATGTGAGAAATGCGTGAACATGGAGGGTTCCCACAGCTTGCAGAGAGGGACCGGGGGGGGTCAGTGGAGAAAAACGCCGACGAGCAGGGCCCTTGAGCCGTGGCGTAGAGAGCAAATCGTAAGGTCTGAGGAAGATGTGGGAGCCATTATTGGCAGATGCATGGCCCATAGCACACGGCGGGAGGAGGAGGAGGAGGAGGAGAGGTCCAGGGACCAGCCAGGACGACGATATTCCTTGGAGGGCCACAGGGCTCGGCAACGCTTGTTGCGGGGTCTCGCTGCTTTAGAGAGGTTGTGAGAGTGAGATTGAGAGTGAGAAGAGAGAGAGAATGTGTGCCCGTGTGTCTGTGTGTGTGTGTGAGTGCGGTCGGGCCAGTGGTGTGGGTGTGGGCGTCTGTGTGTCTGTGTGTCTGTATGGTGTGGGTGATGGTGGAGTAGGAGAGGGAGAATCCGCGTGTGGGAGAGAGGCACACACACCCACCCAGACACAAACTCTTCCACACACCATTCCACCACACACACACACACTCACACTCACACAGGCACACATACACATGCACACACCCAGGGCAGTAGTCCATGCTCCATGCTCCATGTCCATGCTCATGTCGAGTAACCAACGCTCTCGCGGTGCTGCTTGTGCTGCTTGTGCTTGTGCTTGCTTTCTGCTGGTGCTGGTGCTGGTGCTGGTGCTGGTGCCAACCCCATCTGCCGTCCGGGCGAGGGTACCTATCAGAGCAACGCCCTGTAGTCGTCTGTGGCTTGAGCAATGCGCACAATGCCTCCAGTGCATCCCAGAGCATCCCAGAGCATCCCAGAGCATCCCAGCCCAGTGCCCCCCAGTTGCCCGCAGCCCACCCCATTCATCGACAGGCGTTTCGCAACGGCCATGGCCCCGCGAGATTGCGTCAGGAACATGCTGCATCAGCCTTGCACCTTTTTTGAGCCGCCCATGGCGCCGCCCACGGGAGCTGCATGAAGCATCTACTCTCTCCAAGGGCAGCTGTCCACGGTCCAAGCCTTCAGGCATCGAGGCTTTGAACAGAGTCGCTCTCGCGAGCTGCACTACTGTCCTGTACTATGCGCAGGTCCTGCTGTTCTGTCCCGTCCTGTACCTACTGCCATGCCCTGCCCTGCAACGCACTGCAAGGCTTCAGCATCGCCTCTAGCTGTATTTGTGTACCTGGGCGAGCGCCCGCCGATGCTCCTGCACGATCGGTCCAAGTGAGCGCCTAAGCAATGGCGGGCGGCGAGGGGAGCGAGCAACGGATCTGGCTGGACAGTCGAGATCCTTCCACCCTCCACTTCATCCCCCCCCCCCCCCCCCCCCCCCAAGTGTGTGCCTACCCCCCAACCAACGGCCAAAAAGCTCGGCCCGCTCCGGGAAAATGCTGCTTCTGGAAGACTTGCTTGCTTGCCTGCTGGCGGGCTGCTGCGGTGCTAGAGCGTACAGTCGATAGCGTACGAAGCCGTGTGGCATGGAGCGAACGGTGGGCGATGCCTGACAGCTGGACACAACGTGACCTCGTGCCAGGACCAACAACCACAACGGCGTGCCAGGGCGAACAGAAATCTGGATGGGAAAGATGGTACGCAGAGACAGCCGGCATTCGAGAGGCGCCGTGTTTGGCTGGATGAGGCGGCTACAATTTCCTTTAATCCACGATGCAGGGGCGATCTGCTCTCGCCATGCCCTGATGCCCTGATGGCTGCATCTTTGGCCGAGCGCGACAGGCCATCCCAGGCCGGCGTCGAGCGCACGACGACTGTTCCGCGGTGATCAGCGACTGGGTATCGCAGCGCGAACCTGAGAGCGGTTGGATGGCCGTGCCAGAAGAAGCATGGGCTGGCCGATGCAGGCCATGGCTGAGGGTGCCGCCGTGCGAGGTGTCGAGTTTAGACGCGGGAGGGCACAGAGTGGAGAATCATGGGTGGAAGATTCAGAACAGAACGGCGAAACAAGACCGCCGGGGCACGCTCGCGCGGCCATGGAGCATAGAGCGTGGAGCGTGAAGCAGACGGGCGACGCTGGATGTTTCGCGCAGAGCAGAAAACACCATCTCTCTGGCATCTGCAATCTCTGCATGCAATGCCGTCTCTCCAGACGCCGCCAAGGTCGGCGGGGCCTGTGTTTCGACGGGGCAAACCCCTACGACAGACGCAGCGCGGCCAAGGGAAATGAGCAGGAGTGTACGGGACTGGCAACGAGAGCGAAACCGACCTTGACGACGACCTCAACGTTCTCGCGCGCGGTGCGGGTGTGTGGTGGGTATGGGTATGGGTATGGGGATGGGGGGGGATGTCTCTGTCTCTGTGTGTCTGTGTGCTGGCCTTCCACCTTCCGCCGTCCACCACTGTCCGCCGACGGATACCCCTCCAGGGGTCTCTCAGCCTGTCATTGGCGTGGGGAGAAAAGAGGCACTGGCCCCCCGGAGGTTTGATGGCTGCCATGGATTATGGCTCGCTTGCAACAAGAGTCAGGTCGGAGGAGGACGAGTAGGCATGATGATGAGTGCGGCGGTTGCGGATGGGAGAGGGAGACGACGACCATTACGACCAGAACGACGACGACGACGACCATGATGACAACGACCATGACACCAACGACAGCTGGAACAGGGCATCCAGCCTTGTTTCCTCTTCCGTCCTCGTATCCGTCATCCGCCTGGGCAGCTGTAAGACAACATCTGAGACTGCTCCACCATCTGCTCCTCTCTATCTCGCCTTTTCCCAGCGCTCTCTCTCTCTGGCCCTCTGTGGTGTCGTCGTAGTCGTAGTCGTCGAGATTGCCGCAACAGGACCAGCGACAATAGCGACAACAGCGACAGTGTCTCCATGTCGGCAGGGCGCCAGACGCGACGACGCACAACGGTCCCTTTCATTTCGGGACGCTGCAGAATTGCCCACGTCGGTGGATCGATATGCTGACAGCGCATACTCAATGAGCCTGAACTTCGGCCAATATTCGCGAACGCCCACCCCCATCATCGCGCCCGTCTGCTTGCAGCTTGCACACACCCCGGCCCGCGACGACCACTCTGGTGCCCAGCTGTCAAGTCGAATGCCGGGGACCATCATTCTTGCGAAGCCAGGCACAGCTCGCCGGACTCCTCGGAATATCTCTGCAGCACGCAGATGCTGAGCCTGGCACGCCCAGCAGCCGTTCCCAGGAGCGAGCATAACGCCCAAGTTAGTATTCATCAAGTCGCGGCGACGCGTTTCTCCAAGAGCTTGCCTGCGCCGCTTTCATCACCATAGCCGCAAATCGTGGCGGTAGCAAGTTGAGTGGCACAGTTTTGTTGGTCTATCGTTTTCCTCTCAGGCTGATGGGTGATCACGATCGTACTGTGGAGGATCGCTCGGGGCCCTGCACGTCTTCTGCCTCCAGCGCTGTTCCCCATGTCCCCTCTTTGCACATTGTCTCTGGCGGCAAAGCGCCACAACCCTCTCGTCCTGCACATCATCGTAAAGAGAAAAGCTTCATGGCTGCTGCAAGCTTCGCACTGTCGACATTTGACTCCCATCCCGTCCAAGGCTCCTGTCCCCCTGCTGCCACTCCGCCGCACTCTCCGCAGTCACTTGACTTCAAGAGGTCGGGCCGCTGCTCCTCAACGCTTTGATGCTGTTCTTACGGAACCGAATCCCTGCCTTCCGGAGCATTGGCCGCATTATCGTCGCCAGCCGCCTCAATCGACGTGACCGGCTGAAAGTTCTCCAGACCTTTGCCATGTTCAAGCCTGTCGAATGAGCTCAGCCGGTTCTTGGATGCCAGGCGAAGCCCTCGCCAGGTGTTGCTTGTTTGCCTCTCCTCCAGTTGGCGCTTTTCCTCTTCCGATGTAACCATCTCCAGGTCCAGCTCAGTCATTCGAACCCTCTTCGCATATGAGTCTACGCTTGGCGCAGTGAATCTGACCCTCCCGTGAGCATACCAGAGACACCGCGTTGATCGGGCGAGCGGAACGTACCTGTCAGCCTGCTCCAGTCTTGAGAGCCCCTTTTCTGCGTCAGTGTTTGATAGAAACGTCACGTCCATGCGGTTTCCCATAGCCTTAGCAATCTTCTTGTGGCGTATCTCCGACTGTGCCCCAGATTTGGCATCCAGGAAACCTCTGGTGGAGACCCTATCACGAGTAAATGGCTGGCAATTTTCCATTTTCCACCTAACCCAGTTCTTGTCACGAGATAGCACGGTATCCACCATTCGGTAGTAGAATTTGCCATCTGGACCGTCCTGCAGGTAATTTGCAATTGAATTTTTGATGCCCAACGCCCACTCGGTCTGTGCTTCGCGGTCAGCCGAAAGGATGGTGATCATGGTGGCACGGGAGAGAGCGGTTGCGGGGATAGGGAGGGGTGGCATGGACTCACATCTTCCTCGCGAAGGGTGAAGCCGTACTGCATAGCCTTCTGCGCATTTAGATAGTAGGATTTTTTTTTAGACTTGTCCGTCAAGGTCAACAGGAAGTCAATGAGAATGAGCGCCTGGACTAGGATGTGCCGTTGGAAGGCAAGATCGCTGAGCTGCAAGCGGTCAGTCAGAACTATTGGCAGTGGTTGAATGTGAAGGTATTACGTACCTCTAGCTTGAATAGATCGCGGCTAGTGAGATATTTCGGGTTGAATGAACTTGAGAAGTCGTCTTGGTTGCCGTCTGATTGGGGCTTAGGCCCTGTCTTACGTTCTGAGTCTCCGGACTGTATGACCTTTGGTACCTCCTTGAACTTTGCCAGCGTAACCTCGAGGCTCTTCTGAAACTGCTTGAAGTTCTCCTCTTCAAACAGCCTGGGTGGATTTGAGAATGAATGTTGAAGTGACCAGAACACGGGGTAAAGCGCATCAATCTCCATAGTAGTTGGTTTCTCCTTTACTGCTTTTTCGGACGCTGACGGTTTTGCTGCGGATTCTTCAGTCTTAGACTCCTCTTTGTCATCTCCCACCTGTTCACCATCGACTTGCATACCATCATCCTCGGAGGCAGAAGCCTTCAGATAATCCTCGAACGTCGTAACATTCTCGACATGAAAGTTGCCTCGTAAATTGACGGAGCTCTTGTCACCCAGGGGGAAACTCTGGAACAGGAAGATGTAAACACGGCCACAAAATACGTTATCCTCTGCACGGGATAAGCGGCGGTTGAGCTCATTGCACAATCGGAGAATAACGAGGTCCTTATTCTTTGACGTATTCTACAGTACAGTTAGCAAAACCCCAGAGCTGTCAAAGGTGATAGCGTACAGCAATGATAGCCTCCCGCCGTGACTCCAAGAAGCTGAAGGCAACTCTACAGCCCGCGATAGACTGGCTGTCCAATAGTTCTTCTACAAGTAGCAAGACCAGCTGTGGTGAACAAAGATCTGGGCGAATTAGTGGTGTCCCCTCTTTAAGTAATATCTTGGTTACCTCGGTCACCGCAGTATTGCAATATATCGAGAAGATTCCAGATATCAACAAAAGACGGATCATCTATCTGGGTAGACCCCTACAGCCTGTAAGCTTGAACCTTCAACACTTTAGTCTTTTACATACAAGAATGTTGAAGAAAAGGCTTTTGGCCACTTGCTCAAATGCAAGCATGTGAAACTCTTTGTCGCCCGAAACAGGTTCAAAGAGTTGTTCATCGTCTGTGACGAGATCAGATACCCGGAGTGAAGGCTCAATTGATGTGCTCTGTTTGGTTGTGCGGGCTCGCTGCAGTAAGCTTTCGAGCCTGGCGGCCACGACTCCTAGCGGTGGCTCATTGAGACCCGCCATGGAGATAGAAGCGACCGACTAAGTGAACTCCTACTACTGGCAGGACCAGGGTCAAGAGAGAGAGAGAGTATGTGGTTGCACCTCAAATTTTACGAGAGATCCAGGCGTTGGGCTTTGCGAGAAAGGCGCAAAGCTTTTTGAAGCGCTTTTCTTTGACTCAAGAAAGCGTCTACTCCCAATGTATGGCGAGGTACTGATGATATTGTGAGCAATCACTCGTGTTAGTTGTTATTTGCGTTGTCGTGCCAAAACCTTGCACTCTCAACCTTAGATTGATGTTCCAATTAAGGTTTCACACTAGTGGCGGCTGGCTTTTCCTTAGCTTGATTATGTCATTTCTTGGCGCCAGACGCGTCTTCCCTAACTTCGACGCGTCGCATCGAAGTCTGGAATTGGAATCGCGACAAGCTCTTGATCTACGATATAAACCCTAAGCATACTGTTGAAGCTCGGTGAGCCTCCTGAAGGACTTCACATTTCGCTGCAATATTATACCACGCTATGGCGAATATGGAACCTCCTGCCCACGATGACCTTGACGACATTCTCAATGGAATAGTCGATGGCCAAAATGTTTTCGATACAAGCGACATACAGCCACAGACCACACAGCCAAATCAAGAGAAAAAGTCTACGACGAATAATTCATTGGGCGTTGACGAAGAGATCAAGATAACGAAGAAACGCACGCCAATACCAAAGCTCGATGAGAACAGGTTTGTGGTAATCCAAGGGTGAAGAGGGGCTGTACTTATAGTTGAGTAGACTCCTTTCTGATGCAGGGATTCATAAGCTTAGGCGAATTTCAAAGGATCGTCTCAAGTTTAAAGGAAAGGGACATGAGGTAAGACCAAACCTCTTACAAATTCCATAATGTTTACACTTGACTAGTACGGCGACATTGCACGTATGCTGAACATGTATCAACTGTGGCTCGATGATCTTTATCCTCGTGCCAAGTTTGCGGATGGCCTAGCGATAATTGAGAAATTGGGTCACACAAAACGCATACAATACATGAGGAAGGAGTGGATCGACGAAGGTAAACCAAGGCTCGATGCTGAAGTAGAGCTAGACCACGAAGATGCACATCTGCCGGATGCAGCAATCGATCAAGATGGAACTATCATGCAGGAGACTGGTAGGGGAATTGAGTCCAACCAAAAACCGGTCGAGGAAGCCGGTCGTAATACCCCACCTCTAGCAACCGATTCCCCTAGAGAGCCTCAAAACGAAGATCCTGATGAGGATGAATTAGACGCTCTTTTGGCGGAGGATGCATTGACGGGGCCCACTACGAAGCTGGTGACTCGACCGCCAAAAGTAGCGACTGCTGAAGAAGACCCATTTGCCGACGAAATGGAGGCCATGGAGGGGATGGAGGACATGTGGTAAATCAATCTTGGCTGCTTCTCTTTCTGGCATAGCGAGGAGTTTTGACGTACTTCCAATCATGAGCACTATCTTTTCTCTCGTCGCATATAAATTTGCTTATGCAGGTGCCGATGCTGTGTTTGTGAATATGTACGTCGTAAGGCTGTCCCGCCCGCGATTGCCCCGCGTATCGGCCAAATTTCAGCCGACCCACTTGCTTGGCTCGTGCCTTACTAAATCGTGTGTTGTCGACATCATCAAACCAACTTCACTGAAAAACTCACGAAGAAAATTCGGTGGCCCCTTTGCTCGTACAATCATGGACGATCTAGGAGACGCCCTCGAAAAGTTGAGATTAGCCTGCTCCTCAGTACAAGATGGCGACTGCTGGATAGATCCACTTACACAGGAACAACGTGCTGCAAAACGACTTCGAAAGACCAAGGCGGATATCAAAACCGAACTAGAACGAGAGTTTCTAGCTCCCTCAACATCATTCAATACCCGGTGGTTGAACCAATTGCAGCAGCGTTGGGATGCGCCAACAAATTATCGAGGTCTTTTCGAGATTGCACCTACACAGACCCGCACAATCATTCGTTTTACACGTGAGGGACTCGAAGGCCGCGTTACGGGATATAGAGAGGTCACAGTACCCGCAAATTCGGCCACTGCTAAGAATTCAACCTCCCTTTTGAGGAAGCCAGCCAACCGAGCCGAGTTTGTCCGCGGTGCTGCGGGGTTCTACCCTTTCGCTCCTGGAGGCCTCGACGGGGTTGAGGCTCTTGCAGCGGCCGAAGACGAAGCACTTGCACGGCAAGATGCAACCGCGAGCCGAAAGACCGGCGGACTCGAACGAGTAATCAATTTCAGTACTGAAGGGGGTCTGCTTGAGATCCCTCCGGGATTTACTAGAGGGCTAGATTTCCAAAAGAAGCCGACTACAGACGCGCGGATTGCACAAGAAGTTGAAGAAACTTTAGGAGAGGAACCAGTTCTTCCGGACGAAGATGACGAGAATGAGGACTATGCTAGCGATGTTGATGAACCAAATGAGTTCTCCCCCATGGAAGGAGAGGGGGGCGATGATGAAATTGACTCACTATTGCCTGTCGAGTTTCCTGCTCTGGCGCCTCATGGGCCCCTGGCCATGGCGGCCTCAAGGAAAGGTGGGAGAGAGTGGGCTCACATGGTTGACGTGAATAGAGAAATCAGCAACTTTCGCGAGCTTGTCCCTGAAATGGCAAGGGAGTATCCCTTCGAACTCGACACCTTTCAGAAAGAAGCTGTTTATCACCTCGAGCATGGTGACTCAGTATTTGTTGCCGCGCATACCTCTGCGGGAAAAACAGTTGTGGCGGAGTACGCCATCGCTCTAGCAGCAAAGCACATGACCAAAGCCATCTATACGTCGCCCATCAAGGCCCTTAGCAATCAGAAGTTTCGTGACTTCCGTTTGACCTTCGATGACGTTGGTATTCTAACCGGCGATGTTCAAATTCGACCAGAGGCAAGCTGTTTGATCATGACGACAGAGATTCTGCGGAGTATGCTATACCGCGGAGCTGATCTGATCAGGGATGTTGAATTTGTCATATTCGACGAGGTTCATTATGTCAACGATCTAGAGCGAGGTGTAGTCTGGGAAGAAGTGATTATTATGCTCCCCGAGCATGTCACTCTAATTCTTCTCTCGGCTACTGTACCAAATACTTACGAATTTGCATCGTGGGTGGGTAGAACGAAAAAGAAAGACATATATGTCATCTCAACACCAAAACGCCCGGTCCCTCTAGAACACTTCCTATGGGCGAACAAAGCGTTGCATAAAATTGTCACTGCAGACAAAAAATTCCTTGAGAATGGCTGGAAAGACGCCAACGACGCCCTTACCGGCAAAGACAAGGTCAAGGCTCCACCAGCTAAGGCTGAAGCGCCAACCGGACGAGGAGGTTCCCGTGGCGGCGCACCCCGAGGCGGCGGAAATCAACGTGGTAGAGGCCAGCAAGCTGGTCAACGAGGAGGATCCCAGCGAGGCGGCGGCCAAGCCCCCCAACGAGGACGAGGCAACATTGCCCGAACAGGCCGTGGTGGTGGGAGGACAACTGCCGCTCAGGATCGAAACATTTGGGTCCATCTCGTACATCACCTACGCGATAAACAGCTCCTGCCAGCATGCATCTTCGTGTTCTCGAAAAAGCGTTGTGAAGAAAATGCGGACGCCCTATCAAATATCGATTACTGCACCGCGAAAGAGAAAAGTGCAATACATATGACGATTGAAAAGTCTCTTGCTAGGCTCAGTGTAGAAGACCGAGAGCTTCCACAAATCCGCCGCCTGCGAGAGTTACTCAGTCGAGGTATTGCAGTGCATCATGGGGGTATGTTGCCAATTGTGAAAGAGGTCGTGGAGATTCTGTTCGCGAAAGCCTTGGTGAAGATTCTATTTGCTACGGAAACATTTGCGATGGGGCTCAACTTGCCCACTAGGACGGTTGTGTTTTCAGGCTTCCGCAAGCACGATGGCCGCGCCTTCCGAGATCTACTCCCTGGAGAATATACTCAAATGGCTGGTAGAGCAGGACGACGTGGTTTAGATCCCGTGGGAACCGTCATTATCGTCAATCCAGGTGCAGACGAAGCCCCCCAGGTATCAAGACTCCGACAAATGATGCTAGGGGATCCCACAAAGTTGAGATCGCAATTCAGACTCACGTACAACATGATTCTTAACTTGCTACGCGTGGAGGCTCTCAAGATTGAAGAAATGATCAAGCGCAGCTTCAGCGAGGATGCTACACAAGCACTGTTGCCTGAACATGAAAGCAAAGTAAAAATCTCGGAGGCGGATCTCGAAAAGTTGAAGCGTGAACCTTGCGAAATCTGCGATATCGATCTCGAACTGTGTCACCAATCCTGTATGAATTACCAACGGTTGACCAATGAACTTCATCTGGCGCTCCTGATCAACCCAGTGGGAAGGCGAATTCTTGGACCAAGAAGACTTGTAGTGTATAAAAAGGTATGTTAGCATTCGAAAGCTTTGGTGTTAATCTGACCACACCAGGATGGCGTGAGGACTGTTGGTATGCTTCTTCAAGAAGGCACTAGCAAAGGAACGGAGCCCACAGTCAGGGTTCTCGAAATCTGCCGCAATGCAAGGAGCCAGGAAGACGATTTGCTTCCATATCTATCCTCATACGCCAATTTTTTTAGGAGCCTGCCGAAGAACGAGCAGGATATGATTCTGAAACCTGCATTCATTCCACTGAGTGACATTGAATGCTTGACAAGGACTGTTATCGACGTCCCGGAATCGGTGCAGAACCTGAATAAGAGGAAACGTGAGTGATCTAAAACGAATCCATTCAGTGTCTCCTTGGTTTTCGCTAATTGTATTGTAAAGAGGCACTTGAGCTTGCCCGTGATCAATTTAAGCCACTATGCAAATCTTGGAATTATGAGGATTGGGACGAATATGACTACGGCAAGATCAAAAACCTCAGTTTTCGCGAGATTGATGATGCAAGGCGTCGTGAAGGGCAGGCCGCTATAGGGCGCGAGTGCCTGAAGTGTCCCAATTTCTTGAAACACGTACGTACCCCCTGGTACCTGTTGGCTGAGGTTGAAGCTGATGAGCACAGTTTGAAATGGAGCACAACGAATGGATCATCAAGGAGAGTATTCTCCAGCTTCGACAATTGATGTCCGATCAAAATTTGCAGTTGTTGCCGGATTATGAGCAAAGAATATCGGTGTTGAAGGACCTTGGCTTCATCGATGAGGGCAGTAGGGTCGAATTGAAAGGCAAAGTTGCCTGCGAGGTAGGTGGACTTCAGCTATGAACGGTTGGCCCATGCTGAACACTCCCATAGATCCACTCTGCTGACGAACTCGTCCTGACTGAGCTCATCCTGGAGAACGTTCTAGCCGAGTACGAGCCGGAAGAGATCGTGGCATTGCTCTCGGCCTTTGTCTTCCAGGAAAAGACAGACATAGAGCCTAGCTTGACGGCGAGTCTAGAGCGCGGTATTGCGAAGATCGTCGAGATTTCAGAGAAGGTCAATCATCTTCAGACAGTCCACCAGGTTATCCTGTCTTCCGATGACTCCAACGATTTCGTCAGCAAGCCACGGTTCGGCATGGTAGAAGTCGTCTACGAATGGGCCAGGGGCATGTCCTTTAATCGCATAACAGACCTAACGGACGTTATGGAAGGAACCATTGTTCGCGTCATCACCCGATTAGATGAGACATGCAGAGAGGTCAAGAACGCAGCAAGAATTATTGGTGATCCTACGCTCTTCCAAAAGATGGGCACATGCCAGGAGCTAATTAAACGGTACGTTAATTCCAGAGTCTGCACATTGAAAATACTAATCATGCGAAATAGTGACATTTGCAACTGCGCGAGTCTGTACCTGTAGACAGTCTGGTTTCATGTGAGGATCACAAAACGAGTGTCTTGGAACAGACCTATAGCAGAGCTCATATATAGGCCGGACACACGAGGCTGACGTGGGAAGCTTGGCCGATCATGGTACGATGGCACAGGATATGCGCTTTTCTGCGAGGGTATATCTTGTGTTCATAGGGCCAATACAGGACGAGGCGAGGGATACACATGGGCCATGCGGTTGCATTATCCGGCCAATGTGTTCGCACACCACCGAGTATAGAAAAAAAATATCATGCATACATTTGTCTCGTGCGGGAGCAAACACCCGTCTGACAAGAAATTCAAACCTGACTTGCTCTAGCTATTGTGCATTTGTTGTTTGCTCTTCGGAACTTAACTACCAAGATGCTAATGCACAGTATTTGTCTTTAGTATTTGACTTGCTATATGGCCGTGTGAACAACTTCAATCAATGCCATCAATCGTCAAGGGTTGCTTTGATGACCTGATGCGGTGAGCAGTTCTATAAATGCAATATGATACGGTGAGCTAATCCACGGCACATCGGCAGTGGGCATGAGGCGGCGAGATGCCGAAAGGTCAGTCAGCCATGCATGCGGCGTAGTATGTCCAATTGTTAAAGGAAGGGTGCGAGTGGAAAATCATCTTATCGATGCATCATCATCATCATCATCATAATCATCAGAAGGGGGGCGGAAGAGGTTAGAAAACGGCTTATGACAAGGCCCTCCAAGCTACTGCATTGAAGATGGCGAATGGCAGGGCACCTTGCGAAGGCATCATGGGTGTCTTGCGCGGTCTTGAGCACCTCATTGGCAGGTGAGGGGTCCAGCGGACGTGAAACATGTGGGAGTTTGTGGACGGGGCAAAGGGTATACTTGGCCTGACATGCAACATTGCGCATTCCGGACACTTGAATTGGAAGGGTGGCTAGATATGGGAGGTGGGAAGGGTTGGTTTGCTGGTGTTGGTATCGATTAAGGGAGAAAGAAGAGGGTACGAATGCATTTGGAGGTTGTGGCTTTTGTATCTTCCGATTTTATTTATTTTTTTGGGGGCAAGGTTGTGAGGTTGTGAACACGAGGATGCTGGGGTGGATAGGCAGGCAGCGACTGGTAGTAGGCTATGATTGGGCGGTGCCTGGCTGTGAGTGGCAGAGGTGCAGGACATTGGCGTAGTGGACAGGCAGAGAAGTCGTGTCGTGGTCCCGGCGGTCGACAAGGAAATACGGATAAGTGGTTGGAAAGCAGCAGGCTGCAGCCAAAAGATGTATGGACGACAATGTTAGCCACGTGTGTGTGGTGTGGTGTTGTGATGGTGGTGGACTGGTGCAGGTCGGCGAGGAGTGAATTGGTTGTTAAGGGTGCAGGTGCACGGTCGAAGACGGCCAAGGCTTTGGTCACGTGCGGAATCGCACTCCCGCAAAAATCCCCCTCGTGTGCGTGCCCCTCTATTTCCCTCCACACGCTCACACGCTGGAGCAATCCCAAGACCAAGACCGAGTGGCCAGGGCCCCAAAAATTTCCCTTCCACTTTCCCTTTTGCCTCGAGCCTGTCCCTGTTGAACCCTTTGGCTACTCTTGTGCCTCCACCACTCTACTCCCAACTCCTACTCTTGCACACCTACTCCTTCTCCCTAGGCACTCCTCCTGCTGCTGCTCTCCCGCGCAGGGACTCTGTGCTCGCTCCTGTCCGCTACCCGCCCTGCCTCACCGCACCCTCGTCCACCTCGCTCTCGCTTTCTGCGCCCAACCCACCCACTTCTCACCCTCAAGCAGGGGACCGTAAACACCACTTCCTCCCCGAATCACCGCCGCAGCCATGGATGTTGCCGGCTTGCGGGACCGCATTCAGGCCACGCTCGACCCGAATGCTGCCATCAGACAGCAAGCCGAGCTTGACCTCAAATATGTACGTCCCCTCATCGCTGCTATCCTGCATTGACCTAGACTGATCCCCCACCGCAGGCAGAGGAGAAACCAGGCTTCACAGATGCACTTTTGAATATTCTTGAGGCAGAGCAGGATAATGGTCTGCGATTATCAAGTAGATCTTCCCTCGCACCTCTTGCCGCCGGCTCGCACTTACTGACCGCCTCACTCTAGCTGTTGTCTACTTAAAGAATCGTGTATCCAAGGGGTGGTCTCCTGCAGAGGAATATAGCACCGCCAAACCAATACCGGAGGAGGAGAAGCAGTCTTTCCGCGACCGCCTTGTACCCGTTCTCGTCGCCTCGCAGCCCCAAGTGCGCGCTCAGCTCATCCCCACTCTCCAGAAGATCCTCGCGTACGATTTTCCGCAACGATGGCCCAACTTTCTCGACATCACCATACAACTGTTGAATGCAGGAGATGCTGGCTCGGTCTTTGCTGGAGTCCAGTGCTTGTTGGCTATCTGCAAGATTTACAGGTTTAAGGCGGGGGAGAATCGGGCAGATTTTGATAAGATTGTCGCGTTATCTTTCCCGCAACTGCTTAACATTGGCAACTCCCTCGTGAACGAGACAAGTTTGGAGGCAGGCGAGATCCTTCGGACAGTTCTGAAAGTGTACAAGCATGCCATCTACGTACGTCCGCTACATCTGCGTCTCGCATCTGACGCTAATTTGGGTATAGTTCGACCTTCCCGCCTCACTGCGCGAGCAAAACACAATGATTGGTTGGTGTACGCTCTTCCTCACCGTCGTAGGAAAGGAGCCACCAGAATCCTCCCTTCCGGAGGACGTCGATGAGCGCGAAACAAATCACTGGTGGAAGGCGAAGAAGTGGGCATATGCAAACTTGAATCGTCTATATGTCAGGTATGTAGTTTCATATTTCCCCCTTGCGCGCACAATGCAACTAACCAAAACGTTCGACAGATATGGTAACCCGTCTGCATTGGCTAAGAACAACGATGTCGATTATACAGAGGTTGCCAAGTATTTCATTGCTAATTTCGCCCCGGAGATTCTGAAAGTGTACCTTGCGCAGATCGAGAAGTGGGTTGCAAAGTCTGTTTGGCTATCAAAGGCTAGCTTGTACTACACTCTCAACTTTTTGGACGAGTGTATCAAGCCAAAGTCTATGTGGAACATCCTCAAACCGCACACGGATAACCTAATCTCGCATCTAATTTTCCCAGTTTTATGCCAGTCGGACGATGATATCGAACTTTTTGAAAGCGAACCGCAGGAGTACCTTCACCGAAAACTAAACTTTTACGAAGAGGTCACCGCTCCGGATGTTGCCGCTACAAATTTCCTAGTTACCCTGACTAAGAGTCGCCGAAAGCAGACCTTTAGTGTTCTCAACTTTGTCAATGGCATTGTAAACACATATGAGGCTGCCCCGGACAACGAGAAGAATCCTCGGGAAAAGGAAGGAGCTTTGCGTATGATTGGCACGCTATCTGGAGTAATATTGGGCAAGAAGAGTCCCATTGCAGATCAGGTGGAATACTTTTTTGTTCGCCATGTATTCCCAGAGTTCCGAAGCCCCCACGGATTCCTCCGAGCGCGTGCATGCGATACGCTTGAGAAGTTTGAGCAACTCGACTTCAAGGATCCGAACAATCTGGTCATAATCTACCGAAACGTCCTCGAATCTATGGCCGACCCGACCCTACCCGTCCGTGTCGCCGCGGCTCTCGCTCTACAACCTCTTATTCGTCACGACATAATCCGAACTAATATGAAGCAAAACATTCCGCAGGTGATGCAGCAGTTATTGAAGCTTGCAAACGAGGTGGATGTAGACTCACTCGCCAACGTAATGGAAGATTTCGTGGAAGTCTTCGCTCCAGAATTAACACCCTTCGCTGTGGCACTGAGCGAGCAACTCCGAGACACTTATCTTCGGATCGTTGGCGAGTTGCTCTCCCGGAACCAATCAAACAATGACGACAATGAATACGGAGACTTCTTGGACGAGAAGAGCATCACTGCTCTGGGTGTTCTCCAAACGATTGGCACTCTTATCCTAACTTTAGAGAGTACCCCCGATGTACTCTTACATTTGGAGACGATTCTTATGCCAGTCATCACTATCACGCTCGAGAACAAGCTATATGGTATGCGACCCGAACGTTACTCAAGTATATTATGACTAATCACTCTGGGTAGATTTGTACAACGAAGTGTTCGAGATCATCGATAGTTGCACATTCGCAGCCAAGAGCATATCGCAGACCATGTGGCAGGCCTTTGAATTGATTCACAGGACATTTAAGGCAGGCGCTGAACTGTATCTCGAAGGTATATTGCACCCTTTGACATACCCTGTCTGTGAATGTATGCTGACTTTGATTAGATATGCTCCCTGCCCTCGAGAACTTTGTAAATTACGGAACTCAGACGCTCATCCAGAACAGGGCATACCTCGATGCCATTGTAGACATGGTCCGGACGATATTCAAGGACGACAAAGTTGGTGGAGTGGACCGGATTTGCGGATGCAAGCTCTCGGAAATCATCATGCTCAACATGCGGGGCCACGTCGACGAATACGTCCCCGAGTTCATCTCACTCACGATGACTGTCCTTACTAATGATGAGACAAAGGTGAAGTCTCTACGCATTCATTTGATGGAGGTTGTAGTCAACGCGATCTACTATAACCCTGCTTTGGCGCTCCACGTTCTCGAGAGCAATGGGTGGACCAACAAGTTCTTCAGCTTGTGGTTCTCAAGCATTGACAACTTTACACGTGTTCATGACAAGAAGCTATGCATCTCTGCAATTTGCTCGCTCTTGACACTGAATGGACAGGACGTGCCAGTCAGCGTTCAGCAAGGATGGCCACGATTACTCCAGGGAATTGTTCGGTTATTCCAGACACTTCCCGCTGCCATGAAGAGTAAGATCACCTATGCACAATTTCAAATTGATTTCTTCTAACACGTGCGCGTAGATCGCGAGGAGGCCAAGCGAGAAGAGACCTTTGAGTTTGGCAATGAATATGATGACGAGGATGACGAAGAATGGGACCAGGAGGCTGACTGGAATAACGAGACTGATGAGGCTGAAGATGTCAAAGACGAAAGTGCAGCTTATCTCGAATTCCTGAACCAAGAGGTCAGTATCCCGCGCGAGCATACAGAACGCAGCTAATATCATGGTACAGGCGCAGAAGTTCACAGCCGTAAGCGATGACGACGATG
The DNA here is from genome assembly GCA_001007845.1 of Nigrograna mackinnonii. Lineage (NCBI taxonomy): Eukaryota > Fungi > Ascomycota > Dothideomycetes > Pleosporales > Nigrogranaceae > Nigrograna > Nigrograna mackinnonii. The sequence goes on along the minus strand of JGVQ01000049.1, from coordinate 136,054 downwards.
ACGAGCTCGAGGAAGAGAGTCTTCTCGAGACTCCTCTTGATAAGGTGGAACCATACAGCATGTTCAAGCACGCTTTGTTGCGTAAGTATCACTTGACTTTATGCTATTCGCGGTCTTTACTAAGTGCATATAGGCCTACAACAAGAACAGCCTCAGCTATACGAGAGCCTCACCAAGAACCTCAACCCAGAGGAACAGCAGGTTGTCCAGGGTGCCGTACATCAGGCTGATGCTATTGCTCAGGCGGCCGCCCAGGCCGCAGCTCAAGCCCAGCAGGCGAATGCTCCTGGCAATTCCAACGGAAACCCGGTACCGGGCGCGCAGTGATATACCCCAAGGATCTCTAAAACACAATTTGGTCTTCTTGCCCGAGCATTTGCTATCTTCCTTGGAACCCATCTCAGCGAGCACTGGCCTTTCCAAGTTCACCAATCTGGCGTTTTCCCATCAAGTTTATGTCTGTTTCTTCCGGGCGCTTTTGGATCGGCGTTTCCCCAATACAGTCGTTCTCATTGTCGGTAGATTCGGGTGGCTGGCTTGTGCAGAGGAGAAAAAACATACTTAGGGAGCACGGAAGGATGGATTTGGCTTTTTACAGATGGCGTGTGGGCAACCACCAGTGAGGTTGTGAACGAGAGTGGCATGAGGGAGAGGAGGAAAGCATTGGCCGGACAGAGAGTTTAAGAGCAACGGATGGAGGAGGATGATTTGATCTCAAAAATGTGGTGTTTCGAATCGCAGAGAAGCTGTGAGACGACGTTCAAACCCATTCTCCTAGGGCGATAATTAGAAGAGATTCCCATGATCTGCGTAGATAGTCTAGCTTTACCCAGGACGGCGCTTTTATGTGTTCGACCGCAGTAAACATTGCATTTCCCTCACACTTATATACTGGTACTTTTGTTACTATCGTTTGTATTTTTGTTCCATTTTTTTGCTTTTAGCATAAGGCTTGATGGTACAGAAAACTTTCAGCCTGGAAACTTCACTCATTCGACCACTCGGGCTTCTGCTTGGCTGCAAAGGCTCCCATACCAATCTTCTGGTCCTTAGAGCCAAACAAGCCATGGAAAACTCTCCGCTCGAATTCTACGCCTTCCCGGATACCTAGGTCCTGGCTCTTGTTTACAACCTCCTTGGCAGCCTTGACAGCGACTTGACTATAACTTGCAATCTTCTCCGCGGTAGCAAGCGCACCGTTAACACACTCGTCGGGCGTCTCAAAGACCTTGGCTACGAGCCCCCAATCGCCAGCCTGCTTTGAAGACACATTATTCCCAGTAAGAATCACCTCCATTGCTCTTGACTTTCCAATAGCCTTGGTCAACCGCTGCGACCCACCAGCCCCAGGAATAACCCCCAACTTGATCTCCGGCTGGCCAAACACCGCAGAATTCGAACAATAGATGATATCCCCCATCATAGCCAACTCGCAACCACCACCAAGCGCATACCCATTTACGGCGGTGATGAGCGGCTTCTTAAGGAACGACACCAGGTCCGACCATGTTTCTATAAAGTCGTTCGAGTATGCGGAGGAGAAGGTTAGGTCTTTCATTTCCTTGATGTCGGCACCGGCCGCGAAGGCTTTTTCGGAGCCCGTGAGTACGATAGCACCGATGGACTTGTCGGATTGGAAGGCTTGTAGGGCGGAGTTGAGTTCGAGGATTAGTGGGGTGCAGAGGGCGTTTAGGGCTTTGGGGCGGTTGAGTTGGACTGTGGGATTGTTAGTAGTGATCTTCCAAAGGAAAGATACTTGGAGAGTAAGCTGGTAAGGGTAATTGACGTACTGAAGCCAACACCGGGCTTGGGTGTTGAGACGAGGAGATGTTCATAGCTCTTTTGTGCGGAGTATGGGCGAACGAGCTTTGGGAATGCGGCGGCGCGGAATTGGGATGCCACCCTTGTTGAAGATCGGAGAGATTGCATTTTGTATAGAGAAGAAGGAAATGTCAATTGAGTGCCACCGGGGATCTCTTTTTGTTTCAAAAGGCGTCAAAAGCGAATGTGCAAGGGAGCTTCATGTGCAAGTGTGGGTAGGAAGTTCATGTCTGGCCGTGGATAGCATCGGCAGACCTCGGTTACCAATGACGACGGTCCGTCAAAGCTCTCCCGGGAGAGATGAAAGACGAATGACAAAAGCGGAAAGGTCGATTATCTGTCCATTTGGCACGTGCGTGGCACCTTCCTGGGTCCGCTGGGCGCCCCTTCCATGCTTGGCACGGGCCACCTTGAAATCTCCAGCCCCAGACACGGACACAGAGCGCCCTAACGCCTCACGACACGAATTCACATTTCAACATCCCTCATTTTTGCGCCCCAACATCCACAACCTCCCACCACCACTCTCGATCCACTTTCTCGGATTCCACGGCTACTCTGCATACAAAGGCGGCGTTTGAAATTCATTTGGCTTCGAAAAAGAAGACGTGATGGATTCTCCAGAGCCTGATACCCCTTTCGCCGCTGTGACTGCGCAGACTACAAAATATGGACGGGTGCGTGCCAATTCCCACATCGCATGAACTCTGATCCTACATATGATCATATATCATGGGACTGGAATCCTCGATGTAGAGGGAAGCAATGAGCTGATGTGCAGACGACAGATGTTTCAATCCTACCTAGACAAATCCACTCCTTTCACCACCTACAGGTGGGGTGGCACCGCCGCTCTATTCCTCTTCTTTTGTCTACGGATATTCATCGCGCAAGGATGGTACATTGGTATGGTTCCCCTTTCATCCTCCTGCACTCTCTTTCTGAAAGCTTGCACCCCGCAAACTGGTAGCCTAATGCTAACAATAACCTTTCAGTCGCATACTCGCTGGGCATCTACCTTCTAAACCTCTTCCTCGCATTCCTTTCCCCCAAATTCGACCCATCGCTTGAACAGGATGAAGGCATGGAGGATGGAAATGCAGGCGGACTCCCCACCAAGGAAGAGGACGAGTTCCGCCCGTTTGTGAGGCGCCTTCCGGAATTCAAGTTCTGGTATAGCACTACCAAGGCGATTGCGATTGGGTTCTTCTGCAGTTGGTTCGAGATTTTCAACCTGCCCGTGTTCTGGCCTGTGTTGGTGGTTTATTGGTTGATTCTTTTTGCATTGACGAGTGAGTTTGCCTTGGTCACTTCCAGCCGTATGGAAGTGTCAAAGAATTGGGGACTGATGTGCCACAGTGCGACGACAAATTCAGCATATGATCAAGTACCGCTATGTTCCCTTCACCGTCGGAAAGACCCGTTACCCTGGCGCTGCGAAATAAACGCTCCCGACCTAATCGTAATACCGGATTCGCGGTATAGTAGGGAGCACGGGGGACGGCCTGGCTCGTAGTCATGATCTACTTCGACCAGTAAATTTTGGCATTACTACATTGTAAAGCATAGACTTGTTCTTTCTCACAACTTTAGCCGCATTATACGATTGTCAAGTATTGTGTATGCGGTTCCACTACCATTAGGGCGGGATCAAGGAAGGTTGGAAATCAAGAAGGTGTCAAAGGAGATGGCGCATCAGTCGAGGGAACTCGCACCACGGTTTTTACACAACAAATTACGTACTTTTAACTTTGAATGGGGAATGGGAATGACGGTGTGTAGGGCTAGCATTCAATTCTGTGCAATGGAAGATTGGAAAGATAATTTTGTGTGTACTTTTTTGAGATGTAGGTGACGATAAGATATGACATGTGGTTTCGAGGAGTTATACACAATCCTGGAGAGTACGCACGACTCTCTCCTCTAGCCAACAGGCAAACTCTTCAACACCCTCTCCTGCCCAAAATTCAAAACCTTAAACTTACTAATCCAATCATCCCGATTGATATACCCACCACAAATCCTCCTCTTACCCGTAAACTCCGATCGCCCATGCATAACCCTCCAATTATCAAAGATGAGTACTCTCCCAGGGGTCAAATTAGTCCAATACTCATTCGTCTCCTTTTTAATAATAGCGTCGAATTTGCGAGCCGCGTCGTACCAGTGCTCGACTTCTTGGACGGGGAGCTCGATGGCGGCGCGGTCGGACGAGTTCCAACGGATTCGAAGGAGAGTTCCTGTAGCGGAGTCGTGCTCGAAGACTGGGAAGCCGCGGTAGGGTTGTATGGATATTCCCTCGTTGCCTGAGGCGTGGGCGTGGACGTTTACCGTTGCTAGGGTGTTGTAAGCCTCCGGGTCTGATTCTAGGAGTTCGTTGGCGCATTTGAATCCGTCGACTAGGAGGGAGGCGCCGCCTTGGCCGTCATGGGAGAGGAGATGGAAGGCTTGGAGGCCTGCGGGGTCCGAGAAGTAGGTTGTGTCTGTGTGGGCTTCGAGGGCGATGTTGGTGTATGCTGTGTCTTTTGAGGATAGATCGGCGGTGAAGTCGTAGAAGCCTCCGTAGTGCGTTTCGCGGATGAAGGCGATGGAGGATAGGAGGGATTCGGTGGCTTCTGGGGTTGCGGGCGCGGAGGAGATCCAGCAGAAGCCGTATTGGCGCTGGAGAGGGGAGCGGGAGTTAGTGGGTGGTGGATTGGGGGTTTAAGGGTGGAACGTACGATTTTGTTGGTGAGGTCTCGCAGGGCTTCTGTGGAGCTGGCTTCATTGTTGAGTTGGACGTATTCTACTTCGGGTGGTTCGTTTTTGATCATGGAGTCCCATAGTGCGATGCTAGATTGATGTGGATCAGCAGATGCCTATCAGGAGGGGATGAGGGAAGGCAATACTTGACTAGACCCTGGCGCACTATGTCTCTCTTGTCGAATGGTTCCACCGCATTGCTGAGAAATTCGTTGGAGAAGGTACTCTTGTGGCCGTCATTCCCTGTGCTTGGTTAATAGCTTTCTAAGGATATCGTCCTTGGTATCGATTGATCACTGACATTCAATGTCGATACCCTCTTTCGTGGTTTGAGATGATTTAATAGCTATATCACCCGGTATCTATTATCCTTAGTAGAGACTCTTTGCGGATGAAATCACAATAACTTTACCTTAAAGGTGTCGAGCAGTCGTTGTTTCGTGTCTTCATGAACACAGCTGCTGCATTGGCAATTGTCTCTATACATCGAGATGATTAGTTGTTCGTTACGAGATGCAATCACATCTTCTTGGAAACTCACCTCAGCCAGATATTTGGACTATAATCTGGATCAGCAAAAAGCCAAATTGAACGAATGGTGGACTCACAATGCAACGTCGTTGGCTTTGACTATGTTGTCTTCAACATTTATTGCTTGTCTCGAAACAGTCGAATGGATGGCACGACGGTTCAGAGGACCATTTGATTGGATCTTCCTGGTGCTTCCAGACAGGGAGCTTGAGGATAAAGGTCGAACATATTTTTGCTGGAACAATGAAGCCTTGGTCGTTCGTCTTCCGCAGATCTTTAAAGGTGTCAGAATGTAATTGAAGTACGACTTGGGGGTTTTCTGACCAGACTAGACGATGGTAATGCTCTCTCTAATTTGGAAGCATGTTGCACTCTATGAGAGATTGTCAGCATGAACGAATACATACAGCGTTGTACATTTGCATGACTTACCCTCGATCGAAGATGCGAACGAGCGGGGTGGCAGAGACCATTTTGCAGTGGTTCGATTGAGCAATCAGGGCAAGAGTCGTTGTAATTAGCTTTGTATTGTAACCCGACGTGAGATGGCTTGTTTAGGAAAAATATATGTATAATTACTTATCCCCCTAGGCCTAAAAGGAGTGCAATTGACAATGCCACGAGATCGAACCGAGAGAGGTTGCTGAAGCTTGGTCGGCATCCGGCGACGGAACTTCGCTTCGTGCGGAACCTTGGCCGCGCTGCCACTAAGAGGTTTGATGGAGCAAAAATAACCCCAAAAGACCCCACAATCATTGTCATTCGGGAGTTGTCGGGCCCGGACTTTCAAAAAAGGGCAAAAATAAAACAATTTCGACACCAGAGGGACTCGAACCCTCAATCTTTGCCACCGGAAAGCAACGCCTTACCATTAGGCCATGGTGCCTTGATTTCTGACATGAAATATCATTTTTGAGAGTTAGCAAAATTATATCCCCACAAACAAAAGATACCTCATAGAAAGGAGAATCTCACTGACGACTTCTGCTTCCATGGGAGCCTTGTTGAGTCAGCCAACAAAGACACAATGAAGATGACTGGGGCGTGGCGGGAATCGGCGGGGAAGGCTTGGTTGGGGCTTTACCTCTCTCGGACGTGTACAGGCCTGCGCATCCTCGAATGAGAGATGGGGCCATCGGGACTACAGGTGGCAGTCCTAGACTCAGAGTGTTCAAAATATCCATAGTCACGGCCTTCCATACCTTATGCTCAAATCTTTAAAAGGCTGAGCGTCCTCAACCAAATCATTGCCCTCCTCATTCAAGACGTGACAAAAACACGAATGTGTTCTGAACAAAACGGAGAAGCTGAGCCAGGCGATTCCAAAATAGCCAATAAGGTGAATCAAGCGTTTTAGGTCATATCATAGATTGTAAAATGATAAAAAAGAAACGATATACCAGACAATTCATGTTTGGCAGCGAGCCGGAGAATGAATGCATGTGATTGGCTCCTTAACTCGGAAGCACCGACCATATGCCAAGGCCGGCCTCTCAGTAATCCCGGAGCTCTTCACGTTCGTAATCGTGAGCTGCCTGCTCGAAGCTACATTGTCAACCTCTTCTCACCCCTTTCACTCCGTCAACCAAACCTTTCCCTCGTCCCAACAAACCTTCTCCCTCGCCATATCACTCTGTAAAGTTACGACGCTAATTCATCACCCACCTGACTGCTAAAACCCCCGCCACCGCCATGTCAACACTCGAAGACCTTGATGATCTTGAGCGCGAGGAGAAGGAGGAGAGAAAGGACGACAAGAAGAAGGATGGTGACAAGGATGGAAAGGACGGAAAGAAGTCAGACGGAGATGCGGAAATGGAGGATGCCGAGCCTGAAGAGGAGATCCTGGACGAGGAGATTCTCAGCTCAAGCACACGAGACATCGTCGCACGGAAACGACTGCTGGATAATGACCTGCGAATCATGAAGAGCGAATTCCAGAGGTTAACGCACGAGAAGGCCTCCATGAATGAGAAGATCAAGGATAACCTGGATAAGATCGAAAACAACAGGTGAGTCTCGTCCACACAAGCTACAATGTGGCGGGGTGAGGACGAGGGAAGGGCTAACTTTGTCACAGACAACTTCCATACCTCGTTGGAAACGTTGTTGAAATACTCGACCTCGACGTCACTGCAGAAGCTGCTGAGGAAGGTGCAAACATTGACTTGGACGCCACTCGAGTTGGCAAATCGGCCGTCATCAAGACCTCAACGCGACAAACAATCTTCCTACCTCTTATCGGTTTAGTGGACCATGAGAAACTCAAGCCTGGTGACCTCATCGGTGTGAATAAGGACTCTTACCTCGTGCTAGACACATTACCTGCCGAATACGACAGCAGAGTTAAGGCCATGGAGGTGGATGAGAAGCCCACAGAAAAGTATACTGATGTTGGTGGACTGGACAAGCAAATTGAGGAGCTCGTGGAGGCAGTCGTATGGCCTATGAAGGAAGCAGAGCGCTTCAAGAAGATTGGCATCAAGGCCCCAAAAGGTTTGTGCAGGACCGCAAGATGGTTTTGGGTCACTCAGAAACTAATTTGACTTCAGGTGCTCTGATGTACGGTCCTCCAGGTACGGGTAAGACCCTACTTGCCCGAGCGTGTGCTGCGCAAACCGAGGCGACTTTCCTCAAGCTAGCCGGCCCGCAGCTTGTCCAGATGTTTATAGGAGACGGAGCCAAGTTGGTTCGAGATTGCTTTGCACTTGCCAAGGAGAAGGCACCCTCAATTATCTTCATTGATGAGTTGGATGCCGTTGGTACTAAACGTTTCGACTCTGAGAAATCGGGTGATCGAGAGGTCCAACGAACCATGTTGGAATTACTCAACCAGCTGGACGGTTTCGCCTCAGATGACCGGGTCAAGGTTCTTGCTGCCACCAACCGTGTCGACGTACTTGACCCCGCCTTGCTCCGTTCCGGTCGTCTGGATAGGAAGATTGAGTTTCCACTGCCCAATGAGGAGGCACGAGCACAGATCTTGCGCATTCACTCACGAAAGATGACCGTAGATGAGGGTGTCAATTGGCCTGAACTTGCACGTAGTACTGACGAATTTGGTGGTGCCCAATTAAAGGCTGTGTGTGTCGAAGCTGGAATGATCGCCCTTCGATCAGGCCAGTCCAAGATCAGTCATGAGCACTACGTCGATGCCATTGCGGAAGTCCAGGTAGGCTTCTTCCTTATTCCCCGCAATCTGCAACAGAAGCTAACTATTCACAGGCCAAGAAAAAGGACACAGTCAACTTCTACGCGTAGTGGGGGAATCAGAGTAGCAAGCTTGCATTGTGTGGTTGCATGACCGCGCTGCTGAACGCGGCGCTTGTACGCATAATTAAATAGAATTTAGGAGCCATGAACAACGAGCCCGACAACGGATTCGATCGACATGTACGCCTGACATCTTCGGAAGTGCAGTGCAATTGTGACAGTGGTTTTTGATTTCAGTTTCTCCTAGCGGCCAACATTTTAACATACCAATGAGCCTCCCAACCAGCGCGTTTTGCGGGACCCCACCTATTGCGCGCACGCCCGATCGTCCACAGTCCCAGAGGAGGTTAATCAAGGTTTGTATGCAAGACACAGTCCGCACCTTATTCGAACGGCGTCGCTTTGAGCCCCTGCGTTGATGTTGGACGATTCTCGCACGCTGCTGACTCCGCGTTGCTGATTGGTCGACTATAGTTCCGCGAACATCTCGTCTCGCCGCGCCTTAGACATCAACACCACGTTCCCCCAGCACGAGGTGTATGATACTCCTTGATAGGCCATAGAACCCGCCTCTTCTCTCCCCACGAGTCTTTCACATCTGGAGCAACTCTCGGTTCTTCTCTTGCCCTGCATAGCCGCGGATAGCGTTGGGAAACCCCTCTAGTCCTAAGCCGCCGCTCATCCCCTTCCCATTCGCCTCCAGCCTTGCCCTCAATACCCCGTTCCCAGGCTTTTTTCTAGACGTGTTCGACATGTGCCTGATTCAATTGGCTGCGAGTCATCTTCCCATGGTGTGTCGCGTCTCTAAAATTTGACTGAATGCTGGTTGTTCAGCATCATGTGGATCTACCAGCATGACAACCCGACATCGGGTTGCACATCCGTTAGATCTGTCTTCACTTAAAGGCAGTGCCATCTCAGTCCTATCTCCACGCCACTTTCTTTGTGACCTCGTGTACCTCCCTCTTCCTGGCTCATTGCAACGATGCTGAACCTTCCAGCAGTCGTCCCTCGTGATCCCCTCCACCTCATTGCTCTATCTCTTTGTATTGTTGGCCTGTTCCTCGCCACAATATTCATTGTTGCCTTCAAGCCCAAAGGCAAGCCTGGAGAGGAGTCAAATACTCTCCGGGCTTATTTGAAATTCTGCTATGCCTGCTTTGTCAAACCACACACTGGCGACGGCTCTGGAAGCCAGCAAGACGCTCTAGTTCGTCAGCACCCATAGTCAGATTATCTCGTATTGACTGGTGCAGGAAAGCTTCTATAAGGCACAGGCGGATGTTTATGATGCCACACGAACTAGACTACTTCGAGGCCGAGAGGACATGCTCGGCCTGGTTGCCGCGCAATTGAAACATCGCACCGAGAGTGGAATGATCTCTCAAAGACCCGTTTGGGTTGATGTAAGTCTTCGTGGTGTAGATTGAAACGTTATGTCACTAATAGTGAAAAGATTGGCGGCGGAACTGGCCACAAGTAAATCCTCAACCAGCTAGAATTGAAATTTGTACTGATATCGTTTAGTGTTGAGCAAATGGGCTCCTTTATTTCCGTACCAGACTTCTTCCGAGCTGTTTGTACGTGCAAATGTCTTTCTACTACCGTGTACAATGATTTTGACGCAAAACAGACGTCGTCGATCTCTCCCCCAGCTTATGCGAGATGGCTAGAAAGCGTTTCCAACGACTCGGCTGGAAGAATGTGAAAGTGATCTGTCAAGATGCCCGGGCTTTTCGCCTCCATGAACACGAGCCTGAAGCTCATCAGAGAAAAGAACGTCTTCTTCAAGGCCAGAACGTGCGAGACCTCGACGAGAACGCCGACGCGGGTGGTGCTGAACTGGTAACCATGAGCTACGCTCTCTCTATGATCCCCGAGTTCTATCCCGTGATTGACTCAATCTCGTCGTTGTTATCTCCGAATGGTGTCGTCGGCGTTGTCGACTTCTACGTTCAGAACCAAATTGACTATCAGAGCCGCAACTACACTGGTGGTGTCATTGACCGACATTGCATGTGGATCTCAAGAGTATTCTGGCGCACGTGGTTCGAAATTGACAGGGTAAATCTTGAGGCTGCACGAAGGGTACTGATCCCAATGACCTAATCTATCTTGTGCTCCCACACTGACCGTTTTAGGACTACCTTGAATACCGCTTTGGTACCGTTCTTGGTGTCAACGCCCGCAACAACTTTTTCGGGGTTAAACTACCTTACTATATCTGGGTTGGTTGTTCGAAAGACACCGGCGGCTCGATTGCAAGACTTGCTGAGATTGACGCCGCTGCAACTGAATCTCCTTACCTCTCTGCTCTCGATCTTCAGACGGGAGAAATCCCCACTGATGTCGAGGTTCGCTCCAAAGCGTATGAGTCAGCCATCATCAATTTGCAATCGAGCCTTCCTCTTCCTGCAACTTGGTAAGCATGAAATGTACACTTTTCCTGGTGGTAATGTTGACCGACCTTTGAAGGTATCAAAATCATCACTGGAGAATCCACTACGATGAGACCCTTGAGAAGCACAGACGCTTCAACAATAGCTACATATATGCCTTCACATGGGAAGATGATCGCGCAGATGCCCGCATTCTCAAGGTCCGCCCTGATGATGTCGTGCTTGCAATTACCAGCGCAGGCGACAACATCCTCTCCTTCGCGCTCGAGAACCCACGACGAATCCATGCTGTTGACCTAAACCCTACCCAAAACCATCTCCTGGAACTCAAGGTAGCGGCTTTCTCAGCTTTGGGATACTCTGATGTCTGGAAGCTGTTTGGTGAGGGCAAGCATGACAGTTTCAGGGACATTTTAGTCAACAAGCTGAGCCCTCACATGTCCAGCCTCGCATTCCAATACTGGCTACAGAACGGGCCATCAGTATATGCCAACAAGGGCAAAGGACTCTATTACTCTGGAGGATCTGGAAATGCCCTCACATTGGTAGGCTGGCTCTTCCGCATCCTCGGCATGAGCGAAGAAGTGAAGAAGCTCTGCGCCGCCCAAACTCTGAACGAGCAACGAGAGATCTGGCAACGCAGTATCAAGACGGTGCTGCACAGCAAAATCCTCACATGGACTGTTCTCGGAAACGAGAAGTGGCTCTGGAAAGCATTAGGAGTGCCCCCAGCACAACGCAACATGATCGAGACCGACTACCAGAAGCAAGCCGACGCCCCCGGCACTGGCGAATCCGAGCGCAACAAGTCTGGCCACGCCGTCTACGAGTACGTACTTAACACATTTGAGCCCGTGGTTAATACCACTCTACTCTCGACATCAAACCACTACTACCTCCTTACTTTGCTGGGTCACTACACACCAGCATGCCACCCAACTTACCTATCACCAAAATCCCACGTCAAGCTAAGCAAACCTTCGGCATTCAACGGACTCCGCATCCACACAGATGAGATTTCCGAAGTCATTGCTAGAATGCGACCAGGGACTTTGACCATTGTTGTTGTCATGGATAGGTTCGTTAATCCCTAATTGAAATTGTTGGTGTCTGATTGATGCTGATTCGTGCAGTATGGATTGGTTCCCACCAGAAGGCAAACAAGCCGTACGTCAGATTCGAAGTCTGAACCGCGCTCTGAAAATGAAGGGGAGGGTTATGCTTCGAAGCGCTGGACTTGTAAGTACCCACGTCCAAGATTAAGAAAGATTTGGATAGATGACTAACACATTCATAGACACCATGGTACGTCAAAGTCTTCCAAGGAGAAGGGTTTAGTTGCAAGAGAGTAGCTACTCGTGTACCGGGTAGCTGTATCGATAGGTACGTTCATCCGTCCATTAACTATGATATTCCACCCCTTTGTCAATACTAAACAGCTAATACACATCCGGCAGAGTTAACATGTACGCAAGTACGTGGATATGCACAAAGGAAGCTAGCATTGAGCCTGATGCCGTCAAGACGCATCTGAGGAAGAGCTCGATGGCTGAGCTGAGCATTGGTAGGCCTGCTATGAGTTAGACAATCTCCGGCATTCATGATAGAATTTCTGCTTTGTTTATTCGGGTGGCATGTCTTGGGTGGTGGCTTCTTTTCCTTTCTACCTTTTAGATACCTTTTTGTGATTGGGGGATTATGGTGTGGTGGAATCTAGTCATTTTCTTGAAGGGCATCCTAGATTTCGTTCTGATAGTTGTGCGGCCCGTAAATATCCTAGTAGAGCTAGAGACTTAGTAGAAGTTGATATTTCATGTTCGCACATGATGGGGACACAGCGTTCCCATGCTCGTACATCAAATATATCTAGAATAAAAAAGTAAATTCATGTTGATACATCCTGTCTTTGCCCCCGTAGGTGGATTTATATACAGCTCTTCCTTGTGACCTCGAATAGAATCTTTGCGTCCCCTGATTGGAATTTTCTTTTTGATTTCTCGCATGCTAAACCATCTCTACCGACCTTCCCGAGCCACCCTCTCCTCCTCCAGTTCCAATTCCGCCTGGCGATAGTATTTTGCAGTGTCGACACCGTGGTACGGATGATTTACGAAGTTGGGCCAGAGGAGTACGTGTGAGAAGGCAGACGCGTATCGCGAGTTTCGATGAGAAACTCCCTGCATGTATTCGGTCATCTTGGAGACGCCATACAATGGCTCGCCTCGCTTGGCCTTATCGACCATCTCCCGCATGTCCATCTCGATCTCGCGGCGATTCTCGGTGGCTCCGTAGAAACGGTCTGTATACCAAATCTCATCAGTTATACATTTTTTGAGTGGCTGGTAATGCATGATCGCTCATTGGAGGAGACATGGAGGGTGGAATCGTGACGTACTGCAAGATCGCGAGTATGCAACCACAAATGCTCCTGTAAGGCCGATGGCACCGCTAAGACGCATTATGGGCGAGAAGCCTCCCTTGCCCACGAAGGAGGGAGAGACCTTCTCCCAGTACATCATCAGACCCGGGCTCAGAGCTCCAATGCCCGCGCCATATAACCAATCTGATGGGCGGGTATAGCGAAATACACGCGAGATGTGACTGTGCCTGTCAGTTTACTGGTCGAACGAGGGGGCGGAACGGAGAAAGTCATACGGGTCATTGTCGATGAGCTGCAAATGTTAGCCAATTCCTAGCCATTGAGGACAATTTTGGAGAGCAATTGCTTACAGGGTACTCTCCATTGGGGACTTTGTCCGGTATGACGAGCGCCGTCTGTGTCTCTTGGGATGGGGACGCCATTGTACTGCGGTGAGGGGAGGTCTAATGCATTGAATGCTGGGAAGTGAGGTTCAAGAGGGTAAGGCCTTGGCGGAAAGCACGGTCCACCATTTTGGAAGCTTCCGCGACGCCATTCACGTTGGAACTTTTCTCTTGGCGCGTCCGGCTTGGTCTTTACATGCGACAACAATGAGTGCGCCCGCCGCTCATTGTACTACTCAACCTTGCCAACCCAAGTATTAGATTCAGGAGTTGCTGAAATGGAGGATATCAAGCAGGAGGCTTCCTCAAGCCAACAAAAGGCTACTACCACCGCAATTGCATCCGACCACACGACGATACATGCCCGCCCAACGGTCGCCGACCTGCACGGAGAGCACCATTTCGCGCAAGTAGCGAAGAAGTACTGGCTAGGGTCTAGTAAAACGCATAAAGTGCGACCGGAGGTGGTGAAGAAAGAGCTATGGGATGAGCTAGAGAATGTCGACTTCGCATACTCTTCACTGCTTGTGTTAGAGAACCTTCAGCTTCTTGAACGGTACCTTTGGCCTGGATTCACAGACGATGCGTCGAATTACCATCATTTGCTACTGGCGCTTTTGATCAACGTTAAAAGGCGAGAGAACTTGCCTTCATGGGGTGACTACGCCCACCAACTCTACTCTATTGGAAGACTTTACTGATCGGACTACAGAACACTTCTCAAGTAAACCCGCCGAATTCTCCTCCTTCTTCCGCCGAATACTCTCCATGACTATCGACCCTTCGCAAACTACAAAGATACGGACACAGCTTTTGTCTTTCGTGATTGGCGCTTTCCAATCCCTCGATAGCGGGATAGTGCGAAAAGAATGCGCGCCTCTGGTTTCAATATCGTTATGGCACAACCTTCACTCAGATGCTACACGGGATGAACTTTTTGAGAAGAGTCCGATGCTGCGGAAGGCGTGGAGAGCATCATCTAAACGTTATGAGGCTGGCGACGAGGTGTTGCAATCTAGGCTGCGGTTTGAACGGGCATGGCTATACACGTTGATCCTCGACTTCATTGACCGTATTTACAACAGCACAACGAAGGAAGAGACTAGGGACAACTTGGCATACTCGGAGCGGTTCTTGGAGCTTTTGACAGACTTACAAAGTCAGCTTCCGACGAGGAGATATCTCAATTCGCTTTTAGGAGATCTAAACTTGCTTTCGGCCATTCGACTATCGCCCATATACACGAATGAGACGAATGGACTTTTCCGAGACCTATATGATCTCTTGAGCCACTTCACCTATTTCCCAATCGAGGACCAGACCGGAAAGCAATTATCGAAGTTGGAGTACGATCAGGAGCACTATGGAACTTTGGGCAAACTACAGCGTGTTGGATACGCTGCGTTCCCAGAGAAACTTCAGCTACTAGCCCTTGCAAATTATGGAAGCATTGGCAATAGAGATGAGCTTGAAGGGCACCTTCGAGCTCTAGACGACCCAGAACTCATCGAATTATGCTCGCTTATGGGTCTTCGAACCGAGTATCCCAAGTCTTCGTTCCTAGTGCAGGACAGGTCCTTCTTCCTAGATGCACTTGTATCTTTGGTTGAACAAAGACCTACTTTCAAGGACGTTGTTCGTGACATACCGCTTCTCCCTACGGAACGAACCTTATACGAATCTACATTCCTACGAAATGAATCGTATAATGGCTCTAAGCCACTTGCGATTCCTAAGCTAAACCTCCAGTACCTTACAATGGGCGACTTCCTCTGGAGATCGTTCATATTGTACAGGGCCGAGTCATTCTATGGGATACGAAAGGATATGGAAGACGTTATAAAACGAGTGCAGCCTAGGGGGAAAGGGCCCAGCACCAAGTTCGGTGGTTTCTCGCGCATGTCGATACCAATCTCAAAGCCAGGCATAGTGGATGTAGCACCAGCACGTGTTGGTGAGGAGCATCCGGCTCATGTTCGAGCAGAGGTTGTCCTAGATGTAAGTCGGCTTCAGCATCCCGTAAGAAGGGAGTGGGAGTCGCTCAAACCCGATGATGTTGTCTTTCTTCTCGCAGTTGAAGGGCAAGAAGACGTGCCAATGCGGAATGGCCATCAGGAGGATAAGCACACTGGGGAACAGATGGGTCTACGCACTCTTCGGTGTGCGGAAGTGGTGCAAGTGCTTGACGACAATGGACGGCCCCTTCGTCAGCAGAATCACGCGGATGGTCTACCACCCCGCGCACGACAGAGGAGGATCATGCTCAATCTCGATGCAAAGCAATTCCAAGAGGACATGGACCGCGCCAGTCAAGGCAGGCCCAACGTCTACGAAAGCATCAATCTCATCGTGCGTCGGCGAGGACGAGAGAACAACTTCCGGCCCATCCTAGACTCCATCAGGCGTCTCACGCTATCGGACATCCCAGCACCCTCCTGGCTTCAAGAAGTCTTCCTAGGATACGGTGATCCTGCATCTGCAACCTACAAACGTCTACCGAACCGCCTGCAGTCAATAGACTTTCGTGATACCTTCCTGGACTGGCAACATCTGATCGAGTCCTTGCCCGGCAAATCTGTTGAACCACATGAGGAAGCGCAATCATCCTTTGGGCCTCCATACGTCGTAGAGTTCCCTGCAGCTGCACCAGAAGCGGCGGCTCCTGTGCGACCATCGAAAAAGCGTCGTCGTGATCAAGTTGAGGTTCCACAACCTGTGCATGAGTCTCTGCACGTCTCGACATATAAGCCTCCCAACACAGGACCTTACCCTGCAGATGCTCCTAAGCTGAACGAGGTCCGGTTCACCCCCGCACAAATTGAAGCGATAACTTCAGGTACCCAACCTGGTCTGACCGTTGTGGTCGGCCCGCCGGGTACCGGAAAGACGGACGTGGCAACCCAAATTATATCTAATATATACAAGAACTTCCCGGATCAGCGAACCCTGCTCGTGGCACACAGCAACCAAGCGCTCAACCAGCTTTTCCAGAAAATCGAAGCACATGATATTGACGAGCGCCATTTGCTACGCTTGGGCCATGGCGAGGAGGATCTCGAGACAGAAGCAAGCTATAGCAAGCATGGCCGAGTAGAGTCGTTCCTAGAGAGAGGGAGCTACTACCTTGCTGAGGTTGACCGCCTCGCGAAGAGCGTAGGTGCACCAGGTGCTCATGGCGGCTCGTGTGAGACAGCAGATTACTTCAATCTTGTCTACGTGAAGCCTGCGTGGACGCAATACTGGGATAATGTGGAGTCCCCGGATTTCAGTACTGATCAAATCATCACTGAATTTCCATTTCAAAAGTTCTTCGCCGACGCTCCTCAACCTCTTTTTCCACCAAATGCCTCTCGTGAGGAGGTTGCTGATATTGCTCGAGGCTGCTATCGTCATGTCGAGAAGATATTTGCGGAACTCGAGGACATTCGTCCATTCGAGATTTTGCGCAACCCACGCGATAAGGCGAATTACCTTCTAGTGAAGGAGGCTCGTATCATTGCGATGACATCTACGCATGCTGCCATGCGACGTCAAGAAATGGCGTCGCTTGGATTTCACTACGACAATGTGATAATGGAGGAGGCAGCCCAGATCACTGAGATCGAGAATTTCATCCCGCTTGCGCTTCAAAACCCGCAGAACGGCGAATTGCCTCTTCAGCGAATCGTACTGTGTGGAGACCATCTTCAGAACTCTCCTATCATCCAGAACCTGGCATTTAGACAATATGCTAACCTTGAGCAATCACTCTTCCTTCGACTGGTAAGGCTAGGTGTGCCAACCATAATGCTTGATCAACAAGGTCGCGCTCGTCCTTCTATTGCAGAATTATACAAATGGCGATATCAAAAGCTTGGAAACCTCCCCATCGTTGAAACCAGTCTCGAATTCCAGACTGCGAACCCAGGATTTGGATTCGACTATCAGTTCATCAATGTTCCCGACTATAAGGGCAAAGGCGAGATGGAACCCACGCCGCATTTTATTCAAAATCTTGGAGAGGCTGAGTATGCGGTCGCATTGTTCATGTACATGAGACTTCTTGGATATCCTGCCAGCAAGATCTCTATTTTGACGACTTATGCTGGCCAAAGAGCTTTGATCAAGGACGTATTGAACCACAGGTGCAAAGACAATAGACTCTTTGGTCTGCCAAGGATTGTTGCGACCGTAGACAAATATCAGGGAGAGCAAAATGATTGTAAGTCGCTACCATTGTATATCGACTTATTGTCTTAAAGTTAACCCCATCCAACCAGATGTCATCCTCTCCCTTGTACGCACCCGCTCGATCGGCTACCTTCGCGACGTCCGGCGCCTTACCGTCGCGCTTTCCCGCGCTCGCCTGGGTCTTTACATCCTTGGCCGTCGCTCTGTTTTCGAATCCTGCTTCGAACTCAAACCAGCTTTCGACTTGCTCCTCTCCGCAACACGATCAGATAAGCTTACTCTCGTGACCAACGAAATGTACGGTGCCACGAAACGAGGGGCCGGCGACGCTGAGCTATCAGAGGGGTCTGAAGAAGCCGTCATGGAGGGCGTTGAGCACCTCGGAAAATACGTTTTTGAGATGACCAAGGCTAAGATTGAGGCGCTTAAAGCTGGTGGAGGCGCCTCTTTGCCCAATAGGACCGAGACTCAGGACGTGCAGATGAACGGTGTAGGGGAAGATGAAGAAGATGCAGATCGTGAAGAGAATGTGCTGATCAGAGAGGAAGCGGATGTAGGCGGCTTCGAAGAGGACGACGAGGATGAGGTAGTTGCCACTGCTGCTTGAACAACCCAGAGGTAAAGGGACTGATATGAGGAATTTGCCATCTTGATTTTAGCATGGTCAAGGAGTTGTGGGCCTGGACTGGAATGGAATGGAAGGGAATGAGTCGAGCCCAAAGTGTAAGAAACGGTTATTGCCCGGCTGATAGTTCAGACCGGCGGTGGGATGTACAAGTGCCTGTAGTTTTCTTCCCTAGTGTATAGTGATACCAAGAATCATCTGGAACTTCATGACTATTCTTTTCTTGTGCTCACCGTGCATGCTGGAATTATTAACCACTGATGAACATACACTTTCTGCACAAAACAGAGAGCAATCTAAGGATAAAGCTTTCGAATCATGACATTATACAAATATAATAACCCAAAAAGAAAACCAAACTAGAGAAATCCTCTATATGAATCCCGCCAACCGGTTCCTTGAAGCGCCTGTTATGCCCGGGTATATTTTTTGATGACAAAACTGTCCAGTAATGTTCTCAGAATGATTTTGTTCGCAGACAGTATAGACCTGTAGCAAGCTCTGCGCACCTTGTCTAATTCCTCCACCCCTAGTTCGATTGCTCCGTAGCAATTCAGCTCAGTCACATGCCACTTCCTTGTCGGGTAAATGCTGTCTGAAATGCCTTCTAGCATCGATTCCCCATTGCAGTCTCGGGAACAGTGCCGATTTCTAATCGTTTCTGCGGTTCCTCTTCTGAAGATATAGACTGATCTGCTCTACGCGGTCTACGAAGAAAATTCGCCTGCTATCGTTCCTCCATACTAGCACCCCCAGTGATTCGGCATAGTTAGCAATGTCGCGATACTCGGCCTCGCTGCCGAATTCCTTCATCAGAAACCCATTGTTCGTCTCCACTCGCTCGCCCTCATATTCCCATAATCTAATTTGATCCATAACCGTGGGTGGGAGGAACGGTTGGTTCTTCTGCATTTGGGGATGCGCATGGGAGGTTAGGTAGGAGAGAATCTGCGAAGAGGAAATTCCGAACTTGACCGCGCGAGTTATCGATTCTTTGGTCAATTTTCCGGAAACGAGGTTAGGGAAGCGTGTAGTGAGTTTCGTAAAGAGGGAAAGAACGGCAATTTGAAGAAGTGAGGATGTATACGCGTAAAGCCGATAGTTGGTTTCAATAATGATAAAGCCCTTAGCAGCGCCTCCCCGGCCTGAGGATGATAAGGAGTTTGATAATGGTTCCGAAGTAGAGAGTGCGCCCGAGTCGGATGTCAGGGTAACAGCAAGGCGGGTAGGATAAAATGTGGATGCATTTTTAGAAGAGCGATATACGATGCCGAATGCGGAGAGATCTTCCAGCATTTGAAGCTGTGTTGGGGATAATGTCGAAGTAGTGTAATCCTGTCCGAGCTCAAGAGAACCAAGCATGAAGAGGAAGGAAAGAACGTCAGTCTCCGACATACCGAGCTGTAAAAGTTTCATTAGTGCGTCGCCATTGACTTTCTGCGAACGAACTTACCTGTGGGGCATGCTTGAGGTACACAATCAACAGACTCCATACTTGCGCATTCGTCTCCTGCAGCACGAATGTGAAACCGGTCTTAGTAATACTAACGCGACCATGCGCAAGCCTCACGAAATCACCATTCCTTAATAACGTCTTTGTACCTTCTCCTACGTCCTGACCTAGTGCGTTGGAAGTCGCAAACCCAACCGTTGAACCCACCATGTAGAACAGGATGTTTTCCCACTGCTTGCGCGCATACTCGTCTAAGAAAGCCACGGTAACTTTGTTCGGATCTGGTTGAGAGGAAGGCACACCAAAGGATCGATGTGTACCGCTGCCTTCAAGAGCTTGTCGTAGAGATCTCCGGAAGCCTTTATATAGTTCATACGACGATTGTCTGTTCGCATCTTGCTTGAGGACGATGATATGGAGCTGTTCGAGAACCGAGAGGGATTTATCTTTGTCTCTGCACAAATGAGATTAGCCTTCCACCCGAAATATTCTTCTTGCAAGAAGCATACTTCTTCCCGTCTGCTCTAAACCAAGTATCCAACTCCGAGGCAGGGAAGGGTGCAGGCATATAGAGCATGGCCATGACAATAGACTTGGCAATGTGGGGAAGCATGCATCTGAATATTGCGAGCACTGTACTAGGCTGCTCGTAGAGCTTCGTATGCGTTTGTCGCGGGAGCAACTCGAGATATTCGAGAGCTTGGGAGGAAGACGCCGACATCTTTGGTGGGATGTTGGGTCTGTGTCGTAGTAACTACCGAGGTATCATTATACTGTAGGTAATTAGAGGGATACGCGCGCGTTTCCAGCACCCGTAGATGTTGCGGCGTTGGGAGTGAAGCTGCGAAGCATGAAGTTGAAAGGCAGCCGGAGTTCATTATCGACCATGGACGGATTGTGCACGGGCCATTTATAGGGCTGAGAGCTCGACATCGCAATTGCCGACGCCAAGTGCTACTTCCGACCTCAACGATAAAAGAGTCGGACGAAAACTATGCCTGCTTTGAAGTTTGTGCGATCTGTAAGCTAGCCACAATAGTCTTGTGTTCATTGTCATCTCCATTGACTCTATGACCAGGTGTGGGAGTCCTTCCGGGCCTCATCAGGGTTGGAACCTAGGTATACCTGCATCTGATACCACTACTCTGATTCGTTGATCTGACAGCATTCTAGGCTGTTAGATGGTGTAAGTAATTCGCATCAGTTGCATTCAGTCCTAAAGGCGTATTTATTAACACTGTTTTCTAGCTCCGAGTAACCTCGGCAGTACCAGGAAGAGTGAAGTTTGAACTAGATATCCAAAAGGAGCATACAGTAAGTTTTCACCTGTGAGCATAGCCATCTTCAATCACTAATGCACTTGAAAGAACCGATTGAATATCCTCCATGGCGGCACGATTGCCAGCATGGGTATGATCCTAGTCTCTCTCTCTCCTTCCAAACGTTATATTGACATTCACCTTAGTTGACCTCGGAGGATCGCTCGCCGTAGCATCTCGCGGTCTATTCGCAACTGGCGTCTCTACTGATTTAAATGTCACTTATGTGAGCTCCGGCGGTAAGATAGGAGATCTAATCCGCGCCGAGGTATCGTGCGACAAGTGTAAGTCTAGTGAAGTTTCCATTATCTACGTTCCTCATCTCACAAGATGTTGTAGTCGGCAAGACCATGGCATTCACCTCCATTCAATTCAGAAATAGTAAAGATGAACTTTTTGCCAGGGGAAGTCATACGAAATACATCGCTCAGGCATGGAAAGACCCAAATAATATCGTCGAGGAACTGTCTCCAAAGACGGAGAAAAAATAGAGGCTGTAGTCAGCCCCTCCCTTAGTTGTATATAGACGAACATAGAGAGCTCACACGCTTATTGGCCAAAGCAATATGGTCCTTCGATCACAGGAAATTGCATTGTGTGTTACAGACTTGTATTCTTTGCTACTACTTTGGCTAGTTCGTTGCAAAATGCTCAGCGAGATTTTGCAGTAGAAGGCCAAACCGTCCTTGGGACCAAGTATAGAGTCATAACTAAAGCACAGGACCATATGAAACCCGAAAGGAAGCTCAGGCTGCTTCCCACGCAGTTCTGGTCACGCCAAAACAACCCATATCTGAGAATACTGTACAAATTCGATCATTGTTTTATTCCCTTTCCCTGCACATCAAACGTGGTCGTCCTAAAGTCCTTGCCCCTTCTGCTCGCAGTCAAGTCCAAAAGTGTGGCAATTTCAATCCGTGCAGTGACTGATGGCCAAACTTCAACACATCGTGAAAGCTTTGATCCATGTCTTCCGGGACCATCTTCATTCGAGCTCGTTGCTAGCTTTTGCCTCTTCAGTCTTAGTCCAACCTTTGCCTTTCAGCAAATTCACGAAGCTGCCTTTTCGTGGTGTTAGCCTTCTCATTGTCGATTTAATCGTGCCCTGCCTTTGAGGTGCCCCTTGCTCCTGCTTGACAGTTGAGAGGGGCGGAAGATCAAGCATCGTACCCGTGAGACCATGATCTTTGCGGAATTTATACTCGAACTCCTGAAATAAGTCAGTATCAATGTCATAAGTGATCTTAGACATCTAACGGAACATTCAACATACCCACAGACTGTCCAATGCCTTGTCGGTGACACACAGATCTCGAAGCTGAAGGAATATGTAGCATGCCGCTACCTTCTCTTCGTGCAACTGGAATTGGCCTAGCTCGCCATGCGACTGGTGTTCGGGATTGAAGTGCACCTGCAAGGCTTCATTGCGCCATTGGTCGAACCTCGCTTGAAATCGACCGGCCCACCACAGTGGATGCATGTAATCCGTGACCTGTAGGTTACTCTTAGTATCAGTTCTTAGAAATTCGTTAGAACGAGCATCTCGAGGTACTGGAACACTCTCTTGTGGAGCCTCTGCGGACTCATTCTGAGTTGTGCCACGGTCTGGACGTGGGGGAACCTCCATCTGGTGCCTCCCCCTTACATGCCGATGGGCACGCGACTTTACATCAGGTTGCGCGATTGGAGGTGTAGACGGTTTAGAATGCAATTCATCCTGTGAAGGCTTTTCGGGTATCTTTGCAACCCACTTCTTGTATTGAAGGGGTACAGGAGGTACAGGCGGAGGGATCTCTTCTAGACGAGTCTGACGAAGACTGCGTGATGAATGAGAGCGTGTAAGTCTCACCTTGCTCCTCATATCCACATTGGACTGTGATTGTACCTCTGAGCTGTTACCTGTGGGTATATCCTTTGATCCTCGTGTATGAATATTTTTCTCGGTTGCTGCTCTAGGTAGGCTAAGTTGAGGAACAGTCGACCCTACCGCAGAAGTAGAGGGATTGATGGGCGCGAGGAGACGATGTTGAACGACTGGGCTGCCATCTGGATTGACGGATGTGCTCGACAATAGATTGCTGTTTCGTTTGTCCTGGACGAGTCGCCTCGCCGTCAATGGAGTCTCTAGTGGTGACGTGTCCTGTCGTTTCTTGGTCGTTGGGGGGGTTGTCATACGAATTGCTTGTTTACCCTTCACGTCAGATCTAACTGCCATGCTAGAAGGCATGCTGGCTTTTAAGTGTCTCGCGGGCGATGAGGGCTTCCTCAATCCATATCTATAAGGCTCAGTTTTCTGGCGGACGCAGCCTTGACTAGCAGGTGTTTTGTTTTCTTTCAATGAAGTGCCTTGGGAACTCGAGGCACCAGATGATGGGTTCTTTAGAATAGATTTGCGTGGTAGCATGAAGGATGATTTGGTAGCATTGCTACTCGTAGCAAGACTTGGCGTTGTATTAGATCGTGCCGAGCCATTCGAAGGTGAATGTCCCGCCGCTTCAGAGAAGGCCTTGCTAGCTGCAATGTGCTTTTCCTGCCGTTGCGAAGGGTAAAATTGCGTATACTGGCGTGGACTGGACCTTCGTGTTCCAGCGACCGAGGGGGTTGGGCTTGGTATCAACGAATTGTTTGTGGGCTGGTGGAGGTTGCGCGCCGAGTTGGGCATTCTCGAAATCGGCGCGGTGTGTATGTCAGTGGAAGATTCTGAACCGGTTCTACTAGGCCGTGGTATGTAGCTTAGAGTACGCGACCGTGGCAACGGTTTGGGTGTCGCGTCTCGATCACTTTCACTGCCGTTGTTGTCATTGGCAGTGGCAGTGTCGGTGATTCTGCTCAACAAAGCATCGTTTTGCGTACCAAGGGCCGAACGGCGAACTTCAGCTAATCGTCTGTCAGATTCGGCGGAGTTTTCCAATAAGTTCCCATGTGTAGCTGATCGCGTGATAGTTGACTCCAGTGAAGGAGGATTAGGCTGGAGGCGGCCAGACGCAGTCCTGCGCTGCGACAGAGGATTGAAGAATGACAGGCTTTGAGACAGCTTCCTGCGAAATTGACTAGGCCCGCCATTATTTGTAACGGCGCTGGTGTTCTGCTGAGAGGCTTGTCTTTCCCTCTTGCGGGCCATCTTCGTGCGGGTGGGTGTTTGCCTTCCGCGCTGAACTGTCTCCCAGTGAGCACGTAACTGCTCAAACGTCTGTTTATCCGGGTACGTTAGCATGGCATAACACAATTAGAAGGTGGTGCTGACGATGGAAAACTCACTATTTAACGGGCGATCATGTGGAGCGTTGATGTTGATAGGGTTGCCGAGTAAACAAGGAAGGTGCGCGATGGGAGAAGGAAGAGCGGCGAGCGGAGAACGATGACGAGACCAGGAAACACAAGGAGCAGGCTCCAGCGGACGGTAGCGTGAAGAGGCAGCGAGGTCAGAGGTAGAAGCAGATTGATGGCCGGAGAAGATACGGCAAAAAGTTGGCGCACGTGATAGGTATCAAAGTGAAAGAGCAGAACTTGTGATATTTGAGGGTATGCAAACGAACGACCTTACCCACCAGCGCCGCCCAATGTTGGCCTTGCCCTGAGCCTTCAGTAGGAACACCGGAAAATCAGGAAGCTATTTAAACCTTACTCCGAATCGCTATCAATGATAAAACCTGCCCTCGTGTTCCGTCCCGCAGGCCTGCGAACCGCTGGGGTAACCTCATCATCTTCATCCTCATCTGCCATGATTACATCGGCCCGCTTTGCCACTGATGTTGCAGCTCTTGCTTCGTCATCATGTGCAAGACCAGCATTCTGCGAGGACATTGGAGTGTCAGTAACCTCCTCGTCATCGTTGACGTCCGAGCTAGCTCCAGCTTCTGCGGAGACCGCTCGACTACTAACACTCAGAACCTCATTCTCGTCATCTTCGCTGTCGCCTTCAAAGGGTCCAATCTTCTTTTTAGGTGTCACGTTCCGCTTCTTGTTGACCTTGGCTTCAGTCCCCAGCTTTCCAGCTTTTCGCTTCTTCGATGTAGTTGGCTCAGTGTCACCATTTTCTATTGATTCCTTATGCTGGATATCGGTCCGTTCTCGAATCGCCTGTTCTCGCGCGAAGAATTCCTTGTCCCGCTCCTCATCCCAATCTTCGTCATCTGAATCATGTACGAATATGGTACTCTTGATTTTTGCCTGCTTCTCAAGCTCTTTCTTCCGTCGCGCTTCAGCCCGCAGATCTTTCTCCTCGTCATCAAGCTCCACCGGGGTTCGCTGACGTCTTCTTCGCTTGAGAACATTCTTTTTGGGCTCAGAAGGTTTTCTGGCCGTTGGTCCGTCGGGTGCGTACTCTCCTCGGTCCTCCTCCGAGTCATCTATGCCATCTGTATCATCATCAAAGTCGACCCTACGTTCGGAGCGGCGTGCAGCTGCTGCTTTACTGCGGAGAAAGTCTTCGGCAGTCTTTCCCTCTTCATATACCGGTGGCTCAAATTCAAAGTCTAATATTTGCCTGCTCATTTCTGACAATTCCATTGCCGTAAGGGATGATGGTATGATCCAGCTCGCCTCTGGGTCATTAATTTCTCCTAAGCGCGTGCAGCCAACAAGCGTCATCAACAGGCGGAGCTTGTTGTCCTTAAACATGGCGGAACGTCGTTCATCATTATCCGGTTTAACGAGAATTGAGGGTGGGTTGGGTGTATCTGCGTCCTGAGGCTCAGCAACGGTGTCACCATCAGCTGGAGCTGGTGCTGTGGCATCTTTGCGTGCTTGCTCTAAGTCCTCCCAAGTTTTACGTTCTTCTGACGCATCTGAGAGGATATCTCTTAACCATCTGAGTGCATCTGATTTCTGCTGATTGACGAGGACGCTGACTGCAACTCCAATTTGCTCCTTCTTTTCCATCCCTGGTTTGACCTCAAGCTCTGCTGGCGCTCGAGGAGTCCGTTTTGGAAGTTCTCTGTCGTATCCATGCTCTAGAAAGAAGATCGTTGCAGGTATCTTGCTAAATAGCATTTCAATAATAAGTTCTGGTCGATCCTGGACCCTCTTCACGACGGATCGGAAGAAATGCCTGACGAATTCTTCCCATTCCTTGAAAGAAGGCGAATCTGGATCCAGGCCCTCAGGCCCCTTGATCATTTTATTGAAGAGCTGAATTATATCGATGCGACATAGTAAGACGGCAATTTCCATCTTGAATGCGACCCGATAGAAGAAGCGGTGCGCACGTTTGAGCTGCTCCGTATCTAGTTCCCTGAAATATTTTAGGAATGCTACGAAGGTGTTCACACTGCTCTGGTTGATGAACTTTGCAGCGAATCGTGCAAAGTCAAACTTTCGTTCCGAGCTGGTCTTTTGTGCTGCTGTGATGTCCTCGGTTTCGGATACATGGCCCTCCTCTTGATCTTCGCCCTGAGCTTCAGCCTGCTTCTTACGAATCTTACGAGCGCGTCTCCGTGATCGCACCTGCATATCCACATTCTGCTTCGAGTACCGTTCCAGCATGCGCAGGAAGACATGTGCAAGCTCCGTGCAAGCATCCAAGTATCCGAATCCCTGGTCTTTGTATGATCGTAGGATATGAACGATGCGATCGTGTGTCGATTCTTCGTAGAAAATTCGATTCTGAATGTTTTCGGCAATCTCCTGATCCTCTTCCATGGCCGATTCGGACATCTCCTGTACAGTGAACAAGATTTGTGTGAAGCACTTCATGCCTGCGTTTAGGTCTAGCCATGCTTTCTCATCCTCGCTCTTTTGCATGAACCGATTCAATAAGATGAAAGTTTCTTGGTTCATCACTTCTGCAACAAGACCGTAGCTCTCATCCTCAGCCGTTATGGTGTCGGCGCTTTTAGGGTCACTTGCTCTTTCCTTCATGAGACGTCGCCTTGCGCATTCAGCACGTAGAAACCAAGATACAAGGTAAAAGTACTGTCGTGAGTGGCGGGTCTCTACGCGGTCAGTCTCTCGCTCGATAGCCTTTCTGAGATGCAGAAACAAGGGATTGAACGAAGAGTCTAGGAACTCTTCCACAAAGCCTTTAAGATGTTTCCGAGCAGTGGACGAGAGAGGTACGGGAAGATCGAATTCCTCCCTCTCCTGCTCTTCGTCCTTGTTACGCACGCCTCGCCTAGGCTTGTTCCACTTTTTCGTACTATCCATTTTTTGCATGCTCTTTTGTGCCTTCCCCAATACATCCTGGCCTGATATTGTCGAAACCTTTTCGTCATCCCTCTTCACCCAGATCATAGTTCCGAATCGATTATGCCTGGAAGGAGCATGTCGCGCATGACTAGCCAACATCGCTTTCTCCTTTTGCATTAGCTCCTTCAGCTCATTCGTGTTTTTGCTGTTGAGCTTCTTCTCCTGCATAAATAGCTTCTCAGGGTCGACACCTTTGAGTAAGAAAAACAAGATTTCCAAGATTATTACATCGTGGATAATGAAATCTTCGCCAATACTAGACGCAACACTCAGAATCACCTGAAATATGTCCTGCTCTTGAAAAGTGTCGATTGTGGTAGATCTTGACACCTCCGCTTCGTCAATGTCCATGGGAACGGATTTTGGGGGTGAAAGCATGGCAATGTTGCGAATGAAATAGAGGGTGATACGAATGATGCCCTCATCTCGAGGGGTCCTCTCGCGCAAAGGGATGGCCAAAGATGGTAATGCGATCCGAACTGCACTCTGTATGATTCTGGCGCGGTCGAATTGGAGAATCGCACGTTTGTAGCCGATCTGAGCCAATTGAATATACGGACCATGACGGTGGTGATTGACGGTTGCTTCAGCGGCATCGATTTCATATGGCCAGGTAAGAGGCACGAGGAGCTCCACTATTCAGTGTCAGCCAATTCTAGCATGATAAAAGTCCTTTTTCACATACAAGTGGCAACCCCGATCTTGTGCTTCCATTTGTCTTGAACAACCCTCTCGGATATCTTGGACAGAATCTCCAACAAATCTCCCTTCACAAGGTTGGCTTCCGCCATACACCTCGCAACATCGCGTCGATTGTGCTGTCCGTCGGCAAGCTTAAGCCATTTTCGTAGGTCCTTCAAGCAGAGAAGCGCATCGTCGCCGAAGGCATAGGTCCCATCGTCTCCAATTCCGCCGAGCTAGAGAGTCGTGTTAGTAAAGTTTGATAGACATTTTTCGAGGACGTACAGCAGAAATAAGACTGTAGACGTGCGCGCGAATTTCTGGATCTACCGGGTCCCTTGCCCACTCATCCAGTGTGGTTTGCGCCATTGTGTTGATGGTTGACCTTTGCGAGCTGAGTGCTCGTGCCTCCATTAACTTTCCCAACACCACCGACGCGTCGCGCGGGCACGCGTTTACGCAGGGCCAGGGCAAGGCCAGCCGAGCGTGCCAAGGCAAGCACGTGGCGGGGTCGAGACTTCCTGCCCGTGGAATGTCGGAGGCCGGCGCCTTGGATCCCGGGAGCAGACTAGACGTCATTTAGACCTCGGCTTTCATCGGCCATAGTAATGCTCTTGTTCATTCCCGCGGCCCCATGTCAGTTCAAGCTTCACATGCAGATCGATCCTGCACTCTTTCCCTCTCCTTCTGGCCATAGTTCTCACAATGTCCTTCTCTTCAGCTTCAAGACTTGCTGTTCGATGTGCCGCACGACGACAATGCCGTACATTTAGCTCTACTCCCTCTGTAGGAGCTGCGGCCGAGGTCAAGAAGCTTGGTGTAATTGGAGCTGGGCAGATGGTACGACAAGTCACATTATTTTGTGGGCAAACCATTGACTGTTTTAGGGCCTTGGAATAGCTCTTGTAGCCGCACAGAAAGCCTCACTGCCAGTGAGGTTGATCGACAACTCGCAAGCATCAATTGACAAAGGCTTACAGTTCGCCGACAAGCTCCTCGAGAAGGACGTGGGCAAGCAGAGGATATCCAAGGAAGATGCCGCTGCAGCCAGGGAACGATTAATTCCAAGTACATCCATGGATGATCTCGCAGATGTCGACTTTGTTATTGAAGCTGTTCCCGTATGACAATTACTTATCCTCCACCATTATTACATTATCTAAATCATCCATAGGAAATACCTGACCTCAAGAGCAAAATATTCTCCCAGCTCGCCCAAATATGTCCCTCTCATGCCATCCTCGCGACAAATACCTCATCTATTTCAATCACCAAGATTGCAGCTTCCACCACAAAGGACCCTACAGATCTGTCAGCGTCAAGCCGCGTTGTCAGCACTCACTTTATGAACCCTGTCCCTGTCCAGAAAGGTGTAGAAATTATAACCGGTCTCCAAACATCACAGGACACACTAGATACAGCTCTTGAGCTCTGCAAGCGAATGGGCAAGGTCCCTTCAACGAGCGCCGATTCCCCAGGCTTCCTCGCGAACCGCATTCTGATGCCCTACATCAATGAAGCAGTCATCTGTCTGGAAACAGGTGTCGGGGCTAGAGAAGACATTGACAACATCATGAAGAATGGTACCAACGTCCCCATGGGCCCGCTGCAGCTGGCTGATTTCATTGGCATCGACACATGCCTGGCGATTATGAAGGTTTTGTACGAAGATACTGGGGATTCAAAGTACCGGCCCTCAGTGTTGTTGAAGAAGATGGTGGATGCAGGCTGGCTAGGCAAAAAGAGCGGGAAGGGGTTCTACGACTATTAATGTCAAGTTTGATATGTATGTTGCCATCAAAATATAGACCTACACTCACGATAAATCACTGTATGACAATAGTTTGATATAAAGTATCTCTGTTATAGCACGACTACAAAAAACCAGAACTCTGCAGAATCCAATCAAAATGAAATCAAAAATCAAAACATGCATAGCAAATTCCAGGCTAATTCCCCAGTACACGTGGGTATCAAACCCAAAACCAAAACCGTGTCAAAAGAAAAAGAAAAAGAAAACACCCAAAAAAAACAAGCAAAATCCCAACCCAATTCCAATCTCCCATCTCTCTTCACCCACTATACGGCCCCGTCCTCCACCTCTTCCACTCCGGCAACCCATTCTCCCTTCCCCACCACTCATCCACCAAATCCTCGGTCCGCAACCCACTCTCCAACATGGCGCCCCTGACGCCAGAAACCGGCTCGTTGAAGTTCTTCCAGGCCAGGTACTCGGACTCTTCTGTCGCCGTGGCAATACGGTTTGTATATACCGTTTGCTCCTCGGCGTTGAGGCGCTGGGTTTCTTCGGCCGTGGGTTCGGGCGCCATGTAGAGAGCGGATTTGGGGAAGGATTTGAGGAGGGTGGTGAGTCGGGAGGAGGATTTGGCCAAGGGAACCAGGGGGGGTTTGGTGTGTTGATGGCGGTTTGGGTGGGTGGGTAGTGCCGCATCAACTTCATGTCGTAGGCTTGGTTGATTTCTGATTCCGAGGGATAGGGACCGAGGAGTTTTCCCGCTTTGGCCCATCTTGTTGCGGCGCCTTTGCGGGCGGCGAGGACCCGTTTCTCTTTCTCGGTTGGAGGAGATGGCTGGGGGATTTGCAAGGCCAGGCTCAAGCCCCCGTCTTGAGCTGGTTTTTTGGTGCCGCGAGAGAGCTTGGCTCGTTTTTTGGGGCGGTCTTGGGTGGCGGTGGTGGTGGTGATCGTGGTGGTTGTGGTGGTGGGTTCGATGGCAGCGATCTTGCGCTTGCGGAGGTTGTATCGAGAAGACATTTTGATTGGTTTTGTTGAGTTGTGTTGATATAAAAAAGGTTGTTGTGTGTGGTCGTTATATAGAGACGAGTTGTTGTCGAAAAACTTTAAGGAACCTACAGAAGGTAAGCAATGAGGGATAGGAAAGTTGTTTATATCTACAAATGCTCCTATTGTCAAACCATCTTGACCGCTATTGTGGTTAGCTCCTATTGTTGTTATTCAAACGCAAACCTATTGTGTGAAAGTTCACCCATAACAGCCATCTTCACTGCGATGAAAGTGCGCAGAGGGGGGAGATTTTACGTCATTAACAAGAACAATAACGAGTACAATAACGAAAAACTCTTCATAACAGTCATAATAGATTCTACTATCTATTGTTCCTAATAGTTTTACAACTTAACAAATTTTACCTCAAATCAATCGTTTTCCACTTAGCTACACATAGAAATATCCATACACACACCCGAACACCACGAATAACAAGCCACGAACACAACCCACACTCCAATCCGCCCAAAAAGTCCAAAGCCCACAACCGCCCTTCAACCAACCCTCTCCCTATCCCAAATCCCATGTTCTAAATTTGCCCTATTCAGCGCCGAACCTCACCCACCGATCGAAAAATCAGCGAACTAGCCAGACATGAATACCTACCAGATATCCACGACGAAGACATCAAGTAGTTTTTTCCTATCGCGATGATATTCACGTAAGTCGTGCTGGATTCTCGTACCCCTCTATGCGCGTAAGGTTGGTAGTTGTCAAGAGCTAGGGGGAATTGCGTGCATATGTAGTAACGCCATGCGTAGCTTTGATACTGATTGGTTCACCATTCAACACACAACAATAACAAACACGAGTTATTCGATACTATGGATTTTCATTCACTAGGTAAACTACGAAGAACCCTTGCATATCCTACTTGCTTTGGCTATCCCTATCCATCTCCCGCTCCATCCACCCATTCATCAAAAGACGAAAAAAAGGAACCTGTTCCACCCTTCCCTCATAAACAAACAAGACGAAGAGTGAGAATAAAAAATCCCACCCATCCTGTCCCATACCACCCATTTATTGGGCATGACGTGAATAAAAAGAGGAAGCCAAACCATATTCGTAAAAACCATCGTGAGGGGGGAATAATCCTTTTGAGAAAAGCCTAGAGTTTCTGAGCTTAAAGTTACACACCTATCTCTCTTCTTCTCTCCAGACATCCACATTCATCCTTCGATGCTCAATTCTGGTCATAAATGTCGTGAAGCGTTTTGACCCACAGCCAGGATCCAGATCCGTGGCGCGTTCGTAAGTAAATCGTTGATACTTGGATATATTACTCCATCTCAGGATTACAACTCCTCCTTGACGCGGTCGGTGGCGGCCTTAACGCTCTCAGCGGCGGCATCATAACCCTTCTGTGCAGACTTGGAGATGGAAGAAGATGCGCTGGCGGCTGACTTGGAGGCGGATGCGCTGACGCTGCTCGCGCTAGCCTCGTAGCCTGTAGCAAGACCAAGCTGAGCCTTGATCCAATCGACGTAGCCGGCAAAACCATTGGTAGCTTGAGCGTATTCGTTACCGGCCTTTGAGGTAGCGGCACCATATGCACTAGCAGCGGAAGCAGAAACGTTGTCACCATAGAGACGAGCACGATGCTTACGGGCAAGTGCAAGAAGCTCATTGCGCTTGGAGCCTTGAGGGACCTTGATACCATTCTTGTCAGCCCACTCCTTGATTTGACTGTCGGACCACGAATCGAGGAGGGCATCGCTAAGGCTCTGCTGAGCGGCGGCGGCGGAAGAAGCAGCTGCATCATAGGCGGCTTGAGCGTTCAGACTAGCGAGACGAGCATTACGGCGAACCGAAGCAACGAGCTTGTCACGGCTCGATGGTTGCGGTGCAGGGTAGCCACGCTCGTCGAGGAAAGCCTTGAGGTCAGATTCAGACCAAGAGGAGTAGAGCCAGTCACCAGGATACGCAGTAGTCTCGGACAACTTGTTGGCGGCGGCCTGATAGTTCTCGCGGACAGTCTTGAGAAGAGAATCACGCTCGCGTGGCTGAGGAACGGGAACGCCATTCTTGTCAGCCCAAGCCTTCAATTGTGAATCAGTCCAGCTATTAGAATGTTAGTGAGCAAAGAATTCCTAAACCTGAGGAGACCACATACCTGTCGAAGATCCAATCACGGGTATTGGCATAAGCTTGGTTAGCAGATTCCTCGGTCTCTGTCCAGTATTGTTGGACTTGCTCGACTAGGCTATCGGTGTTCTTCTCGGTGCCCTTCTTGGCCTCCTGGCCCTTGAGGGTGAGGTAGTTTTGCAGGGTCTGGGCGTCCCAGCTCTTGTAAGGTGTAACGACCCTGTCATTCCAATTATCCTTGACAAGGTTTTCCAAATCCTTGCGGTCGGAGGGGGTGGGGTAGGGGATGTTGTGGTCGGAGAGCCATCGCTCAAGCTCAGTCTCGTGCCACTTGTTGTAGACTGGTTCAGCTTATATTAGTGTTAGGTCAGGAACTGGGGGGATCGGACGCGAGGGAAGGATGTGCCATACGGTACGCACCAGTTTTGCCGAACCAGGAGTTGGCAATAGTGCCCTGAGCAGCGAGGGCCACCACAAGGGTGGAAGCAAGAGAGAACTTCATGCTTTCTGGTAGAGCAATCGAAAACCAATATGAGATATATTAGGACGTTGACGAAGACGAGATTGGGTAGGAGTAAGTAAGTAGGCGGGGGGGGGAAGGGAGGAAATGGAGAGAAAATTAGGCGGCGGTGGTGGCTTAAGAGAGGACAAAGTGAGGGTTGGTGGACGTGACGTAGTTAGCACGTTTGGGCGAGTGCACGTCACGTCAAACAACAAGCTCGCCCCGGTGCCTCCTCCCCGGCGCCTGCTTTTTTGCTCCTGCTTTTGGGGGGGTTGGCGGCCAGAGACAGCCAATCACGGCCCGCAAACTGGGACCATGGCCTGCCGCTTGTGGGCACAGGCGGGCCAGATGTGGTGCGGGCGTGTTGCGGCGTGTTGCGGGCGCGCGCAGACTTCTCGGGGGGGATAAGGGAGCGAGCGCGCGTCTGTTCGCCGCCATGGCAATTGTTCAATTTCCCATCACGATGGCGCCGCTTTCTGGTTCTCCCAACTGCGGGGATCGCTCTAGGAAGCCGCTGACATCACCACCACATGGGAATCACCTCAACTACTGGACCATCAGCTGCTAAATTCAATCTCACTGCAGATGCATCTGAACAGCATCGGAATAGCCGCTCCCACAAGACGCCTTTTCATTGGTAAAGCTCAGTAATTTTACTTTATTCATGCAAGATGGATTCTTGAAACCCTCAGAGGCCCAGCCTGATGATGGTGCAACTTGCTCGGCCCCACTGGGGAGATAAAAACAATGGCTCGACCGAGAAGACAAACAAAACATGGGATAGAATACAAAGCACAAAGCATTGCTAGGTGCATTCACAATCTGCCCTTACGGGTCCTTGTCTACTCCTCCTTGACCTATGATACCTAGTCAGTATTTATATCCCGAAGCCATAAACAAACATTGAGCCATCAAGAAATCTGGAGCAAACTCACCTGACCAGAATTTTGGCGACACCTTGTCCTTCTTTGCGTCCGCATTGCTAACCTGTTCATGTGCCCGCTCAGCTCTCTTGTCCATCTCCTCGTTATGCTTCTTCACCGATTCATCATGTTCTCCAGGTGGGTTCTCATTCAGGATTTTTGGCTGCGCACCTTTGACTCCCTTGCTACTGCCTCCCGAGCCTCCTTTGCTCTTGGACGATGATTGTGTTTGTGATTCTGACTGGCTAGACGATGACTTCTCGTTTGGAGACTGTGACTTGCCCTGCCCGACCTTTGGCGGTGGCGGGCCCGGGTGCTCAAGTTCCTCTGACGGGTTCTTGCCCTGCTGTTGTGGGTTTTCGCCAACCGGATTACCTTCTCCACTACCATAGTCTTGATGGGCAAGTCGAACTTGAGCTCGAGCTCGAGGAGCTGTGGAGAGGACAGGTCTCAAGGCGGTAGGGCGAAATAGTGCTGTCGGTCGGAGGAAAGCCATGGTGCTGGTTGAAGCTGATATAGGTGGAATAGATGCAAATGCGAGCTGGATGCTGGACAGTTGAGTTATATGGCAGTTAGCTATTTGGCTGCAAACTACTGAGAGGCGCCTGTAGTTAGTGTTTGGAGCTTAGGGGAGGAGAGCTCCAGGACGCATGACATCACTATGTCAAAATAATTGATCGCTGCCAAGACCCATTTCGATCCGATCTCAAAACGCCCCCAACGTCGAGAACGTCACTCGCAAATTTCGTCCGTGCCATACCATCACTTTGAACCAGTGGGTCAGATTGCTCGTGAAGAATCGAGTTGTGATTATGCTCGCTGAACGTCAAGGGTATCGTGCGTGAGCGATCTTGTCCAATATCATCTACATCCAAATCCAATGCAACCATTTGCCACCAATATCCAACCTTTTTATACAATATTTCCTCTACATGGTCTTCCGTCACCAACGTATAGGCATTCTTACGTACCTTTCAATCAATTCCGACCATAGACCCTTCAACTCGCCAATCGTCTACTTCCACGCCCCTAGGCGCTGTATGAATCGCCTCGGCATCAATCTCAACATGGTTGAGCCATGTTCCTACTCTATTCGCGCCACGACGAGTACCATCTCGTGATAGACCTGCCATTGTAGATGCTGTTACTGGAGCAGCGGGGCGTGGGGCAGCTCGCGGTGGGTCGCGAACACTAAGTCTACGACCAAAGAAAGACTGTCGGGGTTGCGACATGCGTACTGCTGTTCTTGCTGCGGACGTTGCAAGGGGACGCACAGCATACGAGTCGTTCATGTGGTGTGACCCTGAATTACCCAGACCGTACACTTGAACGCTGGGGTCGGTGCGACGGACTTCAGATGCCGTCGGGGTGGGTTCAAATCGTAATTGAGACTGAAGATGAGCTGCAAGAACCTCATCTGCATGCTCAGTCTCGCGGTCGCTTCGATGCCTAGCTCGGGTGCTAACTCGTCGAGTGGGTGGGGGAGGCTCGTCTTCCGGCATCTCAATGACCTCTATCACTTCCTGCCTCGTGCTGTAAGGAACCCTCATGTCGTTCAGGCGATCTTCATCTTCAATGTGGCTATAGTTGAACCATGGACAATTACATGTTTTCCAAGGAGCCGCACAAACCATGCAAAATTGAGCGGTGCAACGACTATCAAGATGTCAACCACGTCTCAAGACCGTGGGGGCGGAGCTTTACTTACCAGGTCATGTGGTTGCAGCCTTCTTTGAGCTCAACGATTGCTTTGCAGCTGTAGCATCTCTGCCAGCCCTTGTCCTTAGCCATCTGTACCATCCGGTTCGTCTCTTCGTCGCGGGGGCATTCTCTCCGTGTGTGGAACTTTCCATTACATAGCACACATATCTTTGTGCTGCAACGACCACAACGTGCATATTTCCTGCCATACGTGTAGTCCAGGCGAATCTTAGACGGCTTGATCCATTCTCCACAGCCTTTGGTGGGGCAGTAGAGTCGATTTGCCGTTGTGTACTCTTGATATTTCTTATTCCATAGTCTCTTAAATTTATCGTCGAATAGTCGCTCTACATATTTTAGTGGGATGTGTTCAGAGTTGCAACATGTGGGAGGCATATGTTGGGGGTCGGAGACAGAAAGTGTGAATTGGCGCTTGAGACATGAATGGCACATGCGATGGCCGCATCCAAGCTTGGCGGTTCTGTTTACTGGAATATCATCGTTCATGCAAACGAGGCAATCGACCCTGTGATGTCGTTAGCAGAGGCTGAAAAGAAGGCAAGCAGCTTACATACCTCGGGACCTCCTTTTGTACAACCGTTGTCGAGGCTCGAGGGGAAGGTCTGAATAGGGCGAAAATCCCCCCTGTGCTCCTTCTCATTGTAGCATGGGGATCCCTCACAGCGGTGGAGTGGGATCTCGAGATAGGAGCGCCCGTGGTGGGAAGTTTGACGGTGCTCGTCCGTCGCAGCGATGGCCTCGTCGCCATGTAGACTCGGTTTGGTTCTCTGGCAGACGCACTCCTACAACAACGATTAGATGTGAGTCTAGGTCGCGCATCGGACCTGGATAGCCTACCTGCTCATCTGCTGTGTGGAAATTGTCCGGGAGCCTGAGCGTGGGGAATGTCCCGTCCTGCTCGATGAACCGCCCTCATCGCTTCTCCGACGCCCTGAGGACCGCCTTACGGTGACCTCCTCTACGACCGCACGCGATCTTGGCCTTACGTGAACGTAGTCATCACTCCGGTCGTCCTCGATCCTGTCCCTTCTCTTCTTGCGCCTGGTGCCATCTCTCCTGAGTTCTCGATGGCTACTGCTGTGTGACTTTGCCTTGTCTCGATCGATCCTGATATCCTGTGCCATGCGGTGAGGCTCGCGCCGCCGCTCGGGATCCGGCCTAGAGTAATAGGAGTCGTGCCTGTCTCTCAATTCATCGATGTCTAATTCGGCTTCCCGCCTGGCCTCTTCTGCGCGGCGTCGTTCCCTCCGTACTCGCTTGAGAGCGTAATATTCGTCGTCGTGGTCGTGATGTCTCCGTCGTCGGCGATGGGATCTACGTTCGCGGTCTCTCTCGTCTGAAGAGTAGTCGTCGTCGTAGTAGTAATGCCTGGAGTCGCGCTCTCCCCGGTCTCTGGCCATTCCTGGGGAATGAGGGATTGGGGGTATATAGGGATGCGCCTGTGTGCCAGCCTAGCAAGTGACAAACGCTGGCAGACACTCAGGCAGCGGTGCAGTATGGCGTTGTAGGGGGAGGGGGGGGAGAGGTCGTGTGGAGGAGCGTGGTTGGTGTGGAGTGGAGCGTGACAACGAAACGAGCATATGCACAGAATGACCGGACGTCCAACGACGACCAACGAGGACCTTGGATAGGATAGGGTCACAAAGTCCAAGGTTCAAGGGCTGGGGGTATGGGGGCTACGCACGAGCCCCTTCGCGCTCCAGTAGGGAGTGGATCATTTGGGCGGTGAGCAGTGCAATCCCGTCCATCAGTCAGTCAGTCGGTGGTCCTCCGTCGGGGTGCTTGAAGCAGACAGCAGACAGCAGACAGCAGACACCACAGAGTCCCTGCTGATCCATGCGGTCTTTTCCCGCCCTTTCGCTCTCCCGGTGGTTAGTTCAGTTCTAGTTCCCTTTTGCTTCTACTACTCCGTAGTCGTGCTAGTATCCGCTCTCCCCTCCAGTCTGTCTCCAGTCCCTGAAGGGGGCCAGAGAGAAAGGAGGCAGGGAGATCCCTAGCTGTCCACACCGTCAGGCGCCGCGTATAACGGACTCCAAATCTAGAGTAATATGACAGAGTCGACTGCTGCAGCTGTCCTCTGCCTGTCTGCTGCCAACTTCCAAACCTGTCGCAGCGCTATAGCACCGGGGCAGGACATATGATGCATCGCATGTCTGAGAGCCATGATGTCGTCGGAATCAAGTCTGGCAGTCTGGCAGTCTGGCAGTCTGGCAGTCTGGCAGTCAGAAAAGTCACCAACAAGTCATTCATTCATTCAGTCAGTCCGTCAGGCCAGCACCGCGACATTCGGGCTGTCAGGTCACTACAGCAGAGTGCTGCATTACTGCGTCCCAAAACATCCTACGGCCCAGCCTTGGGCATGCGACACTGGACGACGCTGCGACTTGGGACTCCACAGGGCATGCAATCGTGCATCTGCCTCGTCTCACTCTGACTGGCGATCGCTCCGAATACTCGCCATTATGGCCCCAGCAACATACCTCGCCAATGTGCGCCTGCACTGCCGGCGCCCGACTCTGCCTGCTTTCCGGCCTCTTTCGGGTTGCTACATGTCTTCCCACTGCCTCAAACTAGACGTGTATAGGTACTCCGTAGGCTGATTGATTGACCCCAAAAACTCTATTTGGTAACAAATCGGCCGGGGATCATCTTTGAGATACACGTGAGCTCAAGCAGTGACCCGATAATGCTAACCAATCATTGTCTATCTCTATAATGGATTGAGCGGCTTTACGTAGTATCCGATGCTGCTCATTCCGACATGCCAGGTCCTCTCTCGATTTAAAGCAAGAGAACCCGGTTGCACCAACATGCCTACTTTCGTCATAACCTAACACATTATGGATCGCTTCCTGACAATGGACTGCCGTAGGAACCTGACATGCAAGACGAGCAAATGGCAGTGTAGTGGCTTGCGGATGCTGACTTGCCCCCACAAAACAGAAAAGGGTATATTCTACGAATTTCCATGCAGCAATGCGAATATATATGCGCCAATGGCAAGCAATCATCTCATCCGCGACTATTCTTCCCTCACGGCAGGKCTAGTCCTTCTCCAGCGTAATTTGAGTCGAGACCTCCCACTTCTGCCCGCCGCCACTCCCGTAGCCACCACCCAGCCGATTCCGAACCATGCTTCCTATCCGATCCCGCAGTCGCCCAATCTCCTCTAGATTCCGAACCCTCAGCTTCAAATTTGCCTGGCACAGCCCATAGTGAACCTGCCAGAACTTGGCCTCTTCCACCACACTTATGGCTGGATCAGTCTCAATGTCGTACATGACAGCCGAGACCCCCGGCCCAGAGTACGACATCATCAACATCTTGCCTAGTGTCCACCCCTGCGTCCAGCCCAGTGCCACCATAGCAATTGCTATAGAGAACGAGAGTGTCCGATCCAACCAGACGTACATCTGTATGCTAAGCAAAGGAAGTAATAGGAGAAGCGCCGAACAAGAAAGTGTGAGGAAATGTGAAGGGTTACTCAGGATGGACGGCAAGTTGGCAATGGCGCTCAATTGCATCACCTTGCCTATCCGAGCGTGATTTTTGAGCACAATGGCTGAAACCAATGTTGACACGATCCCGCTCAATGCTGCTAGGTCGATACTCCCGGGTGACACTCGCTCGTGTGCGTGAGGGTGGTGGGAGTGATGTCCGCCTTTGTCCTCCAGTGCATGAGTCAACCCGTGGGAGATGAGATCAAGTCCCATGAAAAGCAATCCTACGGACATACCCAGACCCGCGAGAACTTCTGAGCGCTCGAAACCAAATGGGTGACGAATCGTCGAACGTTTCCATACTTCGAAATTCGATCCCACATCAACTGCAACACAAAGAAAGGCCCCGAGCGCATCGTAGAAAATCAGACGAGACAGTACGGTCAGAGCCAAGGACTCATGCGCMCCCCATTGAACAAGMCCAGCCACAGTCAAATGACAGAAGCACCATACTAGTCGTGATCTCTGCTCTGTTGACATGCTCGAGCGGTATTCTTTGAACGTAGGTATGGGTAGCGATGCAGGCAGCTGGAGAGGGGCACGAGGCGGAGGCTCGAGGAAGATTTGGTGAGAAACACTACTATGCTTGTATTTGTGTCCACGTCGTCGGCCAACATCCTGTCACACTCAGTACAAGTCTAATTGTTGTCTAATTGTTGTCATGTCCGGAACAACGATACTTACGGATTTGTTGTTGGCTTGTGGCCTGCCAGGCATGTATTGCACTGATTGGAAATTGAACGGATTCCGGACATTCTCTGAACCACTCAACGAAGGAGCATCGCCATCCGATGTACCACTAACAGCGCTGGCAGGTGTATAGGGGAACGTTGCACTGCTTGGACTGAAGACAGTACTGGGTGTTGGTCTTTGTGAAAGGGAATCATTTGGAGCCAAGGTTCCATATCGATCCGAAGGAAATGTCGCCGACATTGGAGAGAGAGCATTTGGATTGAACCCAAGCCTTGTCGGAGATAATTCTCCTCCCAAGCCCAGGCCGACTGGTTGATCGTCCCCAGGTGGCCCCTCCTCATCAGGAGGCGGAGTGGGAGTGCGCGGAGGAATGGGGAGCGGCATTCCGGATGCCATGGCTGTAGAGAGCGACTACAGTGAAGGGCTCCTATCTGTAAATCATTAGAACCGCAACGTCCAGCAAAGTGTGCGATGTTGTAGTGTTTATTGGAGGGAGGTTTTTGGGTAGAGGGGGGCACTGAAATTGATGGAGAGCTCGCGCTCGCGGTTAAATCAGATCAACCTCAAGGCAAGGCTCAGGGATCCCCAGAGACTAACTTGCTGCAGCCACAGCTTGGCATGGCGCACGCTTGCACCGCAACCGTTGATACATAGTTCTATCATCACACCTACACTCGTGTCTCCTTGACGTATCCTTCTAGTGGGCAGAGCCGCGTACCATGAAGAACCGACATTGATACCAAAGCAACCCGCGAATGGCCTGTGCCCTGGTAGGATGGAAAATGGGCCAGTCGCACCACCAAACGGCGACGATGGCGTCCCCTCAAGATCCGATAGGAACGCGAAGAAGGCGGAGAAAGATGCAGGTCAGGGAGGCCACAAACGAAGCATCTCCGGCTCTCTCTTGGGTAGTTTGTCCTTCTTGAGATCCTCCCCAAAAGACGCAACGTCATCCTCTCCACCGAAAAACGAGCACCAGCACCAGCAACCCCACCAGCAAGACGACGGTGAAGGTGACGGTGACGGTGACGGTTCGAGACGTGTGTCCTCCATCGCGAATGCTCTCCGCGAAACACAGGGGCGAAAGAGGAAGGGCTCCTTGAGGAAGACGGCCATTCTCGGGACTGGAAGGATGATGCGAGAACGTCGCAACTCATACCTGAATCAGCGGGCATCGGTCAAGAGTCCAGCCCTCCACAGTAAAATGAGTACGGAATCAGTGGACGACGAGAAGACACCTCGGCGCTTTAGCTACGAAAATGAGTCCCTCAACTCGTCATCGGACAGCGGATGGCCTCCCGCTGGCAAGCTATCCATCCCGGCCTCCACCGAATATGCCCTCGACGAGTCTCCAGACCATAAGACCCCCCGCATGCTTGCATCGCCGCTCACAAGCCCTGTAGGCCCCTACGCATCAACGACCGATGACGATGAGGGCCTCTCGTTCTTCCGACCTGCTGCATCGAGCAGTAGCTCGTCGTATAACCCGCCTCTGTTACAACCACCTGCATCAGCGGCATCACTCACACGACGACGCTCTAATCGATCAGCACAACACTCATCCTTAACAATAGTGCAAACACCTGCAGACCTAGCATTGGATGAGGAGTGGGATTATAGCGAGACGGAATGGTGGGGCTGGGTTGTGCTTATAGTCACTTGGGTGGTATTTGTCGTTGGGATGGGTTCATGCCTAGGGGTGTGGAGCTGGGCGTGGGATGTTGGAGAGACGCCCTATGCGCCTCCAGAGCTCGAGGACGATGCAACACTGCCGATCACAGGGTACTACCCAGCATTGATGGTATGTACAGCGGTCATGGCTTGGGTATGGGTCGTAGTGGCTTGGGTGGGCATGAAGTACTTCAGACACGCAAAGGTAGTTGGCGAGGATGGCTAGCCGCGTCATGAACTCTTGAATAGGGCCAGTGTTTCTATTATTACTACCCCGTTATCTTAATTCGCCTGTTATCGCCAATAAGGTGTCAGGTCTGAAACATTAAGCTATAGGACGCCGCTTAAGCCTATTGCATCTACACACTTAGCCTTAGCGGGATTGTATGCTCAAGATTCATTTCCAAATCCCACCTCGATATCCTCTGATCATAAGTAGCGCACGCTCCTCTTCAAATATCGGAGTTTGGCCTTCCCTCGACCCTCTCCACTGTCGCTTTGGTCCACTTCCACGCACGGCCTCGATAGTACTGGGATTGCCTGCCTTTTCAACTCACTCATGGCTCGATTTCCTAGACGCACTCATAGCGTTTCCGGACCATGCTCTGTGCACTGCGTGTTGAAGGATGTTGCCTGTTGTTGTAATATGGTCAAGGTAAACGAGAACACATTCTACTGTCCTGC
Source organism: Nigrograna mackinnonii (assembly GCA_001007845.1). NCBI lineage: Eukaryota > Fungi > Ascomycota > Dothideomycetes > Pleosporales > Nigrogranaceae > Nigrograna > Nigrograna mackinnonii. The sequence goes on along the minus strand of JGVQ01000049.1, from coordinate 93,562 downwards.
AATTTATTTGGTAGATATCTAACAAAGTCCCAGATTCACCAATTCTACATGTCAATGATGGCTCTACGAAGGAATCCTCAACGTACATGCAGAAAAGAGGAGGCCCCCGATACTGTCACGATCACTCCTAAGCCCGTTATTGAAGAAGTAAAACTGGACAAGGTCGAGCTGAAGATTACTCCTCGTCCTCTTCCGTAAGCCCTAGACTGCTTTGCTATTGATTTCAGCTGATCATACTAAAGTCGAAAATTCGCCAGTCGCCAACAAGGCTGCCCTACTCCCATGGAACCTTTCCGTTTTTTCGACCTACCAAGAGAAGTGAGGGATCATGTGTACTCTTACCTTGTGGTTCGGAAAGGGAGAAGAGCACCGATCATCGAAGCAAAATCAATCCTCCGCGTCCAAAAGAAGCGCGCAACGGCTCAACGAACGCGTGAAAGACTGAATCTGAAGAGAGCATTAGATGGCAAAAATCCCATCACACCACGAGAACCAATTGCGGAGCCAATTGTCCACCTTAATTTGTTCCAAGCGTCGCAACTCCTGTATCACGAAGCCAGCGATTTAATGTACCAAACCAACTGGTTCGCAGTATCACTCGAGAATTTCCCACTCACAACTCTCGACACGCCATCTGGATGGAGCCACAGACGTATTACCAAGTTGCAATTGGAGCTGCAACTAAAAGACGCACAACGCATGAATAGTTATATCGACTGGTCTTCTTTCTTCTCGACTTTCCCGGCTTTGCGTTTTCTCCGCATTATTCCGACTTTCCACCCCCGATACTATGACTGGGCACAGGCAGAACTTCGCGATTGGGACAGCACACATTTCATTTTCCGTGCCTTCTTCCGAGAACTCTTAGCATCAATTCCCGAGAATATCAATCTCAAGTTAGGACCCTCTCTCGATGCGGAGGAGAACATGCATCTCGAAGGACGAAGCCATGTATCCCGGAGGCTACTTCAGCAGATGTATAGTCAGTTCGGCACAAGGAGGGGCATTGATAGCGAACAGCACGGAGGGAATAATGTTGCAGCTCTTAAAATAGTAGATCATAATGAGACACTGAACGATGGTTAATTGGGAATGGGGCTGCTGCCGGGTAGCCGGAGTCTCTTAATCTTAACGAAATAGAAGAATGTTGGGACGATAATATCACGAAGTTTTTCACAATCAAAGCACTTTATCCTTTTTGGCACGGATCTGGCCTCTGACCAAGTTGACGAACATATCGCGATCGTCGATCACCCGAGCAGTTGCCACAGAATTCCACCATGGCCAACATGGCGATGACGCTTTCACCGTGCTAAGATAAGATAACTTCGACTAAGCTTAAGCACATCCTCTCATCTTTTCAAAACGTGACGGTTTTACCCGTTATGCGGATAAACTCGCACTTATTCCACCACACAAAGGGCGATGTCATCGAACTCGTTATAACAACCAACCACTATCATATACTAAGCTTACCTGTAGTAGGAGCTCCAAGTGTTTTCTAATCAGCCGACTGTGCGCATAAACCACCTCACAAATCCAGCCGTTCTAGAGTCTGGGCGCGAATGATTCTTTAATCACTAACGAATGGCAAGCGCGTTAGGCACATCACATCACACCGACAAAGAAGGGAGGAAGAAAAGGAGTCTAGCACAGGACTACTCTGCTTGAAACGTGTTTTGACAAATTTCTCCTGTTTGGATCCTGTCGTCATTGGGCTGACTCTTTTGAACGAAAAAGCGCTGAAACAATGATTTGGAAGACATGGGTTAGCGGGGGATAGCATGATAGTTCGAGGACCGCCCCAGCCTCTTTTCTAGGCCCGTTCTAGTAAACTATGCATTTACTCTCGCACATTAAGATGACTAGTCCAGCTCCTAAGATATTACTACGGGTTTGTAACGCTGCAGGATGAGGAGAGCTAGTTACCATATGTGGCTAGCCTCGAGACTAGGATGATGCATGGTCTAGGATTCCGAAGAGAGAAAGCTTTCTGAACCACCAATTCCTTGCGCCTTACTCACTCTCCTGTTGCACCGACCCCCCACCTATATATCTGCAATATCGTCGTGACCAGCACAAACCCACAAACACAGCAACAAGTTTTTCCCCCTCGCCGGAGGGCTGGAGGATCATGCGGTCCTCACCGCTTGCCAACCCACTGGCAACGGCCACCCAACTCCAACAACCTTCGGGATCCCAACTCGACCGTGTCCCCGCCGACCTGGAGGATTCTGTCCGTTTCGCGGGCGCCAGCCTCACACAGGCCGCGGGCATTCTACTCCGTTTACCGCAAGAAGTCATCGCGCATGCCATTGTCATATTCACTCGCTTCTGGGTTGGTCCTGAGGGAGGAAGTCTGGCTGAGTTTGATGCTGATGTACATACCATAACCTTCAACACCATGACGAGATGCTAATTGGAATTGTAGCAAGTTTCCGCCAGTTCCATGTATATTGCGACGAAGCTCTCCGCGTTCCCCAAGTCTGCAAGGAGTATCGTGAATGTTTACGCGTACCTGGACTCGCTTCCTTCGACATTTGTAAAAGAGGAACAGCTGGCGGGAAAGAAGAATGCAGAGGAGTTCTATGTATCTGAAGGCACATATCAGAGGCGAAGGACGGTGTTGTTCCAGACAGAGCAGAAGATATTGAAGATTCTGGGTTTTCAAGTCCAGGTATCTCTGCCGTATGCGCTCTGCATCACGTATCTGCAAACACTAGATGTCTTCACCCATCCTCGCGCATCTGAGCTGGCGAAGAGATCATTTGCACTCCTTAATACTGCGTTGCTAAGCCCGCAGCTTCTGTACCTCACACATCAGCCTTATCAGCTAGCTACTGCTGCCATCTACCTAGCAGCAAAGGACGTGGGTGTTAAATTGCCCGATGTGGAGTGGTGGGAAGTCTTCGACACAGACAGAGAAGAGCTCGGATTTCTTGTTGTGGGCTTTCTGAGCGTGGAAACGTTCGCAGAAGCGGAAAAGCAGAAATGGGGCGAAACAAAGGTACCCATGACGGTTAGCGATCTCGAGGCGTTCGTCAGGAAAACTGAGGCATCGGACCCCGGAGAGTAACGGAAACGCCGCTTTTCGAGGACATCCGCAATCTGACTATGGCGGCGTTCAAGTATTACTAGCCGGTGCGACGGTGGTGGCATTCATATTTATTCGAGTCCTGGTCTCCGGGAAAACGGTCCAAGGGAAAAATCCATTCGATGGGTCTGGTTAATACGATACCGCACCGCACCGCACACCCGATTCCAATTAGGCCAACGACTACAAAGTTACAAACGGATTCGCTTCAGCACACCGCTCGTGCCCAAATTCGTCGAGTTGATGCTACAGGGGCACATGATGGCAGATTGCACAATGTCTTGGACGACAAGTGGCGCGTGTGACAATGTTTCACCCCACTTCATTTATTTACAGGCCCTGTACCAACTTCACAATGCCCTTGTCCCCCACGATGTCTCTCACCTTCACCCTCAACCCGCAAACACTGCGATAACCACAAAGGAAAACGAACCACCCCATCGCCTCGACCCGGCGCTTCATGTCGAATCAGACACAGACATGCCGCGTCCAACTCGCCCACAGGTAAAGGTCATAGGATCTTCTCACAATCCGGAATATAATATCACATCTGCATCTTCTCGCTTCAGGCGCAGAGAAGACGGTCGAAGAATCGCGCCAGTCGCCCAGCTCAACACATCCACCGGCCGTTATCTGGCGTGGGATGAGACCTCCAAGCCTTCCAGCTATTCCGAAACCACGGATCGAATAAATGACGTGCATGCGCGGCAAACCCGCCGAAGGAATGAGATGCGCAGCCCTGTAAGAGCACACAGACAGCACTTTCCCAGTGAGACCGCGGTGAAGAGGAGGGGATATATCCAAATTGGGGAAGCAAACTTCGACAAACCACCGGCGGGTCACAAAAGGCCGGACCGCCAGAAAAGGTCCTCCAAGAATCTTCGGAAGGAGGCATCACGGCCGTCTCATGAATCCATGGCACAATCAAAAGGGCGGCAGAGACCGCACCCTCCTAGCTCCATTCCATCTTACGAATATCCGTCAAGTTCTGTTTGCACCAAATGTCTCACGGTACCACGATACCTATACAGTGAATATCTCAGATTCTCCCCCACGTGTGCGTCATGTGGGCATATGCCAGGCAACGTGTTGGCTATTCTTGTTACAAGTAAAGGAGATGTATCCAAGTTGAAAGAGGGTAAAGGTCGTCATACCTTTTCTGCTTCTAAAGAACTCAAGGACTGGTGTTTCCTCGTTGCACACACCGCTCGCTCGCTGAATGAAGGGTTACCCCAGCCATCTTCTACATCTGCAGGAATGCATCGTGCGCCGGCTGTGCGCCGCAAGCATGGAGGTCGGAGGGACTCGAAATTGCCCGCACCAGCGGTGAATTTCTCTCGCCTTCTTCCTGCCCCTGAAAATGCATCTGGTGGAGGACGATACACAAAACAGTTCAGCTTTGAATGTATCAAAGGCCCTGACGCTCTAAGCCATCGGCGTACTGCCGCAACGCCAAAGCCCAGTGAGGCTGAGACATCGCCAGCAGTCACCTTCCCTCGTTTCTCGGTCAGCAGCCATGGCTCAGATGAATCAAGCAGCAGCGACGACACTGAAGTCCTATACCCTAAGGCAGTTCGCAACATTGTTAGACGTGATCCTACAATCGGCAACGGAAGACTCGCGAACAATCCACGAGCAAATCCTGTCCAAGATTTGAGGTATAAGAGAGGCATCCGCAACCAAAGCCCCGGATCTCTTCATCACATATATACTGCCCATGTCCATGATGGCGGAGTCGTGGAACGTCGACTGTGCGGGCCATATCCTTCTATCTAGGTCCTACAGGGTTTTATGGTAAATACGACTGTAGTGGTTTTCTGGGTGCTGAAATGCATGGAATGGGCTTTTACGGCTATGCAGTTGCCATCTTGCATGCTGTGGATATGTAATGAATGGGATGTCCAGGCTGTGTACGAAAAATGATTTTTATGATTAGAACGGCGTGTGCCTACCTATTAGCAATATACCCTTGGCCCAACTCTAAACTATTTCTCTCAGTCTCTATATCTACTACCTAGGACAATGAGCAATAAAATTAGGCGACTCATATGGGGACCCCTCCTCTCACCCATCTGTGCCTACATGTTTGTGATGCCACTGCAGCCATGAAACCTATCACTTGACACAACAAGAATGCCTTAAAATGCCTCATGCTGGACAATACACACATGATCTAGTCTCGGCTTTGCGTCTGTAGCGTAAGGCTGAAAGGGCTTGTCCATGAATGGTCAGAGAAGGCCACATATTGCACCCTGGAAGGAAGAATGGCTTGCATGCTGCAGAAATACGCGCCCAATCGTCATCAACGCCCTTACCCCGCTCTTCTCAAGCTTCTCTTTTGCTATCACAACCGTCCAAGTTGGGTGGTTTCCAGGTCGTAAACCTTAGCGTATAGTCGGTTGTAACCTCCTACAACGGTGCGTATGACCATTCTACCTTTCAAATGCTTGAGTCAGCCATTGATTGAATGTTGCGATAAGATCCCGGCAAAATGTCAAGCCAATCGATCCAGCGGATTTCGGGATCCGCTGTCTCCAGCGTAGTAGAGGCGAACTTTGCACTAAACCACATGAACTTCGATTTCTCCTTTGTTAAAATTGGAGCACCGACTGAACTGCAGCCCTTAGGGAACCTACTCTCTACAAATCGGCGCAAAACCGCAGAAACTGGACCCTTCCACATCCTAGCGCGAAGGCTCGGTGCCTTGTTCGATGATGTCCTCCCCGCGGTTCCGGGTCTATTGAAAGCGTACGGGAGTCGTGCGAGCGAGATTGCGCAGGCTGCAGCAAATAAATCGAATCAGTCGACAATGGTGAATGTGGGTATATTTGCAGATCATGTGGGGATAGACAGTACCACTATTTGGGCAACGGCAACCAGCGGTAAAGCATACCTCCGAATGCATCTACTCGCATGCATGTTAGCCCGCCTGTGGTCATGTCAAGAAGCAACTGCTATTTGGATGGAGCTCGTCTCCCATCGGCAGATAGACATCCGAAGGGCGGTGGAGGAAGAGGGTGAAATGAGCAATGCGATGGCTTACGCTGCTGCTCTCCATACAATTGATTACGCGTCTCTTGAAGAATGGGATGCCAGTGCACGCTCCTGGCTTGAAATTGCTGATAAGGCCAAACGGAAACAACAGCTCCAAGTTAAGTTGATTGTGGACAATCTCTCCGTGGCTGTGAAAGAATCCGCTAGAGACGGCTTGGACTTAGCTGATCCTGGAGCTAAAGTGACGCTCTATGAGAATGTCATTTTCAACTTTGCTCAGGCGCTCTCTACAATGGACAAGCTCGTGGCAAGCGTCCCACAAAGGGTGCATGCTGGAGGAGTGCTTCTCGGACTTACATCCTGGCACATATACCCAGATCTGGTGGTGCTTGGCCCAGAAACACAAGAGATCCGTCAAGAGGATGGGCTGGTTGGGACAGGTGGGATAGTTACCGTGGCCGTGTCACTCAAAGACAATTCCGAACCGTTTGTTGCTAAAGAAGGGGTATACTGGTCTTTGGCTTTATCCAGCCTGCGGTACTATGGTACCGTAAACACCCGTCGCTCTACTCTACATGACTCCACCAGACTATCAATATCCCAGTTGCAACTAATAGCTCTGGGAGCTACCCTTGACCAAGACGACGTCGACTCGATTGGACTATCCGCCCAAATAATCGAATTTGTAACAGCTGCTATGTATGAGCGGTTACGGCCGCAGCGGAGCCAGGACAAGCCGCGTGAGTTAAACGACTTGCCAAAATCGAACAGGAAGTCGAGCGAGCTTCAAACGATTAAAAAATCGTCTATGGACATACTCCAAGCTCTTCGGCTCCTTTCTTGCTTCACTGACGGATGTCGCCTTCTGCTCCACGGGGAACGCCTTGAGCAGAAAGAGGCCAAGAAGCTTGTGGGCTACGGTTCCCGTCATGGACGGGAATGGATTAGCAACCTCCCTTCATTGTCTCCACTGAGGATGTTTGGCCTAGCAGATCTCCGTGAACTGTTATACTGCCTCCCAAACATAAGTACACGGATTTCCGTTCTGCGATCTGTGTCAGAAGGTAACAAGGTCAATTCTACTTTGTCAGTCATTCGTTATCGTACCGAGGCGGGTGGATGGGCTTGCTCCTCTCTCGTAAAACCTCTAGGCCGGCCTACTAAGAGGAAAAGGGACGAAGAAGGCCTCACCGATTGTGCGGCGAACGCAGAAATAAACATCGAAGCTCCGCATGACGAAGAATGGTTATTTCTATCCAGAAGCCGAGATCGTTCAAGAGTCGACCCTAGCTCAACGGACCAAATAGACGACATATCGAACATTTTTGATGATTGGCTACAAGATAGCCCACAGGAAACTAGATCCGCGACGCCGGTTCTCTTCGACCGTGTCTGTGGAGATCCTGAGCTTGCAGCGGTCTATGTGAGGCGCGAGGGCGCCAATCAAGAACACGACGCTCCGGAATATCTTAACCATGTTCCTCTAGAAACACTCATGAACCTGCTGACGCAGAATGAAATCGACATAAGTCGCGCAGCCAAGGTCATTGGGCACAAGTTTGGGTTCACGAGCTCAGAAGAGCCGTTGCTCAGGGATCGCCAGTATCACGGAGAAGCGCTACTCTTACTTGGCCGCATCTCGGAATACTACAAATCAAACTCCCCTGACGCAACCGTTTCGATAAGGGTCATTGCGAGCCCGATGCGTTCGTGGAAATGGGCTCGTGACTTGAATTTCGAGTCCGAGTTGAATGCTAATATATACAACATCCAGGAGGACGATGATGGCAGTGTCGCTTCTTTTAGTGTCCATTGTCCTCAACTCAACAGAACCCAAGCTTTTGCTTGCATTCTTCAACTGGAATCAGGTAACATCAATGTAGATCCAGAGCTATTGAAAGACGTAATCGCCATCTCCAGCAGCAACTCGCTTTTCATTGCAAACATACTATTATGTAACCCCGACAGCCGCATCAATGGAAGTGGACCTTCAGTGAGGCATGTCGTTGGAAATGTGGGCAAACCCGGTATCGCTCTCCTAGTGGCACCTGCTACGCCCGAGATACGAAAGCACAACATCGAAGAGTGGCACTACAGTACCCATGCCAAGTTCGACGGCGAAAGGTCCACAGGCGCTTTCGCCGGCACTTCCCTACATCTATCCTTCACAGGATACGAAGCCCCTCTCAGCTTGACAATGTCAGGCGTTCGAGGGCACGAGGCTTACTTCTTAGAAACCAGAGTTTCTTTGAACGACGGAGGCAACTGGGTCGCTGATCTCAACATTCTGAAGGCCTTTGAGCAAGACGATAATATCCTAGGACTCGATTTCGAGAGAGACTGTCATCACAACCCATCATTTGCGAACATACGCCATGGCATGACGTCCATTGATTGTTGGGAGGAGTTTTTAGATCCTCCGGGCGCCATCATGGTGGTTCGTGCTACTACTTCATGGATGGCACGACTTGCGGCAGTCAGCATAGCATCTTCATTCAAGCACAATTGCCGCTATTTGCCTCCGGACGGAAGGATATGTTGGGAATGTGTCATGCGCAGTTTGGGAACACATCCTAAGCGCAACTCTGTCATCGTTCTTTAGAATCGCAACTAGAGCGTGGTGTGGATAGAACAGGCAATAAACTTGGAGCCTCGCTAGAATCTGTATATATTCCATGGCTCTCTTACAACTTCCACGATTCCCTTGCTTTTGATACTTAGAACTTCTGCCCAACCAACTTCTCACTCAACTCCCACAACCTCCTCGCATCCTCCCTCCCCTTCGCATGCTCCGCCCAACCCTCCCCATGCTCAATCTGACAATCCACCAAATACTTCCCACTGTCCTTCCTAATCCCCGGATCCAGGGCGGCCACCAGAATCGTCGCCGTCCCCTGCGCAAACGTCTTCTGCGGTATAATCCCCGTGAAATTCCCCTCGGAGTCGAGGAATCCTATTTCCTGTAGCACGGAGGTGGGAATTGCCCGGGTGATGTTTGTTAGGATTAGTCCTGGGTGTAGACTGTATGCTGTTACGCCTTTTCGGGTTAAGGAGGGGATACTGGAGAGGTGCAGGGCTGTGAGGATATTGGCGGTTTTGGATTGGGCGTAGGCTTTTTCTGGGTCGTAGGTTTTGCCGTTCTTTGGGAAGGTGTTAGTGTTTTGTCGAGTATTGTAGTTTGGGGTTTCTTGTCTTTCTGTTTGTCTGCTTACCTTGAAGTTATAGTCGTCGAATCTGATTCCCTCCTGCACATGTCCTACACTGCTGACGTTTACAACCCTCCCCTTAGCAGCGACTATTTTCCCCATGATCAAATTCGTAAACAACCAAGGGCCGAGATGATTCGTAGCGAACTGGCTCTCGATACCATCCTCATTCAACTCGAACGGTGTAGACATTATCCCGGCATTGTTGATCAGGATATCAATCTGGGTGACATCGACCCAAGAATCTAGAACAGAGGCCGCTGACCGCACAGTCCGGATACAGCTGAGATCTAGTCGTAAGAGCTCGATCATGGCATCTGGATTTTGGGCTAGGATCTCCGCTTGTGCTGCTGCGAGGCTTGATGGAGTGCGCCCTGCGAGGATGAGGAGTCCTGGGCCATGCCTGGCGAGCACTTTTGCTGTGTAGAGACCTAGGCCGCCTGGTGAGACGCCTGTGATTAGGATTATTTTGCCTTGGATTTGGGAGGCGTAGCGCGAGGCGACGGTCTCGGAGGTTGTGTCGAAGCCGAAGTCTGGGTTGGACATGGTGATGAGGATAGGAGTAAAGAGCTTCTGAGTTTGTGTAAAAGGTGAAAACTTTTCAGAACCAGAAACGCTGGAAGATGATGATGATGCTATGAATTGCTGCTTCTGCCACTGATGCTGATGATGATGATATTCCAGCCAGACTTTCCATCTCATATTTATACACAAACAAACTCTCCTAAAAAATTAATTGTGTTGCCTGAAAAACATCCATAGTCCCGTCTTTACCATAGATAGTTTCAAGAATCCATCTGCCTGAAAAAAAAGGTCTCAGCATTGTTCACATCCCGTTTCTGGGTTAACAGTTATCGCGAATTTCCCAAAGGAGCGATGGCCAAGTGCGTAGGGGCGGATCCGACGGTCTGATGTCGTGCCGGATGGTGCGCATTGTTCGCCCGAATAGTGGTTCGTGCTGGGATTGGGCTGGTTGGGATGGTGACGGCGCGGATCAGGCGAGCGCTAAGCGGTGCAGGGCGGATTATGGGGAGTGTAAGCGAGGGGAATTTGTTGATGCCTAAGGGGCAATTGATGGGTTTGATTTGATTTGTAAAAATTGGAAAGCTTTTTTGTTTGCTTGGGGGAAAGATGATGTGAGGATTTTGGTTCTGGATTGTCAAAGTTGACTGGATATTTGTTGAGTATGCAGAGCATCTCAGATAATCATGAAATTTGGGCCAAATGCTAGAGTGGTCGGTCTAGAATTGGTAAGTTAGAACTGCTGGGGTCCATTTTCTTTCCAGGTGTGACGTCGGTATCGACACCTTCGGAGGATATCATGGGTTGAAATAGGCAGCCACAATTGTTCCGAATTGTGGAGCCAATAACAGCACCCATTAATACCATTCTGCTTACACAGGTTAAGTCTGTTTACTATCCAACGAACAGAAATCTACACCGTAGGAATCAGCCGGACTTTTTCTAACCTTGCTCCGAGGGTGATGTCCACCCATGTGTCGTTAGCCGGAACGGAAACAATCCAGTCCGTGAAACTTTGACATCATGATATAGAGGTTCTAGGCTACCCCGAATAAGTAAGTAGACTCAATGTGTTCTTGTGTTATGACCTAAGTTTGCGTTCGTTAATTTACTCTTCTGTTTAGTCTACAATGAGCCTCACATTATCTATGACCAGGCCCCTTCTCTCCCCACTTAGCCAGGTCCGGACGTTAGTCACGTTCGAACTCTTTGGGTGACTAGGCTGAAATTCAGGACCTCTCTAATGTTCGGAAGAACTTGGAGTGAGTAAAGAATACTTTCAAATTCCCACATCCGTAATAGTATGATAGCAAGGAAATGCGACGGGACCAAAGAATCATTTCCTAATCTCCAAATGTTTATCCTAAGAATAGCAAAACTTTAAAGATCTCATCTTAATTTGCAACATAGGATCAGTAAGGAGGACATGCATTTCAAACAGTGGGGTGCACTGTGTCCGCGACCTATAAGCGATCGCTCATATGCATTTGAGACACATGCGAATCCAAAAACCATTCGACGAGATAACGCGTAGCATACAGAACAGCACAATATGGCGCCCATGTCCGTCCTTCAAGAGTCAAAGAGTGTGCAATCAGCTTTAGTCTAGCACTTGAACATATGCGATCGGTGTTGGTTATACCTCTCAACGCAGCACGCCAAGTGAATGGGCAGTTTAACTGACGCTTTGAATGAATACAAAACATGTTCTCTACGTTATGCCGCCCTCGTTGCATAAATCCGCGGAGCTCCCTAAATGGCTTTGCTAAATTCGAAATTAATTTGAGCGGAATGATATAGGATTTAGTAGACTAAGGGTTTATAGTCAGCGAATGAGCAATGGTATTGCATCCTTAAAGATACAAATCATGCTGTCTATATCCACCACCAGTCCCGATCTTCCCCGTGGCCAGCAAATACTGCATGGCCCCCGGTCCAAATCGCGCGAAACTCGGATCGAACACATCGCTTACACTCTTGTCGTGCCATTAACGGTAAGCGTGTGCCATATCTTCCGAGGTTAGGAGTTAGTACTTCTATTAAGCAGATCATTGGAGGACAACTGTATGGTAAGTGCAGACTTCATGATGTCTTTCGGCACTGACGCCTGAAGTTCTATGTTCGGGCATGACCATCATGTAGCAATATTTATCATCGAGGCTTAAAATAGATACAACATCGTGAAACAGGAAACGTTGATGCCTACTGAATACAACAAAGCCCAATCATATCTCTGGGTGTTTCAGCCTTGCTTACAGCGATCACCGCATAGCGGCCCCCAAACTCTATCGACGTATATATTTCAGCCTTGCCCGACCATGATGAGCAAACTTTGAACCTCACAATAATCATGGATGGCGTCTCGGCTCTCGAAATCACTTTCCCAGAACCTACGTTTGTCTCTCCGTTCTCTGGTCAACGAAAGCGGCGAAAGGTTTGCACACATGCTACCCACGCACGTGATTTGTCTCTCACGACACCTGACGTCTCCTCGGCGCATACATGCCAGTACTGCGAAACTCTTCTCTCACCTACTTATGTCGTGAAGAATATAAAACCGTACTCGAAGCAAAACAAACGTGTCTCCCGCGTTTTCCGTATCCCTCGACAAGTTATCGAGTCTGGCGCTGCACAAGGCTGTGCATTGTACCAGTTCGTGCTTGAAAGGACCTACTACGCCTTTAATGACGAAGAGTTGGGGGATACCCTAGAAGGGAAATATGCATTGCCTACAGTCTATACAGACTTGGTAATTATCCTTATGGCAGCTGAGAAAGGCTCAAAAGACAATGTACAGTTCCTTTGTTGGCAGTGGGAGGGCGCAACAGCAGATTCTACCTCTATTGTCTCTCAGCTACGAGATGAAAAGAACGTAAAGACTCTGAGCGATGAGCGTTCATTTCGAGCTACTATCCACGGCGCATTTGTTCCTGTGATGGAGATCTATGCCACTAAAGGTATGTGATAAAGCCAAGCATTAAAACCCAGTCGTTGACATTATCTAGATGATCCTTCGGCTCGGGAGATCCTAAACAGGCCCCGAGGTGGGAGTCATAGAGACGTTATTTCTGACCAGAGCGTTGAGCAAGCACGAGCGTGGCTATCGGATTGTCCTACAAAGCACAAGGATTGCGTTAAAGGCCAATCTCGACCACTTCCAACCCGCATTATAGATGTCAGCAGTCCACAGCCTCATCTTTGCACGACTAAACCGGGCCAAACGGCAATCTATGCAGCATTGAGCTACTGCTGGGGTGGTCCCCAATCGCCAATGACTACATCAAAGAACGTTGACGAAATGATGAAGGGCCTAGAGCTCAAATCATTCTCTCAATCGATTCAAGATGCTATCATCGTTACCCGCAAGTTAGGCATCCAATTTCTGTGGATTGACGCTCTATGCATTTTGCAAGACTCTGCTGAAGATAAAAGGAAGGAAATTGGAAATATGCCCAACATATATGCAGGTGCAGTTGTGACCATTACCGCTGCAAATGCTGTCACTGCCCATGATGGCTTTCTGCACGTCCGCGGAATACCATGTGAGCATATGGAGGTCTTCAAAATCACCTTTGACTGCCCAAGTGGTGAAAAGGGCTCCATTGCAATCGCTGAATATGCCTCATATTCAGAGCAAGCTGAGCCAATCAATACTCGAGGATGGACAATGCAAGAGACACTCGTATCTCAGCGAACACTTGTCTTTGACAGCTTCGGTATGCGATGGAGTTGTCTCTCTCTCCTCGAGTCCCATGGTTCCTACATTAACGATTTCTTTGACGACGACCTGGCAGGCTTACGCGATCCTGCATTCTTCGATGACTCCGCCAGCGTCAATGTCCCAAAAGATGTCGATTTTATGGAGCAGTGGCGTCTCATATCCGAGACGTACAGTGAACGCCAGCTTTCGGATCCAGATGACAAATTACTTGCCATGGCCGCCGTTGCCTCATCGTACGGCAAAATATTCAAAGACAAATATCTTGCAGGTCTCTGGCGGAAGTATCTAATCCTTGATTTGCTCTGGTACAGGGTAGACAGTGAGGCCACGAGACCGCGGCCAAAGACGTATCGAGCGCCAAACTGGTCATGGACAAGCATCGACTCACCAATTACGTGGGACCCGGAACAAACGGGCAATTGGGACAGTTACAAGACAAAGCTCAAAATCCTGGATGTACAGTACGAAATCAAGGAGGGCTACAATGAATTTGGAGCTATCAAAAGTGCGTCTATAACGGTTGAAGGGAGAATGGAGGAATTAATTTGGTGCGATGAAGGAAGAACGCTGAAGGGGGCGGAAGGTGGTCCTGGGTCAAGCTTCTTTCTTAGTGCAATGCCGGATGCGACCGACGATGTTTCGCTAGAAGATGGCAAAGAAGTACCGGTGTTTTGTATTGAATTTACAAAACCATTTTCAGAAGGGCTTGTGCTTATCAGAGCTGGAGAACCAGGCGCGGCGCGCTTTAAGAGAGTAGGGTATTTCTTCAGCATTGATCCCCCAAGTACATCAGAAATTGCGGGAAAAAGAGCGAAGAAATCGAGCAAAAAGAAAGCGCTCAAGAACGCGGAGGCGTGGAGGAACAAGATTAAGCCAACTGTTATTACTCTGATATAAAGTCTCCTTTATGAGTAGCGGCAAACAAATTGATAGGATAATCGTACATTATGAAATTGAACATAAACAAGGTTCAGATAAACTTCATGTTCGGTTACATCGTCTGGCGGCGATCTTTTCGGTTGCTGACCCGTGCTTCTGTAGACCAAGATCACTTCATGACAGTATTGTGCTGGAATGATCACTAGCATTCAAGCTATATATGTGAACGACTTCTTATTTGGATGATATCCCCGGCATGGGAGCAATTCCATCACCCAAGTGTCCGAAGTTTGTATAAGAGATAGTCAATGTCTTTATTAGATAGTGATTCTACAACTCCGAAGCTCAACAGGAATACTTTTTGCTTAGACAAAGCCATATCATTGTAACAGAAAAGACTCCCGCGAGGACAGTCATTGAAGTGTATACAACGGACACAGAAAATTCACATGCACAACAAAAGAGTGAGTGTATAGGTGTTTAGAATTCAATGCTTTTCTAATTGTATCGAGTATCTTCTAGTCGCACTGATCTTAAGACCTCGTCTTAGTAAAGCGTGATCTAGTAATGTTCAGTGATCCATTTGCCCAAGGAAATTTCATAAAGACGAGAACTGAACAACCGCATTGAAGAAATCGAATTGTGAGATAGAAGCTTCTTCCCGATATACACATCCATACTCGTAAAGTCTGTGCGTCTACACGCGGATCGATCCCAGACTCTCAATCATCTGACGCCGCAAAGATCTGACCCATGGACTCCTCGTCGTAGAGATGTGAGTATTGCCCGGCGTCCTGATTTGGGTTGGGTTTTGTTGTATCATGCGGATCGACAGACTCATCTGGACCTGGGCCATAACCATAGGCGTCTGCGAAGCTCCAATCCATCTTGAACATTTCCTCCGCATCCTCAAGGATAGTCCGCCACCGATTAGTCGCAAGTATGTTTTCGCAGCGATTGAAATCTTCCCAGCGCAGTTTTATGATATCTCGCTCAAGCTTTTCGACTTTCTTCTCAGTGACATTATCCTTGGTAACGGCTTCGACCTCAGCCTTGTATACCCGCAAGATGTGTCGTCTATTTTGTACATCGGTCTTCCATTTCTGATTGCGGGTTCTCCGCATTCGATACTTCTCCGGCTCTTTGTCAGCTTTTTCGAGGAGCGCAATACCAATGTCCACTGATTCGGAAAGTTGTTCTAGCTTTGCAGAAAGCGCTCCCATTCGTGCCATAAGTATATCTGCCGTGGGCATATCCTTGGCATTGTCGGATTTTTTAATGAATTTAGAGAACATTCCTTAACGAGAGTTAGTTTGAAGTTTTTATGCTAGATAAAGACAATGACCTGACGACAGGGGTTGGGTTGGGTGGCTTGTAATGGTTGTGAACAACCCGGAAGTTGTCCTCGTGTGGAAGTTCGGTAATGAATTAAAAGGGAATTAACAAAAGCAATGGAGACGCTTTTGCAAGCGTAGAGCCGAGAATAGTTAGTTGTCAATGGCGCAAACGGTGTGAAAGGGAAATTTTAATGCAAGACTACGGGCACCAGTGAATTGCGGTTTTACAATAGATTATGTCGATACAGCCAGCGGTACCCTGCATTTCTAATCAAATCGTTACTTCAAATATCGTCACTCAGGGACAGTGTACTGTTACTATGCAGGCGTGGATCAAGCTGTGTGCGTCCAGAGAATGACAGGATGTCGATGAGTCCCGATTTCTCCTGTCGGAACCAGTCCATTATTTTGAGTGACAGAGAAAACAAAAGCCCCCAACGCATGGTCCTTGATCACGTCTATATTCTATCTTTGCATTGCTACAATTGCCACCAGGCTCTTCTCTTTTGATGCGCTCGATGGGCGCGCTTCGAAAGACAACATACAAGTGAAGTCTTCATATTATGGTCTATAATCGAATTCCTCTGCAACAACCAGATTCAGTTGGGCCTTAATATCCCCAGGGTTTGAGCTTGACGCAACCAACACAGCGTAGCTTCCATCACCCACTGACCACCTATCCTTGGCTTCATTCCAGTAAGCTGCGCCATCTCTGGCAAACTCGACGTCGATATCTTTCTTTTCCCCAGCCTGCAATTCCACTTTCGCAAAGCCTACCAACTCCTTAACAGGCCTATTCATTCCTTCTCGAGAAGGCGGTTTGAGGTATACCTGAACCGTCTCTGAACCAGTTCGAGAACCTATGTTCTTCACTGTGGCAGAAACCTTAACCTTTGAACCTTTATCGCTAGATATGGCCCCAGAAAGCTTAGCGTCCTTGATCTCAAACTCCGTATAACTCAGTCCGAAACCAAATGGAAACCTGACCTCCTTGTCACTTCCCCACAGCCTATCAAACCATCTATAACCAACAAAAACGCCTTCCACATACTCGACCTCTCTGGATTCGAAACTATCGAGTCCGAAGTTACCATAGCAGCCTGTGTGCTCGTATTTCTTCGGCCATGATATTGGAAGCTTGCCACTGGGGCATGTTTCTCCTAGCAGCACATCTAGGATAGCGTTGCCGGTTTCCTGTCCGGCGTACCAGGCTTGGACAAATGCTGCTACGTTGTCAAGCCAGGGTAATTCTACGGGTACACCAGTTGTGTTAACAACAATCGTGTTTGCATTAACGGCGGCGACAGACGAGATCAGGAGATCTTGGGACCCATCCGCAGGTAGCGTCATGGATGATAGGTCCTGACCTTCCGTTTCCCATTGTGTGGTGTTTCCAACGAACAAAATGGCGAGATCAGCGTCGCGCGCAAGGTCCACAGCTTCAGTGAGCACGTCTTGCTCCATTTCAAATTGCGAGATAAATCCAAGGTGAATCGATGTCTGGTTATCCATCAAGTACAACTCGGAGTTTGACGTTGGAGATGGGTGCGACTCAATGCGAATCCTGTATGGCCTATCCGCAAAATCATACTGGATTCGTACTTCCTCCTGAACACCAAGAAAGAAGCCCATCGCATCTTTCGTTGGTCCCTCCTGTTCTCCCACAAGGATATCGTCAATGTATAGCTTTGACGGTCCAAGGCCAGAGAAGCTGAGGTAATGATTTCCTGGTGCTACTGGAGAGTATGTCGTGGTGAATCTTACAGTTTGGGTACCAACAACATGAGTGTTCATGAGTGTCGTTAGACTCCCACGCGGGAACTCTTCGATGCGAAAGGGTTCACCTTCAGCAGTCAACGACTTGAAATACTCTGCAAGGTAACCGGCGTTGCCATTGGCATTTGTACATCCAACCTCGAGGTCAGGGTATACACGGTAAATGTGGGCACCTAAAAGAACAATTAATACGGGTCTGCAATATAAGCACGGCATGGTATACCTTTTGAGTGTGTAATTTCCACTTGTCCTTCCAGTCGCTTTGTAAAGGCATCCAGTGGAGAAACCTTATAATGACAGTTTAAAGAGGCGCTTCCACCGCCATGAGCAGCAGCATAATCCGCCAATGGACCAAGAAGAGCGATTCTCTTAGTTTTATTTATATCAATAGGCAGTATGTTGTTGGCATTTTTGAGCAGCACAAGTCCCTCGCTTCCAGCCTTTCTTATCAGAGCCCGGTGTTCCGGGAGGTCAATTGCTTGCTCTTTGGGAGTGGTCTTTCGGTCGTCGAACTTGCCCGTCTTCTTCAGTAGCTTTAGGACATTCAAGACCTTAGTATCGATATCGGACTCGGCTACTCGACCCTCCTTTAGTGCAACCCGAACGGATTCTATTGTTCTCTGACGAGCTGGGCCGGGCATCTCGAGGTCCATACTTACTTCAATTAGTACATTTCGCTGAATGGAGAGGATGTACTTACCCGTATTTTATTCCTTCGACTGTGGTTGCTGCACCCCAATCTGACATTACCAGGCCCTCATATCCCCATTCCTTTCTCAGTACATCGATCAAAAATTTAGATTGCGCATCTACATGTTTTCCATTTATCTTTGGATAACTCGACATGAGGCACCATGGGATTGCTTCTTTTACAACCATCTCAAAAGGCTTCATGTATATCTCACTTTATCTGTCAAAAGCTGCAATTATGGAGATAGTTGCGGATAAATACACTTACCGAAGTGCTCGTTCCGAGATCGTCTCATTGACCGAAAACCTCCTGGTGTCTTGTTCATTGGCTAAGAAGTGCTTCACGGTTGCAGCAACTCGCTGTTCCTGAAGCCCTTTGACATATTCAGTCGCAAGCTTACCAGACAGGAATGGGTCTTCTGAGAACGCCTCAAAATTTCTTCCTCCCAATGGTGATCTGTGACAGCACACCGTCGGCCCAAGGAGGACATAGGCTCCTTTACTGATACACTCCTGACCGAGTGCTTGACCAACTCGATGACAGAGCCGACGGTTAAACGTGGCAGCAAGTGAGACGCAGGCAGGGAAACACGCAGCTGTAGTACCATCGAAGAACTCGCCTCCTCGAGCGCCATTGGGGCCATCTGTTACCTGTGTAGAACGGAGTGTGAGCAAAGTGACAGACGATGCAGTACGGAATTGTTCAAATTTTACGAGCTGCTTACTTTGAGCGAAGGAATCCCTAGACGATCAACCTCAAATGTTTCCCAAACATTCTTTCCGGCAAGCATGGAAATCTTCTCGTCAAGGGTCATCTGCATGGCCAGGGTAGTAAGCGCATTATCTGCATGATGCTCGCCGACTTGCGCCATGACCTATTGCAATAATGTGTGAGATATTAATGTTAGATCAGCTTATGTCAAACATTTGGGAATGGATGGGTTGAGAAGCAAAAGGTCTGGAAGCCTTGAGGCGTTGATAGAGGGACCGAGCATAGAGTAGCCTCATTGTTCTAGATAAATAAATCTCAACGAGGATAATTGCTAGGGGCACGTCTGGCGCAAAAAAGTGGTCATTTGCGACGGAGTATCTCGGAGTATCTGCTTAGTCTAGGGCGCTCTAGTGTGGTGCGGAGGTCTTTTTCCTTGCCTGGTCTGTGATTGGCTTGGGCAGCCAATACCCGACTCGAGTGCAACCTTAGATTTCAAATAGACATAAGCACCTGGCACACAAGCTTTTCAAAGGGAACTCTTGGGAGATTCTCCGTCAATAATTCCGTTAGCGTTGCTCGCATCCACAGACTCCACGCGTGCCCGTCTTGAACTAAGCGCAGGTCCCAATGCTCTGGGTCCGGGGAAGAGAAAAGAGATATAAACATGTCACATCCACCTCCGGAAATGTAACCCTTTGGAACCCTCTTCCTCCATCCCATTGGTCAACCTCCGCGAGACTCTTGTCTCCATCTCTTTTTGTCATGTCGGACGCAAAGACTACCGCAATTGATCATGTCGAGACATCCACATCCCAAGCTCCGGCAGTGGTTGAGGCGTCCGAGGTTCTGAGGAACTTCGTGGCTCGCCAGCATTCGCTGAGCCGAATGGAGGCCATCAAGGAGAACTGGAAGGCTATCGGCTGGTGTCTTTATATGTTCTTTACCTGTATTATGCACGGTTTCGATGCGCTTGCTGGTGGAGTTGTAGTCTCAATCGCGGAATTTCGTAAGGATTTTGGCCATCCGTATGCTGGGGACTATGTAGTCAGTGCGGACTGGCAGCTGGCATTCATAGCTGCAACTCTTGCTGGTATACTTCTCCCAATTCGTAATTACCGGCTATTATTAACTCTATTCAAGGCATTGTCTTTGGCGGTCTCTTGACTGGCTTCGGAGTTAACAAATTTGGGCGCCAACCTTGCATGCTCATTGCCTACATCATCAATACTGGCGGCATCTTCTTACAATTCTTCTCCAAGACCCCGGCCGAGTTTTTTGGTGGAAAGATCCTCACGGGTCTCCCTTTAGGTTGTTTTGCGACAGTAGCTCCTTCCTATGCTTCCGAAATCGCGCCCCTTTCCATCCGCGGTGCTATTATTGCTGGTATGAACTTTGCCATGGTTCTTGGCCAGCTTATTGGCTATGGCGTTTTACGTGAAGCAAGTTTCTATACCGGCGCAATGTCTTATCGCGTACTGTTCGCGGCGCAATGGGGCTACGTTGTAGTCGGCCTTGTTATTCTTCCTTTCTTTCCAGAGTGAGTCTACTGCCCGAACTGATGCTTCTCTGCTAACTCAGAGACAAGATCTCCGTACTGGCTAGTTGCGCGCGGCAGGCATGAAAAAGCACGCCACAACATTGCCAAACTCCATGCACCAGATTACGATGTAGACGGCCACATGGCAGAGATTCACGACTCGTTGGCACGCCAGAACCAAGACCATGAAAGTCAGGGCTCCCTTCTCGAGTGCTTCTCTCGGAAACATATCAGGAGGACTATGGTAGCCACAAGCATGTTTTTCGTCCAGAATGGAAGCGGAAACTCGTGGGTCATTGGGTACATGAGCTGTAGGTCAAATAGCCACCATTATAGCCACTCCCTATTGACTAGTCATCCCAGATTTCATGCAGCTTGGTGGCATGTCCGCCGCAAAATCGTTCGATACAACGGTCGGTCTGATGGGTCTCATGGTGGTCGGAAACATGTGCGGATGGTTCTTCGTCGAGAAATTTGGACGTCGCAACACCGCTCTGTATGGAACGGGCGTCTTGACCATCACGCTATTCATCATAGGTATACTCGCCGTCGTGAAGACATCTGGAGCCCTTTGGGGTCAAGTTGTTTTTATGGCCATCTGGTCGTTTGGTGAGTCATTCCGTTAGCTTATCGTAGGGGTTCAAGTCTGACTTCAAGTAGTCTATCAAGGCACCATAGGTTCAGCAGCTTGGCCAATCAGTTCTGAAAATCCCACTTCTCGTCTACGTACGCCTACTCAATCGCTCGCGACCATGATGAATGGCCTCTCTTCTTGCATCTGGTCCTTCTCCTTACCATACGCTATCAACCCCGACGAAGGGAATCTCGGGGGTAAAATTGCATTCATCTTCGGCGCAGTCATGGTCGTGTCGTTTATCTTCATATGGTTTTTCATCCCAGAGACTAAGGGCAGGACATACATTGAAATTGACGAGCTGTACGAGCGTCATATACCCGCAAGAAAGTGGAAAGGGACAGAGATTTTGACAGTGTCCGACGAGAAGATCGCCCCACAGTGAAGGGATTAGTTTAATCACCGGTCAAGTCTTGAGTCTTGCATAATAATAAGGTATGGGTCTATTATATAAAGGAGCATCTATGCCATAGAGCGAAGTCATCGGCGACTTAGCGCGAATCTTCTTCCTATGTAGGCCGAATGGTTTTCCTTAGCCGATAAAGTCCCTAAAGATTCATACCGATATAATAGTGCCCTTGCTTCATCATTTTTCACTGGAATCATGTCTCACGTCTCAAGATCCAGCACCGTTCGAGGTTAGCGACCGCTGCTCCTGATGCGAACCACCTCCGGGTGTACCAAGCAGTCGGTAGACGTACCCTGTCACCCTGTCATGCAAGGGAGTGCAGCGACAAATGATCTCACTGCGATAGTCGTATTCAGGAGTACCAACGTACAAAGTTGTATAACTCCAACTCAGGATCTAGCCCCCAATTGCCTTCTTTCGACTTGCCCTTTGCAAAACTGAGATAAAAGCTCTCCTCCTTTCTCCTCTCAAGTGATCATTATACTTTTTTCAATTGAAAATTTCCCCATACATCCCGTAGGAAATGTCTGAAACCTATAATTCTAGAGTATCAGATCTACCTCAAGCCTGCGTCGAAAGCCCCAAATACGTCCTGCAGCCGCAATCCGATCATAAAGAAGTTTTGTACGCCTATACCCAAAACGGGGAGCGGGGCGAACCTCCTCAAAATGCACCGAGAGCGGTGAATGTCTTCGCCATCGAGCGACGAACACTTTACATATTGCTGAGCATCGTTGCGATAATTTTAGCTGCAGGAGTTGGAGGAGGCATCGGAGGCTCAATAGCCTCGAAGAAAGCAAAGTAATATCCCCCCCTAAACGAGCCGTTGTACAAACTTAACTTCCCATCCGTTACTGACAATAAATCCAAGCTGCAAACCACCACCACCACCACCACCCTCCAACACAACAACCCATGAACTCCTCTCCGACCCACGCACAATCTCCCAACGCCTCCCCGACTGTCCAGGATCCCACATCGCCTCTCCCTTCTCCGGCAAAGACTTCTTCAACTGCACCTCATCCGCCGAAATCGAGGGATCAGTCGTAGGCCCCAACGTCATCGCCCTAAGCATCCCCATGTGTCTCGAGGCATGCTACTTACACAACTTGTTCGTCGCTTCGCAGGATTGCATGGGCGTGGTGTATGATAGGGATATTAAGGAGAGTTATAGGACTAAGGGGGCGAATTGTTGGTTGAAGGGGAGGAATTATACAAGGCCGAAGGGGCAGAGTGAGAATATTGTGGCGTTGGAGTTGTGTGGTGATCCGGGGTGTTCGAAGTTGAGTAGGTGGATGGACGGGTAAGTAAGTAAGTGCTGTTGGGGGACTCGGGGGTCTGGTGCGGGTGTTGGTGGTCTTTGTGCTTTATAGCACGGCGTTCCTTATGCCTCCAAGTCTAGTCTGATCTTGCTTCTTTTAATGACTGATAATGTTTACGATGAAGTTGGTAGAATACAATACTTTGAAGTAAGACCCAACGTACAATTAGCGATGCTCCTCCGTTGAAAATACACCAAAAGCAGAGATGCTCCCGTGATAATTCTTATCCAGATCCCAGTAACCATCCCCCACCCGGCTTCCCTTCCTTCCATTGTCCACCTACACAGCCATAATCACCGATGACACCACCCCCTCATTCCCCAAATAATCCAGCCCGGCCAAAATATGCGCAAACCTTGCCACATACGCTCTGGACTGCTTCTCAACCTCGGATGCCCCTCCGTCAGTCATCGAGTCTGAGGATTCCAGGCTGCAAGAGTCTAGTAGTGTTGCGGCGATTTCGCGGATCTTGATGATCTGTTCGGGGGATTGGGGGTTAGTTAGGGGTATCAGAGGGGAGATAAGAAAGGGAGATGAGAAGGTGAGGGAAGAGAGGTGGAAGAGAATAAGGGAAAGGGAAGAATATGAACCCACCATAGAAGACCCATTAGCCTCCAAAGTCCTAGCCTCACAGAAATTCAAAACCTCAAGTAACTCCCTAGCAATACTTTCTCTAAATTGCCAGAGCTGCGTCCTTGCCGTCTGACCCTGGCCTTGCACATTACCCATTCTCACTCCATATTTGGGCGATGATGTTGTGGGGACTGTATCGGTCGATGAGGGCGAGGTGGAATCTGTGAAGGCGCTAGAGCAGGTTTCCAGGATCGTGGATTGGATGTATAAGCTTGTGATGTGGATATTTGCGCGCATGATGTCGAATTGGTAGGATAGTAGGTCTTGCTCTTGTTGCTGCTTCTGTGCTTGTTCACCTTCATTGGTCCCATCGCCATCGCCATCACCATCGTCTGCGTGATCTGGACTTCGAAGTTGCGGGTCCAATGTTGAGATCTTTAATTCCTCGGGTAGTTCGTCGAGGGTTAATTGTAGCTTTCTGATTATTCGCAGCAGAGCGTTCAGGCTTAGTGTTGATCTGTTTGACGAAAGGTTGCCGTTGTTTGGTTGGGTGTAAGAGTCCGAGGGAGAATTTGGGAAAACTGTTGGTGCTAGGGTACCGGATGTCATAGCGTACGCAGGTGGAGCGGAGCCGGGGAAGCCATTGGAGAGCAAATCAACTACGCAGAGGAAGACTTTGATTAGGGATATGAAGCCGGATATCAATGGGGGTTTGGTGTTGTCCTTGCAGGTCGGAAGGGAACCGCGTGGATCCAAAACATCGGTATCACTGACCGTCAATTCCTCATCCTCGACTTGATCCGGCAAGAGGAATTCCCAATCAGTATGAACAGGATCAAAGCTAAGTCCCGTATGCGGCACAATAAAAGAAAGCCGGTCATGGCTGCAAGACATCAGTTCTAACTTGCCCCACACCAAGTCTCTATAACCACCAGGAATTCTAAAGGAAACAAACTTACATCTGAATAATAACCAACACCCAAAACCCCCTCTTACACAATTCAGTCTCCAACCCACCCAACCCAACATACCCCTCCCTCCTATACAACCCCAACGCCCTAAAGAACAAAATAGCCTCAGACGCATACCCCCACCCCTGATTCGGCCTCCCGGCATAATGCGACGCCATAGTCAGCAGAATCGAGACCAGCATCGTATCCAAGGACGGTCGATTCTGCCACTCAGGCTCCGAAGCCAAGCGGCTCAAAAGCACAATATGACACGCCCTATCCACCATGGCGCCAACATGCGCATACCTACCCGCCCCATACTCGGTGAACTTCCTCGGGATCGAGGCTACAGTGACGGCGCATAGGGCCATGCAGAGGCGGAAGAATGCTGGGTCCGTCGTTGAAGAACTCTGGGAATGCAGTTTCGAGAGGAAACTTGGTCGGTGGATCAGGGGGAGTAATGGGTACACCATTTCTAGGTAGTCGGCGATGATGGCTTGGAAGGTTTGATGGGGGCATAGGTGTTCGATGGTTAGGTCGGTGGTAATTGGGAGGTTTAAGGGTGCTCCTGGTGTTGGTCTCCTGTATTGCTTGATATGATCTGATCAGCCATATTTTCTTTTTCTTTTTTTTTCCAACTAGAAGAAGAAGGGGAATAAAAAGAAACATCTCCTTCGCCCCCCACCCATAAAACACAAAACACAAAATTCCAAATCAACATACCTAACAGGCACAGGTCCCCTAGCCCTCCAACCGCGCTTAAAAGTACACAAGACACCATTCTTAACACACCTCCTACACTTCCCGATCCCCGACCCATTCTCATCTTCAACGATAACACAAGCTACTTTTCTTTCTCGACATAGGTCACATGCTTTTGAGGCTATGCGGCGTTTTGGTTTGTTGTGGGATGGGGGTGGTGGAGGTGGAGACAGTGGTGGTGGTGGGGGGGTTATGGGCGGCATTGTGTTAGTATGAGCATTGTAGTGAGGGTTATGAGACGGTTTGGGGTGGGAAGGGCATATAGGGTAAGGCGTGTGGGAAGCGGAGGGTTAGAGGAGAAAGGGAAAGGAAAGGAAAGGAGAGGGAGGAATTAAAAAATTGGGATAGGAGGTACTGGGGTATTGTAGTGTAGTGTAGTGTAGTGGAGTTGGGTTGTAGTAGATGTTAGATGTTAGATGTTAGATGGGAGCTAAAATATTTAGGCTTAGATGTATGGACCGAGGTTATTTCCTAGAGTTGATTTAACGGGTACTAGGGTTGGTTGTTTGACGATTAGACTAGTCAAGCTAAGCGTATGGTATGGTATGGTATGGCATGATAGCATATTCCAAGCAAAAGTGTCTTTATAATGTGCATTCTCTATCAAGAGTTGTTCAGTTCCTATTATATGAAGTAGAGATATTCCTAAAGTCTTAAGATCCCTAGCAGCTAGAGTTTGCCCAAATCTCGCTTTGATGTATATTTCTTCTCCTAGATACAATTTTCTCCACTGGCCAATGCCACCACTCGTTTGGCACTGCTAGGCCACCATGTTCGTCGCAGGTCGTCGTCGCTTTTACGAATTCGCCCAAATATGGCATTAATCAGGCGACGTCTCTGGCCTGCACAACTAGTAAGGGAATAAACCCTCATGTGTATGACTTCCATCTCCCCAATCCAAATCCACCACTACGGCTTCTCCGGCTCGAGCTTATCTGACGGAGTCTGCTTTGCCCCTACCTTAGCAACTTTTTTCTCCATCTCCGCCTTCGTGCCTTCCATCAGGTGTTGAAGATAATCAGAAGCTTGGATCAGCTCCTCGGCATCGCTCAGACTCTTATGCAATGCCTCTTTGGATTCTCGCGTCACGTTTATGGTCCGGAGTATGCGCTTGATGTTGCCAGCCTCCTTTTCGTACAATTTGCTATCTTTCTCGATTTCTATTATTGTGAGCGCGGGGTTGTGGTCATCGGGTGAACATGCTGTCAGCTGTGGTTGGTATGTTTCGCCCGCCTCAAATGCTTCTTTTTGCTGGCAGATTTTGTCTCCCCAAAATATATTTCGGTCGTATGATTCAACGGTGTTCTGGAAACGATTGACCATTATTTGCAAGATCTGGAGCTCTCTTTGCCTCTTGATTTTCTCGTCCTCGCCCATCTTCTTTGCACGGCGGTAGAGGTTGTGTTGTGCTTTGGTTAATTCAACCAATGTATACTCCTGCTCTTTTAGATAAGCAAGTCGTTGTTGCTCCATTTCCTTTCTTTTGGTTGTGCGCCATTCTTCAATATTAAACTCCTCTATGCTCTTGATAAAATCCTGTGAGGGTGAAAAGGTCTTGTACTCCGTTCCCCCAGACTCTGTGCTAGAAGACCCGGATGTTTGTGTATTGCTAGAGGTCGCTTGCGTAGTTCCCTCATAGAGACTCTCTGGGAGTAGCTTCGCATGGAACACGCCGTAATGATAGACGTAAGCTTGCGCTAGGATGGACAATTGGGACACTAGATGTCTATCCCAATAGATACGGTGAAACTCCAGGTTTCTGGATTGCCTAGCCTTCTCCAGCTTTGTAACGTCTGTCTGCCTCTCCCCTTTGTAGTAGAACCAACCAGTCGCAGATGCCAGCCCGCCAAAAGCGCCCAAATTCGCCATGCCCGCACAGCGTGAAAACCAAGATATCCGCGGTCGGCGTATACACATCCCCGCCAATAGACCCAAACCAGCCCCAGCCAGTATTCCATCCTCCAATGTATAGCCCACTGACTTTTCCCATAGCTGAGGGGGTATTGGCGGGKAGTCTTTGAGGATCGGGTATGTGACTAGGTAATGATATGACGAGTTCACAGCTGCTCCGATCAAGGCGCACCATATGCCAGCCTTTGCAGACGATCTGACGAATAATCCAGGGATCGATGGTTTTGGCCTGGAGCCCAGAGCTCGTGCATATTTTGTAGCGAATGTCGTGTATCCCCCGGCGAGTACGGTGGATGAAATGATCGAATATGGTAGCGTTGCGTTTGCGCCGAGCGTATCGCCTCTACTGGGCGTCATTGCATACTGACCGTCCCCTAGACGAGCGTTAGGCCCATGGTTGCGTGAGATGGTGAAGCAGAACTTACCAGGGGGAACGAATAAACGGACAACCATACTCAGCGAAAGTCCTCCCCCAAGGCGTTTGAATTGCTTTGAGGGGGGAAAATGGATAGCTGAGGGTGTGGGGAGTATCTGAAGCTCGAATGCGATTTGGGGGCCAGGTTGGAGGCCGCCGATGGGAGGCCTGGCGAGAGTGAAGCGCGGCCAGCTAAGAACAACAGGTCAGTCAGCCATTGGATAACCAGGGCGGCACCCTGCTTCGCATCACCGGTGAAGCTGCAGGTGGATACGCCAGGCATTTGCGTGCCATTCCGGTGAAGCGTAGACCAAGCATGGATATGGCTTCGAGAATTGACAGTGTGATCGAAAGCTAGAGTTGAGAATGGAGGCGACCAAGGTTGACCAGGTGGGTACTTTGTTCGGTCCCAATGCCAAGATTGCCGAATTTTGGTCGGGTCGGGCTCAGGACAACATCATGTGATAGGCGATATGGCGATCCCCACCTGGGAATCCTTCAGCCACAAACCTGTAGTATTTAGTATTCTGGAGCATCCATGTGGGGGCCTCAAATGTAAGAGCCCAGCCACTTTTGTAGATACTAGATGATAGGATATGCGTACCATACTCGAACATTGCTCAAACATCAAACAGACAAGCAGTGCAATCCAATAATGTTTTTCATACAGTCTCAACAATCTGAATATCTCTTACACGCTGTTAGAAGCTATCATCCCAGGACCTCGTTGCTTTTTGGCCCCGAAGCTCTCACCCATTAAATTATCTAGACCCAAAAGAACGCGCATGATGATGTGTCCCGCCCGCAGTTGTAGAAAAGTTTCCGGCCCAAAAGTTATCGCACCTGTATGCTTGAGATGCTTAACCAGACCTCCCAGACGACGGCCAAAGGACTTTTACAAACCATAAAACGCCGTCGCTAAAATCAAAAAGACCCCGTGTTCAGACTAGTGTACATCTCCGTCCAGTGGTACAGAGAAGAAAGAGCCGCCGAATAATGCGCCATCAAGAAGACAAACCTCCTAATAAACATCAGTCGCTTGGATCAAGAATCAAGAATTTGATGATCTTACCATTTTCAAGTACAATGTGACTTCGCGGGAGCCTAAGGTGCGTTTCATTCTCATCGTTTGCTCACCGAAATCTTCATATCTTCAGACCGCAAAAAGTCAAACACACTGTCGTTCAATTTATCCAACCCATCTTTGAACAGATGTTCCGTGCCATCGGTTTTTGTCATCGCGGCAAAAGTCCGACAGAGTAGGTCCTCTGAGGAGAGACTCTGGGTGCCATCCTGAGTCTTCATTGACTTCCATTTCAATCTCATGACTCGCAGATCGTTCATGGCCAAAAGTCGATCAATTACTTCTGATGGGCGCATACCGGGCTGGCTATCCATTGCATGCTTGAGCTGGTAGATTTTTCGTCGCTCCTCGATCCAGGCAAAAAGCACCCTAGCATGAGCCTCATAGAGATGTCCCATATATTTCCTGAACAAACCCTCATTGCCATGCCACACTTGTTCCAGATTATAAAGCAGAGTGATTTCGTCTGGTCTAGGTCCGTCTCGGGAGAAGAAGTATTTCATAAGCGATTCCAGGAGTTCGCATTGTAGAAGCGCAACGTCTGTGGGACTAGCGGCTGGAGTAGGTCCGTTCCGATGCTCGTAATAATGACCATTGGTATGTGGAGGGGTCGGTGCATTGGAAGGGACAAGGGGGCCGTATGTGACGCCATTTACGTTTGAGGTTGCAGGAGCGATCGGAGCGAGATGAGGCCGCGGTGCACTAGCAACAGGTGGAGCTTCATGAGCACGAAACGAATGTTGGGTTCCTTCGTAGCGTTGCTCGACCTTCATGGGGGGCGGCGCCGGTGCTGCTCGAATTTCCTGGGGATCCCTCTGCGATGCGGCAGGATGCATTGCGATGGTCTCGCTATGTGGCCTGACCTCATGTTGGAGACTTGATCGAGGCGGGTAGCTCTGATCTTCTGGCGGCGTTTGAGCATGGGGTGGATGATGGACGATATCTGATATTTTCTGGGGACTGTGCTGTCTCTGGACGGGGCCTACCGAGGCGTGGTGTTGACTAACAGTCTCGCGGTCGGAAACACCATGACCGTTGGCTGTATGCTGACCGTTGGCAAGGTAGGGACTGGAATAACCGTTGGGATGTGGTGCAATGTGAGTGTTGGGTGCGCTGGGGCCGTTGAGCGCGCTCGGCGCATTAACGGCCGTGAACGCATTGACGGCCGTGAAGGTGCTAGGGGACCCGTTGGTCGGCCTTGGAGCCCCATTGAGAGCACTATTGGAAAGGGGACTTAGTAGAGGCCGCGAGGTATCCTGTGGCGCAGTTGAGCCTGGCAGCGGCTGCAGGTTGCTGTTGGGACTTGCAGACGGCGGGATGTTCTCTGTACTGAGTCTCCCGATGGAAATGGACTTGCGCGGGCTCTTCCTCTGAAGGGGAAGGGTTGCACTCTGGTAGGGTCGTTTCTTGAAGGTGGAGCCAGATGGGTGGAAATGATCATCTTCGCCATCAGAATAGGATGCGTAAGCAGAGCTCTTACGCTTGCGCTCGTGAGCCGGGATGCCAGATGACGCCAGTAATGGCGGAGTTGCAGAATTTGGCGTGGTATTAGGAGACTGTGGGGGGCTTAGAATGTCGCGTGGTTTGGAGGTTGATGGAATTGGGAGTTTCTTTACCACTACTTCGGGCTTGTGGGCCGTCGCAGGAGATTGCGCATCGAAATCGGCAACCGTGTCATACTCGTCTGCCATGGACGGGCGCTTCAATTTCATGTTGCGGATGAAATAGCATGCCTTGATGATGATCCATCGCTGAAGGTGGATCTTGAGTCTAGGTAAGGGCCGAGTCAGCGAATGGTGGGTGGTGGGTGGTTGGTGGTGGGTGGCTGCAAATGTGCGGTGGCGACTTACATATCTCTATCCTCGGGGTCTTCGTAGATGAGATCTTTGTAGTAGGTTCGCTTTGTTTCGTCTGGCGTCACTAGGCGAGTTCGATCCGCATCTCTCCCCCAAATGGCAGGGCCCAGGGTGCCCAGCAATTCATCGAGCTCCCTCTCCAAGGCGCGAGGGTCGGCTGCAAAGTCGAGGAGGGCCTCGCGCTCCTTGGGGAGCTCCTTGGAAAGTCGCTGGACCTCGCTGGAGAGTTTTTTGATCTCGGGCGCGTCGAATTTGGGGATGCCACGATTCGCATTGGAAGCCGAGGCCAGGCCTAGGCATTCTGTGACTTCGCGAATGGTGGGACTGTGGCTGCTGAAGACGGAAATCCATTTGCCTCGATCCCAACGTTGAGGCGGATGGTCGTCCATTGCGTCAAGGGCAAGAGGAAAGGAAAAAAAAGTTGCAGCGCCGACACCCTCACCTTGTCTG
The DNA here is from genome assembly GCA_001007845.1 of Nigrograna mackinnonii. Lineage (NCBI taxonomy): Eukaryota > Fungi > Ascomycota > Dothideomycetes > Pleosporales > Nigrogranaceae > Nigrograna > Nigrograna mackinnonii. The sequence goes on along the minus strand of JGVQ01000049.1, from coordinate 62,728 downwards.
CTGATCAGCGCGTGATGGGGATGTTTTGGCGCATCCAGCGGGCTGCTTTTTAGTTGAGGGCGGGATCAGTCGAGCTGAGGAGGACAAGACAAGACCAGGACGCGACGACGAGACCAGCAGGCGGCGGGGAGAGGTTGTTGAGAGGTGGTTGAGGACAGCAGAGCACGGCGGCGGATGGGGAGCATGGAATGCTGGATGGGGCACAGTGTAAAGTCGATGGAATGCGACGATTTGAGGCGAGTTTGGAGCCAGGCAAGGTACAGCGGCGCAAAGTCTTTGATTGTGTTGGGGTGGGAAATAATACTCTCTCGTCTCGGTTAGGTAAAGGGGAAATAATCGAGCACTAGCGTAACCGAGAAATTGCGGAAAGTAAAGTTTGATCGGGGGCCCGGCAGAGACAAGACAGGACTGGTGACCTTACTGGGTACGATAATACGACCGAGACAAGGACTGGACAGGAACAGGAACAGGCACAGGCACAGGATAAACCACAGGAGGTGGAGAGTAATGGATGGTTGAGATCAGGACAGATATTCTTCGACAACCGGATGGATAGTGGTAGCGGTAGAGGTAACGGGGTGTGGATGGGATGAGGGACGAGGGAAACCTTGGAGATGGGAAGAAACCAAAGAAAGAGCGTTAGGGTTGCAGGGCACACCGGAAGGTAGGCCGGTGTGTCTGTCTGTGTGTGTGTGTGGTGTGGTGTGGTGTGGTCGAGGTGGTCGAGGGTTGCCGCTGCTGTGCTTTGCGTTATAGTGTTACACGGCGGACAGATGCAGCAGATGCAGAAGATGCAGATGGAAATGCGGATGGATGCAGATGCAGATGCGTTGCAGGCGGACCAGGGCAGGTCAGGTAGATGATTGATGAGGATGATGAAGATGATGGCAGCCGTGCATTGATGACCGGGCGCAAGACAGGAGACGTAGCGTATGTCCTGCGTCAGTCGTCGTAGAAGACTGAAGAAGAATCAGGGCTGAATACGGTAAGAGTAAGAGAAGTGGAGCAGAAAAAGTCTGTGGGAATGTGTGCGCGCCTACGCCTAGCGTCTATGTGCCTGTGCGTGTGAAAGTGTGTGTGTGTGTGGCAATACCTGTACTAATAACAGGGCAAGACATGAGCCAAACCAGACCAAAGCAAGACCAGACCAGAGACCTGCCAGCCAGCCAGCCAGCCAGACAGACCAGAGACAACACAAGACAGACAGCGAAAAGTAAAAAGGTTGCATGAGACGAACCAACGCGCGCCTGGACGCCTATGACTCGCACGAAATCATCCACTAGGGCCCCAAGCTCATTGGCCTGCCGTACGCACTCGGCGCCTCCCTGCTCTGTTTTGCTGCTTTTCTGCTTTTCTGCTTCTTGTTTTGCTTGCCCTACCCTTTTGCCCTCTTCCCTCTAGACGCATCATGTTTCCCAATTCTCGCATTCAAGCTCCCTCTTCAGGCTCAGGCTCAGGCTCAGGCCCTCGCTCTACGCATATACACACAAGGGAAAAAAAGAAGGGCATGCGAGCTGACCTGACCCCCCCCCAGTACAAACTAGTGTGGATTATTCTGTGCCTCGTCTGGCTCCTCCTTGCTCTAATACACTACCGAGTACTTCGTATGTAATAATCCGCTTCTCCTATCTTGGCCACACCGATACTCTAACAAGATGACGATAACCCGTACCGACCGCCCGTCCGCCGCCGCCGCCTCCTTCGCCGCCTCGGCCACTGCTGCTGCTGATGATATGATGATGATTATCTATTCCACAGAGCCAGGCGTCGCGCCATCCCATGCCCATGCCCGCCAATCCACCCTTATCCAGATAGATAGTCGCTTTTTCAATAATAATCCCATAATCCATTAATCCATCATCCATCGGGGCCCCTACCCGTCATTATTCCACCGCCCACCCCTGTTCATTTACCTTTTCCCTTTTCCTGTCCTCCCTTACTTACTGTGCATCGTTTTCTCCTACTGCCTCTGCCTCTGCCTCTGCCTCTGCCTTGCCTCTCTGCATCTACACCATACCTCTCTGTCTCTCTCTACTTACAAGGGTAGCATCGCGTTACGCTCCCACGTCGCCCCTACTGACAAATTAATTAAAAGAAGTTCCATGGCCCAACGCCGTCATTATTGCCTTATTGCTACGCGACCGCTTCCCCTACTCTCTGCCAGCATCTGTGCGGCATTATCATTACTTTTTTATGCTATCCCATCTATGCAGAAATACCCGAAAAAGCACCCATTGGCCCTTGCGGGTGATGTCAAATGCTCGGCCCTGCCGCCTGCGCCCATCTCCCGCCTAAATTACAGTCCACCGCCGTCATCAGCTACTCTGCTACTCTGTGCTACTTTACCGAGTAATCTAAGCTACTCTACCTTACGACCGCACGTACAGAATTTCCTCCCCTGGCCCGTCCGCCTGCTCTTCCTGCGCAAACTGCTCTAGATGTCCGTTCAACCACGCTATAGTCTCGGCCACCTTCATCGGCGCCCACACCAGCGGCCCCTCCTGCTCCTCCTCCTCCTCCTCCTCCTCATCCTCCTCCGCCGCCGCCTCGTCGTGGTGAGGGTTGCTGTTGTTATTGTTATTGTTGCGACCGTTACTCTCCTCGCCCGCTAGGTCAATAAAGGCCTGAACCAGCAAGTCATCCGGCGTCAGATCTGATCCCAATTGATGTACCAATCCCTGCCCGATGTCCCCCCAGCTGCGTACTAGTTCACGACTAGCGCTCATCAGGCTACGATGCTGGATTATGCGAGCGGCCATCTCACTCTCCACGTTGCTCTTCTGCCGCCAGCCTATTTCGGTCGTCAGCCTACTTATTCCCTTTCCCGTACATTTTACGTGTCTCTCGTGTGTGCCTGCTACTTACGTTGGTCTGCCCGGTCTAGGTCCGCAAGGTGTCTTCTGAGCTCTATCCATGTCAGGAACACCCTATCCTTCACCGCGAACAGCGGGCTGTTGTCCACTATTCGCGCTTGATGTCCCCTGATCGTCTCTCTCCATACCGTCTCCAGTCGTCGAAGCAGCACCTCTTCCTCCCATTTCGGCCCTGCTTCCTCGGGATATATGTATGCACGAAATGCAGATAACGTCTCAGGGTCGAGTCCCTTCCAGCTGCTTCCACCTCGTCCTTCTTCCGTCTGCATCGACTGCAGGGTATTAGGCGATGCGCTTCGACGCACATGGTCCCTTGCAGCGACCTCGTCTTCCGAGAGGAAATTCGACACCAGCGTCCCCAGCTCCGTGCTTAATTGTCTAAGTGTAAGTTGTGGTGGTGGTGTCCCTGCATGAGACGTTGTTCTGAGGTCGTGTGGTGTTGCGTATGCTGCAAGATGTGTATTGCTGGAGCCAACAGTGCCCACGCCTGTTGGCCCGTGTAACTGGTGGGACGGTGCACCTGCATACCGTTGTCCATTAGGGTCATCTGTGCCGAAATAGATATGGTCTCTGCCATTGGCTGGGTGTGCCGTCACAATAGGACTGTCACTGCAATGGGACGGTGTCAAGCTCGCCGGGGATATTGGGTGACTGTGCGTGGCCGTATCAAGTCGCAGGCCTTGCACACGACGTGACGGTTGAGCGGGAGGGCCATTGACGCTTGGAAAAGTAGTTGAAGTGAAGTCGGATATAGAACTGGAACTAATGGCCGGTGCGATGGGTACAGATGGCACTGTTTCCCGTGGGCTGTCTTGGAAGTCAAGAAGTCTCCGCCTTTCCTCCTTTCTCTTCCTCTCGCGATCTAGCCGTTCACGTGCCAAAATCACGTTGCACGCTTTGAGGCCGATCCACCAATGAAGCAAAATCCGCAGCCTATCTCGGTTGTTAGTGTCGGAATGGAATAAACATCGGTCATACTCACAGCTCTCTATCCTCCTCATTCTCGAAGTAGAGGTCTCTTGGATAGTAGAAGGATTCAACCTCGGGTTCTCCAACGCTGACCAGATGCTCCCGATCGCCCATTCTTCCCCATATTGCTGAACCGTGCTTATTGAGAAGCTGGTCTACCTCTGACTTTAGGCTCTCTGGAGCCGAAAGATATGATATTAATTCATCCGTCTCTTTGGGGAGGGTAGAAATGACGTTACTCATGTCCAGGACCAGTTCCTTGACTAGGGGACTGTCGAAATTTGTTTTGCCGCGTTTGTTGGAGCTCCATTTGGCGCGAAGTCCCAGTCTCTCAATTAGCTCATGCATCTTAAGTCGTGATCGGTTCTTCATGATGTCTTGCCAGTCTTGTCGGGTGGCATAATGGATGTCCGTGGCGTTCATGGCGGCTGGGTAGACGCCGTGAGACATGGAGTGATGTATACCAAGAGCGCGGATCGGCTCTATCCGCCCTCTTTACAAAAGAATCGACGAGCCGTGATATGGAAGAGATGCCGCGCAGTGTGCTCGAGACGGCGGCAAGTGCGCTGGCATTGCACGATGATTTTACTCCTGTGCTGTCGGCGGCCCGTAAGCGTTCTCGACGCCCCCAGGTCAGAAAAATATTATCGATAAGCGTGCTCGTAGTTGGCTGCTAGACTACGGATGCTGGACCCGAAGAAATGACATTAGATGACAATCCCATTGACTTTATTCGCTGGCATCTGATGAAAACTGTGTCGTAGTAGTAATTGGCTCGACAGACTTGTTGGGGAAAGATGATGCGATCAAAAGAGAAAAGGGAAATCGTATCCCCATAGCGCGTTTTGCGACTCCGAGCCAAAACGCGCTAGCCTAATCTAGATCTCAAGCCACCTTTTCGCCACGCCACGCCACCCTCACGCCGCCGCAACTCCTCTTTCTGACCGTTACCTTACCGGTTGCATTTGAAATTTCTTTGCATTTTATGTTCTTTTCCACATGTCCATTTGTATTTTGGATGGCTATTACAATGAAACTGTGGTATTTTTTGGTATTTTGGCCGTATTAGTCTAGTCAGTTCTTTTATCTAACAAGTACAGCGCCTAAGCATGTCTGCACAATGACATAAATCCTGTTACCGTGATCTTTATCATTATATCATTACTCCTACTCCGTGCCGTCAGATATAACTTCCCAAAGTAGTAGCTGCAAAGTCCCTTTTGTGATTTCAATGTTACGATAGCATCTCCCCAAGACTCAGAGAAGGTGTCCGGCACTCAACGACAGTCGGAAACCGCCATCATCTAGACCAGATCGAGTTTCCAAGAGAACAACCGTCTGTTGTACTCGCCCATGACGTCTGAAAAAAACTCCTCTTCTCCAGGGTGTTCAGTCGCGATATACAAGGCCCCCGGCAAGCTCTTTGCGATATCATCGGGCTCCAATCCCGACTCCAGAATCTGCTCACGATGCCGTGATAGCTCCTTGTCCAATTTGACATACTCTGGAAGCCCTCCGAGTTTCCCTACCCATTCCCTGTATGTCTTTGCTGGTCGTGAAATATACTCGGACGGATGCATGCCCAATCTGCTTCCAATTTTCTGGGCAGCCTCCCTCCACTGCACCCAGCTTTTCAAGGCCTTGTCCGAGACCTGAAAGGCTTCGTCTCCCATTTTGGCCATACTCGATGCTCTTTTCGCATCCCATAGCTTTATCAAAAGCCCATTTATCATTTCCGATCTCTCCCATCTCTTTTCAGTACTGATTTGCTCGCTACATTCCTCATCAATGAGGTCGAGATACCATAGTTCATTGACTAGAGCATCTCGCAGCGTACACCGCTCCCATGGGTCTACAAATTTATCCTCAGTGATATTGTCACTAGTAGACGCCTCCACCTCATTACGGCCTGCTACACTGTCGTCTTGCCCATGTATAAAGCTATTTTGAGTGTCAGCATTTTGGTCTCTATCCCGTGGTGCAGGAGAAGATAGCTGTGGCGGGKCTTGAGGKGGATTATGCAGTATCGGTTCCAACTGAGCTAATCGTGGGGACGGGAAGCAGTCGCCATCTTCGGGTAGATTATCAGATGGCAGTGATGAAAGTGCCGAAGAAGAGTCTGGACCACAACTGCTTTGCCCTTGGCCGTTAGATGCAGGTGATCTATCTAGAATGTGTTAGCAAGAGACCTACAACGATAGTTCATGAAGCTTACAGGATTGGAAATTCAAGTTGCTTGTGCTTGACCGCAGCTCCCGATGGGCTGTGATATTCCTTTTTGGTGTCTTTAGGGCCTCACTAATGCCGCTATTCCTTGCGAACGGGGATGGGTGCTGGTTACGGTACGGCAAAGCAGCACTCTGCTCTTCACCGATGCGCCTCTTTCTCGTAAAGCCTGTATTCATAGGCATTTTCAGCTTAACAATCAATGATGGTCTGTCCTCTGCTCCATCTCGAGCATGCGGGAGAGAGTTCTTGGCCTTTTCTCTATCCGTTCTGAGCTTTTCGTGGAGTCGTTGGTTGTGATAATATCTAATTGCCGTGGCATAGGCGAGATGTTCCAGTTGGAGTTTAATGCTGTTGAGGAGATTAGAATAATCTCGAGTATCAATATCATGGTGAGGGGCTCTTACTAGTCTCGATGACTCTCTTTTCCGAAGGAAAGGTTAGTTGCGTATGCAGAGTCTGGCCGCGCCTCTAATAGAGGCGAATTTGGATTATTCGTGATATCCCGCTGTAGTATAGGTGCGCCCCAGATCGTATGCCCATGCAACAGAACTAGATCTTCGATATCATCCTTAAGCAAAGAGCCTTGATGCCAGCAACGCCTTATCTCCGCAACATTGTGTACGGGCAGCTTATGGAATAGACGTTGGATGTCATTGTATAAGTCTTGTACATGTTCTGACACAAAGACGGGCTTGTTTCCATTCCCTAAGGGGTGTTGGCGCCAGCCTAAGGCTATGCGAATGTCTTTTAAGTTAGGCGCAGCCTTGCCTATGTTTTTCTCGAAAATGGTGCCTCGTGTAGCCGTCGATACATGGTATGCAACGAATCGGGACATCTTTGGTGTCAGTGGGTGAGGATCCAGGACGCTTTTTTCGGCCATCGGTCGTCAATTTCGCGGATGGGCGAGAATCTTTGCAACAAAAGGTATGGATGTATTGGATCGGGACGAATGCGCGGGCTCGAGCGCAAGGGAGTAAAGGTGAGTGGGAGGAAGAAGATGCGAAGGGGGAGTGTTGACCGCAAAGCAGCCTGCCCCCAATACAAAAACAAAAAGCATGTGTATGTTTTGGGTTCGATTTGTTGAGTGCGTGGCAGGCAGGCGCGAAATCTTGCTCACCGATAGACGCACGTTCGCAGCCACACATCACAAAAAGGTGAAAAGAAGGGGGAAACGGCAGACTTGCAGTCTATCAGTCTTTTATCAAATGTACGTTCATACATACCCCCTAGACATTCCCGGTGGCACAGCACCCTTAACCGCGCATGAGTGGCCCGTTGGGGGGCCGCCTGGCCTTTGCGTGTTCTAGGCATTCGCATGTCTCTGGGATTCCCAGGCAAATGATTGCTTCACGTGAAACAGAATTGATCAAAATCAACATTTCAGATCCGCGGAACCCTACAAGGGTAGCTCAGCTGTCACTTTCCAACAAAATCAAGGACGTCGATCGTATCCAAATCAGGACCTTTGTTGTTTCAGTGCAGCCATGCATGGAACCTTGCGTAACGCCCCAAACCCGATCTTACCAGTCGTGCATTTGCATAACTTTGCATGCGGCGAGCCATTTGATGTAGTTATCTCTACGTGGCCACAGAAGATATGTTGAATATATTCTCCACTACTTACGTTCAGAGAGCATTCACTAGAGGCCGCAAAGTTTCATTCCACATGGCTGCAGCACACTTGTCTAAGACCATTTAGGGGAGTTGAAAGTAGGTTCTTCCAAGGTTAATGTACACATAATCGGAGCCGGATGATAGACAGTTTGAGGGAGGCTGTGAGTAAGTATTGAACACAACGCTCAGATCAGTCCTTACTAGGGATGCCGAATAGGTTATTTTAAGTCAACCAAAAGAACATAATGACATATGCAAGATAATAGAGGGCATACCCCCATATTACCGCCACCAACACCTTAAGGTTCTTCAAGTCAACCCAGAGGTTTGAACTGGATGTCAATCCTCATATTCGGATTATCCCAAATCGGAGTCTGCGCTAGTGACTCGTGTAGACGTTCAAAGGCAGTTTCACTGCCGACACGCATCGTGAAGGCCTTCTTCGTACCATCTGGAAGCTGGTAAGTCATGCGCCAGACTTTGGCGTTTCTTAGAACGGAGATTGCTTGAGGATCCTGCTTCGCGTCGCTATGGAAAAGACGTAGTAGTTCCATGAAGGTGCTGCATTCATTTAAAGCATGAGAGAATTCACAATTGATGTCATCCTCCAATATAACAGTCCAAATGACACGTACTTGTTTGCCTTGTCGTTTGGTGAGGGTTGATAGGTCCCGTGAAGGAGAGAAAGCATTTTGATGCGAATTGCTGATTTGCCGCTGCGGTGTGGGAAATCCTAGAGAAACAAAACGTGGTGAGACATGTCGGAGCGTCTCTGCGCTGGCCCTATCAGGTGTGGCATCCCCGACTGTAGATTCGATAGCTCCCGTTGAGGTAGGCTCCATTGATCCTTCGGATGCAGAAGAACCAGCTTCGTGAGTATCGGTAGTGTGATCCTGTAGGGGCGACGGTGATGGTCCTGAAGTACGTACACGTTTTGATGTGGTTTCAGTCTCACGGTTTTCATCGATTTGTGCCGGAGTTTTGCGTTTGGTGAGTGAAGTTGCCGATGGTGCTGATGGCTCAGGCATGCTTGTCTCTGGCACCTGCTCTGCAACTTGAAGCGGAGATTCCCTGGCTGCCAATGGAACCCTAATTGGTAGCGCGTCAGGGCTCTCTGCATCATCTCCTTCTGCATCGGATTCTGCACTTGCCACGTCCTTCGAAGGTTGCTTCATAGGTGAAGTTCCGGAACTGATGGATATCCTTTGGAAACTTCCTTCTCTTGATGGATCAAGCGCACTGAGGATAGTCTCCAGAGTACCTGTAATTTGACTAGTATTTCGTATGGCCATCAGCATAAATGAAATCCTTGTGCAGTTGCTTCCTTCGCCGTCTGCAAGTCCCCAAATCCGAAACGTCTGGATCCCGTGCAGTGACCTGTCGTTTGGCTGCGGTTCAAGAATGCAGAAAAGATCATCGTCAGAAGTACCATCACTAAGAGGCATGATGGTGAGTTTCTGTATCGTGTTATTTGCATCCCATTACAGACGAGTATTCACGGATGACTTACACTATGGGGATAGAAGTTGACTTCTTTGATGGTAATAAGTTGAGACGATTTTCCTACGCAACCGCGACAGACAGCATGCCGTTCTTCGCGAGCAATACCGTGGCTAGAAGGAGGATAGGGACCACTGAATTTCTTCCCGTTGTTTTTGAGGGCAGAAAAGGACGGCAACCCCTGGTAACCCTTGTTCTTTTTGCCGGCAGACAGGTAGCCAATCCATACTCCTGCATCATAAAGGCGCTTAGTCGCATTATAATGCGTACCCCGATTTCCCTTCTTGCGAAAACATGTGAATGAAGCATTTGACGTGGCCATTGGAATGACTCAATGCTTGAGCAGCAATCTACAGAATGTCTGTTAGCCGCTGTGTCGTTCCGTGTGCAAGACGAAAAGATATTTGACAATTTAATTGATCGGAATGAATGATGTTCTCCGGACGCCCGATACAAAGTATAGGAATTAAAAATGCAAAGCCAGACTGCCTTGATGTAGCGTCATTATTTGTTGCTAGCTTTGAGGTAATCGTAGTGATTGGATTGGTGCTTCACTATATGTAGCATTTAGAGGTACACTTACAAAGCAATCAATCAAAAGATTCATATGTAGCTTCGAGGGGGAATTAGAGGGCGACTCTAATAGGGTTGCTGAACGTGCCTGCAAGCTCATGTACTTGGTTGCAAAGCTGAAGGGATAGTGAACGTCTCAACAAAACAAACCAGACAAGGGATATCTAGAAGAAGAGTGGACGGTTCTGTTACGATGATGTTCAGCCGAAAAGCTGTGCGATGGCAGGCTTGGGAGGAAGTGTGTTTGTTTACTCGTTCCACAGATGTTTGTCGTCCGCTCGAGGAAGATTGATTAGGCAGCTGAACCGTTGTTTCGTCATGTGGCTTCGTGCTGGCACATGCTCGAATCTAGCTAGAGGAAGCCGCCGACCTTGTACAAGGGACACTTTTGAAGGAGAGATGTTTGTCCAAGGAGGTTGGACTGATTGAGGCGTTGAACTTGTGACAAGGGGAAGGACAGTATGCTAGGCTGGATTGGCACTAGCTCTTACCTGCTCATTAAGCCTCCCACTGCTTCGTGCCTCCCCACCTCGTCCGCTTGGAACAAAACAAACAACAACTACCGCTGCTACTAAAACAACGTCGTTCTTTTCTGTACAATGGACGATTGCGCGTTGCCTTTGAACTACTAAACAAGGATGCAGTTGTCGACATGGCAGAGACACCTTCGCCACCTTGCGAAGACGTGATTTACTGTCTTTTTGAGGAGTTGGGTTTCTACGTTTTTGGCCATCGGGTTGGAGCATCAAGAGCCGTCCTCGAATACCCTACGGAGTCCCATCCGGATTCAAAGACTATTCTTGAAGAAATATTTCGAGTACGCCATAGCGTTATCGATGTTACCGAATTCTGGAATGATCCCAAGATTTGCGATGATAGGTTGGATATGATCCTCCAACAACTAGGCCCCAAACTTTGGCCTAGGCCCGGAGCTGCCAGTAGAGCGCACCTCGTAGACGCAAGGGATGGACATAAATATTCCCGGGACTTGGTCTATCCCCAAGATCAGGGCGTGTAAGGTATACGTAGTGAATTGTTCTTTTCCTCGCTGACAATATACCTAGCCTGAGACACCATTTAAGAAGTTTCCTGTCAAGAAGCTTCTCTCCAACCAGCTTTATCGATTCCAGTGTTCCACAGCCAAAGAATGTCCCCCCTCAGGAAGTGCATGGCCCTACCTCAGATGGACAGGTTGCTGTGCCGCACAGCGGATCGATCGTCGGCTCTCAGGAGCCGGTGGTACAGACGCAGACAATCACGTGCCAATTGCAAAGTCCACCCCCAAGTCCTATAAAGCAGCCACCAACAGCGAATGGCTCTTCAGTAGTTTCATCTGGTCGGGAAGATCGTTCCTTCATGGCTGAGCCAGACCAAACGATGCTGACAATTGATAAAGAGCGAATGACTACTGTGTCTGCACCCGGTTTCTGTGTAGAGCTACGTCTATACACCGTGAGCTCTCGCGTTAGTCAATCTTTGGGCTCCGTTGTGTTGACAAAAGACTGTTCATCCGACGAATGCTTCTCTGAAATTTGTCGGAAAACTAGTTCAGACTGCAGCTGGATCCGATTTCGGCTTCCAGAGGACATGTCTTGTGATCACGACATCCGCATTGTGCGGGGCATTCGAGCCTCCGAAATCGACTTTCGGCGCATTCTGGACCTATTCCGTCGTGCACGACATTTCTGTGAGGATGATAAACGCGCAGTGGAAGTTGAGTGCGGCCTAGATATGCTTATTTAAAATTGCGATTTGGCGTATTTACACTTCTAACATACTAACGTAGGCGAGAATTAGACAAAAGTTCCATGACAATACTCTCAACATTCGTCAAACTCCCAATAAGTTATCTACTAGGGGTTCCTTGCACAAAGTTGTTCCATAGGACTATGCCTAGTCGTTTGATGCCAGTTACGGTTTCAACTTTCCGGAAGAGACTTTGACTAGAGTCCTTAATACAACAATATTGTCGGGTATTATGCAATTACTCGTTACCAACATCCATAGCCAGTATTTTCCTCAGCTCCTCTCCGACCTCAAAAACCTCCTCGACAGGTATCAATCCCAGTCTCACCAGCTCTTCGTCGCTGTTTAGCGCTTGATCCTCTTGATCAAGACGGGCCTTCAAATCTCTCGCCTTCTTGGTGACGTCTTCAACTTCCATGATTCCTTCCACAAATGTTGGAACCATTGATCCGGGTATACCTATCTGGATGCTTCGATATGGCAACCGGCCTAGACGAATGGTCCGCTCTGGATCCCATTGCACCCTCACGCTGCGGTTTTCATTTCTGTCTTCGTGCTTGGCTAGGGGTCCATGGGATAGCACCGCCTGATGCAACAAGATTTTGAAAGTCTCGTGTTTGATACGAATGGCTAGGATGTGGTTCTGTCGAGAATCCTTGTAGGAGTACCCCGACCGATAAAGCATCCATGACCATGACGGTTTAATCCAAGTCATGCGGGACATTTTGAATGATTGGGAGGCATTGAGCTTTTGCTGTTCAACGGCTGGGATAGCAATTTCAGAAGAATAGGCCTGATACACGGTTATGGTGTGTTCGTCGTATTCAGCGCGGATTTGACGGTATGGGATCGTGGGGGTCCCGGGTGCTAATTGTATGTCGGTCATATTGTCGAAGCGCGACTTGACTGCGCGTAAGGATATTTAAAACTGCGAACTAGGTTTTTGTCTACACAGGTTTTTAGCTGTAGTTAATATATAGATACCCTTATACTTTCATGCGCCGAATATAGAGGCCTGTTTTTGACTCACGGGCGTAGGATTGCACCGCCCTTTTCTCCAGCTTCAGCCCTCGTCGCACAGACTATTGGTGAACGTAAAGGAGCTTCACGTGGTGGCATATTTGCAACCTGGGCACATGTCCAGAAGGTGCTTGTTTCAAAGCTTGGTATTGTCCTCGAATCAAATCTCGACTACGTGCTTGACATATGGCACACAATCGCGTAGTCAGCTGGTCTGGTTGATGAGCCACCTATTTTCGAGTTTTAGGGGTTGCTCCGCCGCAAATACCATTGACAAGGGAAGCTCAATGAATCCGGTGTCGTTGATACAAGGTCTTTGCCGCTTACATGCCAACCTTTAAGCTTGTCCACGTTTGGACAGAGGCAGGGAGATGTTCTCGTCATCACTCTAATCGGACACCCTTGTGCGCATCAGACGTCATGACAGATGAAGCTAATGCAATAGATCTTTCCTAAAATCTTCCCCGCGATTACTCCAGCTCTTTGACCTCATCGTCAACCTCTCGTCTTCGTTTTGCACAAATGTTTGCTGACCACCGGCTGTGGTGCGGCACGGCATGCTGGCGATCTTCGGCGACCCTTTCAGCCCCCAGCCACCATCGTGTTCATAGCCCTTTTGAGCCATAGAGTAACGAACCATTGCCGAATCCTCCGAAGCCGCTGTATCGTATTTTTAGCATGGACCATGTCCGCTCAGACCCAGAGGGAGGAGAAGCCTGCCTTCTTTGATGACCATGAGGCGCTGAGTCGGAGCTGGGGAGCGCATCTTCATCTCTGGAGCGGCTTCTCGACCTCGCCGTTGTCTTTGCGCTGCAGGTTCACTCGACAGGACAGAGGTTTTCCCCTGAGATACCCGCAAGCCTGGTTTCGCGGACGCACCCGTACCTGGGAGTTAATTTAGCTGACAGGTCGGGCCACATCGGTTCGGCTTTCAGGGCTGAGGAGAGGCTGCATCCACAATAATCTCCCACTCCAAACTACTGGGCAGTCTCCCACACCATCGCGTGCGCCAACCCGCGCCCTTCTCCACCAAAGACCCTCCCCGGTTTTGGGGAATTCCCCCTTCAACACTCCCGTCCACTTGCACTGACACGACCGCCAGAGGAAAGCGACAGGCTTCCTCCCTCATAGAGCCTCACTCTCGTTTATCGCAACCATTTTCGTTGGTAGGCGCAACCGCCATAATGCGACAAGGCTGAATCCGGCTAACTTGTAGTCTACAAGGCACTTTCAGCTGATCCCCGAACAAAACCCACACGATCCCAACTTTCGATACTCTCGTCTGTTACTCACTCGGATGGGAATCCTCACAGTCCTCCTGCCTGCTTGTCTCACGTCAATCGCTTTTCGAATGTATACAACTGCGCTCCATACTCTCCACATATAGCGCAGGCGGTTACCCACCCGGGAAGCAATCATGGAAGGAGTACCTTCTCCTCTCCAGGTTGGCTCCCCAGTCACGGGGAGGAAACCTTCTGTCGACAATGTTCCCTCTGCACTGCGCGCTGGATCTCCTGTCGTTGAGCGAGGAACCACACCTGGGAGTAGTCGACCGCCTCTAATACGAAAGAACACCTCTGGCTCGGATAGACTCTCCCAATTGTTCCCTTCACGTCCTCTCTCGGTCGCCTCGATCGCCTCGCCCACTTCCGATGTTCCATCCTCTAGGCGAACCTCATATCCATCTCCTCTTATGCCTGCTTCGGAACCGTCGTATCGCATACCTCGAGCCCCAGCGCCGCCATCTTTCTCCGACGATACCTCGTATGCCTCAACGCCTGATGCTTTCAGCAATCAATCCCCACAGCCAATATTGAGTGAGAGTGGGACAAGGAGACTGCTCAATCGTCTTGGTTCTCTTCGAAGTGGAAGGCAGCGAGGAGAATACAACAAATTAGATGATGAAGAGAGTAAAATAAGTGGGAAAAGACTTAGACAAGTTGCAGAAGAGGACGAACAAGTGGGATATGATATAAGTGGTTTCGCGGGCGTGCCAATGTCAAATTTCGGACCAAGGCAGAGGATGAGTGCTGCAGATGCAATGGAAGAGGAGCGCAACCTGAATGAAGCTGGTTATGCTGCTGAATATGAGAGGCTAGAAGCGCAACTGGGGGCTGGAATGAGTTCAATTACAGAAGTGCCTTTCACCCCCAAGACTATACCACCCGAACGGAAAAAGACTTTGCATAAACGCGGTCGGTCGAGTGTTGAGGTTGCAGACACAGGTGCGGCGGATTCTGCTCAGCAGGAGGCAGAAAAAACAGGGGGCATCGTTGCTGTTTCTGGTACGTGTAAATTTCGGATTGTATCGTGAGGCCAATGATCTAACAGGAAGACAGACATCCCATTAGACATCAGCGAATCCTTTGGAGGGGCTGATTTCGAGACCCGAAGCGTCCTCACTACAAATCATAACGATGATGGCTCAAAAACCAGCTACTATTTCCCCGAAGGTAAATACCTAACCTTAGAAGACAAGTTGGCATTCGCTAATTTCGCAAAGACCCTGATATGCCTTCATGGCGACCTTTTTCTATGGGCTGGCCTTGGCTTGCCTTTTTAATTGTTCTCGCTCTTGCCTTAGCTGGTAGTCAGGAGGCACTCTATCAGGTATCTCAGAAAAGGATGCGAGAAGATCCAGAAGGCGGCCTCCTTAAATTTAAGACAGTTGGAGAATTAACCCTCGGGGAGTACTTCATGTGGAAATATGCGCGTATACTTGTTCTCGTTATCTACGGCATTCTCTGGCAAATCACCGATTTCGAGGTCAAGCGACTGGAGCCTTACTACCAGCTTTCGAGAAAATCGGGCGCGACCGCGGCCGAATCACTGAATATGGACTACCTGACCTTTATGTCATGGCTCGTTCCACTCAGAGCACTGAAACATAAGCAGTACGCTATTATATATGTTTCACTCGCAACCTTGATCGCAAGTAGCTTGGTGCCGGTCTTGCAGTCAGCATCGGTAAATATGTATCCACCACGGGATGAGCGAGAACTGGACGAATTCAAGTCCATTCGCATCGACCCAGTATGGTCAAGAGCTGTCACGGCATGCCTAGTCTTTGTTGCGGTTTGTGGGGGAGTACTAATGTTTGCAATGCGTCGTAAGAGCGGTCTCCTCTCTGACCCGAAAGGAATCGCCGGTATCGCGGCCATGGCTACAAGAAGTCACATTTTAACAGATTTCCATGGGTTGGACACCGCACCTCTACCAAAAATCCATAAGCAATTGCGTCACCGCCGTTACATTTTGCATAAGAGCTCCCTATGGCAGGGTGAATACATTCGCAACAGCAAAGAAAAAGTCCATGAGCATGGCACCGATCCCAGGCCTCTCATGCTTCGACGAAGAGCTGGCATTCCGTATCTTGGCTTCATCGCCCTCTTTTTGCTATCTATCCCCATTTTCATATTCGTTGAGGGCGCCAATGTACTAATAGAAAAGGTACCATTCCTACTCACAGCTCTCGCGACCATTGTCAGACTACTTTGGAATACCATAAATATCGACGTTCGCATGCTCGAACCGTTCTATATCCTCTCGCAGCGTCGGGCTCCACCCAAGACCTTGACACTCGACTACACCGGCACGAACCCCATATTCCTTCCTGTAAAAGCCCTCCTGAACAAGCACTACGTAGTCGCCATTGTCGGCCTAGGTTCAATTCTCGCCGAGGTTCTCACTGTCTGCGTATCCTCGTTCTCCGTCGATGGCAAAAAATTCGTCCCCGGCCATGGAGGTGACGGCGATGAGGCCCACGATCGCCACAATACAGACAACACATTCCGGTCATTCTGGGTGAACTTTGCTCTAGTCATGGGGATTCTAGTCATCCTCATCGGTATCGGTTGCCTCGTCTACCTTCGCCGAAGCCATAAATTCATGCCTCGACAAATCGGCACCATGGCTTCAGTCCTAGCCTTCATCCATCAATCCAAGATGCTCGTCACTTTCGTCGACACGGAGAAGTTCGACAGCAACCAAATGACCAAGCATCTGGAGCGACAGGGCAAGACATACTCGCTAGGGTGGTTCAGCGGCAGAGACGGCGACGACCACTGCGGTATCGATGAAGAGCTTATTCTTGCTCCGTACAAATATGGCGTCGATTGGACTAAGACTAGAGTCTTAGGCAATCAGGTCGGGACTTGGGAGCACTATTAGATGCTCAACCTTCCTACTTCCTTCACATCTGCAGTAGGTCGAGCGAACACATGTGCTCATTGTGGGCCCCTTTCTTTCTCTAAAATAAATCTTTGGTAGGGCGTCCTAGGAGCATTTAATGTTTGGATTCCCATCACCACGCCACGTTTTCATTTTGCACATTAGCATTTCTTGGGAATTGCATGTATTTCCATAGATGGAAATACCGAAGGGAGGAATATGTCTTGATTTGTCCTGGCATTTTTTGTATCATAATGTCTTACTTGGTGTTGATGTCTGGATCTGATGGTTTACGGAATACTTGGTTTGCTTGGGTTACTGGGGTAGTTGGTTGTTGGACTGTGATAGATTTTACGATGCATGTATGTATGCATGTAAGCTACATAGTATGGATATGCATATGTAGATATGAGACATAAGCTTTCACTTATGCAATGACTACACTCAGGGTTTGTGACAGTAAAGATTAGTGATTGACAAGCATACAGTGTTTTAAATCAGAACAAAGGAAGGAAGTTTATACAAGTGTTCTATGTCCCGCACGCACCGTGAAACTTGTAGCTTGATTTTTTTTTTTTGCTAACTGGGGTAAGTATAGCAATCCCCTAAGATACAAGGACACACACAATGCAATGCAATAAGAATAGGTGAGGTGAGGGCATCGTCCATCCTAAGTGCGGATATACATTAAAATTTGAATCGAATCGAAGCTTTAGTTATGAGGTTGTTGGAGAAACAAACAAGAGTAATTATTGTAAAAAAAAGGGAGGGCGCCCAAGAACTCCATGCCATGATGCATACACAATCCGCGTCGTCGTGCGCTCAACGCAAAAGGATACGATACTTCTGCCCATAAGTTAAAATAGATTATGGATTTTCCTTAAAGATTCTCTAATTCCAGCCAGCCCTTTCCAATTCCGTGTGCGTTCCTGGTTTCATGTCCGTCTAAACTCCTACGCTGATATGATGGTTTCCCGTATTTGTTTGTTTTTATCCAAATGCTGCGCATTCATGCCGCCCGTCCGTGTCTTCTGCCGTCTGAAGGAGCCGAGCACTTCAATGCTCTGTCCGTCGCGGGGTTTCTTATTGGAAAAAAGTTGGGCGATGGGGAAAAGAATTAGGATTCGCTGCTCACGGTTTGCTGTAAAGGGAAGACGTTAGCTTCGTTTCAAGCTTTTTACGGGTGGTGCAAGAGGGTTGGTTTAAAGGGGGTTAAGGTCAACTTACGACCAGCCAGTCCATGCCCTCATCCACACCCCGCCCGTCAATCGCCGAACACGCGACGATACTCCAATTCCTGTCCTTGAGCTCGCCCAGCTTCAACGCCTCTGATATTTCGCCTGCGCCTTTCGCTCCCGGCTGATCCTGCTTGTTCGCGAATACCAGTAGCGCTGCGTCACGGAGTTCTTCCTCGTTTAGCATCGCGGCGAGTTCTTCTGATGCCGTGTTCAGACGGTCGATATCGGTGGAATCGATGACGAATATGACGGCGGCTGTGTTGGCGTAATAGCATCGCCAGTATGGGCGGATCGATGTTTGGCCTCCCAGATCCTAAAAGTATGGCGTCAGTATTGTTGTGGAATGCTGTTGCGATTATGGTAACCGTGGGTGTACGCGGGCGCGCTATGGATATATTGGGGAAGGTACTGAGGCGAGTAGAGATCGCATACCCAGACGTTGAAATTTAGGTTCTTGTATGTTACGGACTCGACATTGAAACCTATCGTAGGTATTGTTGTGACGACTTCACCAATCTATCAGAGACATATTAGCATATTCCAAACCATCCAAAAAGATTGTGGACCCTCTTTGTACCTTTAGTCGGTATAGAAGTGTAGTCTTTCCCGCATTGTCCTACGCATTTGTAATCAGCGAATGTTGAAGTGGTCGAAGGTCCAGATAGCAGGCGTACAAGGCCGAGAATTAGGATTCGAATCTCCTTCTTCGAGTATATAAGGCTTTTAAAAGTTGACAGAAATCCACCCATGTTGGCGCTTCTATATCTTTGTCTGTGTCGGACTACAGTAAGGAGTGTGCACCGTGAGTGGGTTCGTTACGTCGCTTCGGCGTGCTTTTCGAACAGGAAACTTTCTCGAATACGTCGATAGAGAGAAGTGAGGAGCTCCGGAACTGTGGAACGTCTTAATAGTGTACGGATGCGGTGCTGGTGTCGTGTGTGGTGTTCTGTTGCCTCCGTGTCTAGAAGTTTAGAAAGCGGCGATCAAACAATGCAAACACGGAGTTTCGGTGAAACTCCCCTTCCGACTGAACACTGAGCATCTCCGAAGCCCAAAGGGGAACCGCTGTGCCGCTTCATGACTTTGTGTCTTCAACTAAAGATTTGGGTCCATCAAGTTCCATGTTGATGAATTGTAAGATCCAGTAGATAGTCTCCTGGCATTGATGGTTTTGAAGATGAACACGGACGATACCCACGGGTTGCTTTTAGTAATGTCGCTTTATCGAGTCCTCGGGATCCCCTCCCTCGAGTCCGGCGACAGGCCACTGCATTCGTGAAGAGTACGGTCCCGTTCACGAATGTTATCTGATGAATAGGCAATTCATTAGCAAACACGTCGGGCAGCCTCAATTCACGATTACCGGCCACAGATCCCTGACTGCCTGACTGCAAACCTTTGTGAGCGAGAATCTCTCTGCATTAGGGAGTCTTCTGTATCACAAAGCCAGTCATGATCTAATCAGCTATCATTGCCCTATCGCTCTGAGTAAATACGGCAATGAAACTCAGCATATCTAAAAGAAATGTAGAGTGCTAATGTTCAACAACCTAAGCAATGTTAGAAGCTAAGCAAAATCGCTTACGCTGATGTGATTGCTTGACCTGCGTTGGCTTGTCACTGGTGTCTAATCTACTGGCCGGAAAATCAATCAATCCCCTGGGCCCTCACTGCGTAATGGTGGGCCCAAGTAGGTCCGAAAAGAACCCTACCACATCATTTAAGAGAAAGGTGAATACCGGCATATGGATTTGTGATTGGCCCAAAAATGACTCGTAACGGCTGGKAACGATCAACCAAGATGTTCACCCTGTAAATCAGCAGTAAACTGGTAATTGCTTGTCTTCTTCTTGGTGTGCACTGTTCAATCTATAATTGTTGAAGTCGATCGATCTTTATCTTTACGAGGTTGCGCCAGCCTAATCCTTCTCATTTCCGGGCAGCTCTGAACATTTGCGAGAAAGTCCCCACCTCCGGCGCTACAGCCTCAGAACAGGTGAATTTAGAATATCTGACTTGATCGCCAAAAGGAGAGAATGGTATCCGCCACTGCAATATTTTGTCTACTTCTAGAAGTCAGCTCCAGTGCAACGTTCAGATCTACAGCGATTCTATGGTGGTAAACTTTTCTGGCCTCGCAATTTTCCCGCGCAAAATCTAAGCTGAGCTGAGTCGGTAGGGTGGTGTATTACTTACGCGTTGCGTAGGGTTCTCTGTACCACTCCGACAATCTACCCTACTTAGAAGCTTGCTTGTTACGGCAAGCTACGTTTGGACGAGTATACTTGTCGGGTGTCTAAGGCGTTATGGCCTTTACTCGGGGAATCGCTTACAATGGCCATTAGCTGCAATGGGATACCGTCTTCAGCTGGTGAAGCCCAGTGGATTTATTAACCGGTGAACATCCTCACCTCAATCATATCTTCCAGAGTAACTAGAGTACTTGGAAACAGCGATAACAACAAATTTGGCATCCAAGCAACGTATACGCTTATATCTCAAAAAATGACACTCCTCAACACACCCTCCCACCTGTGGTGTTCAACTGCGCCCATTTTCAGACACTACACCTCGTATACGAGGAAAGAAGTCGCGGAATACGATACGACAACCTCCGACCCTGATATTCAACACATCTACTCAAACCAGTCTCCCCAACGTCATAATGCAGTTACTGCTTCACAAGCAAAGATCAGAGATGCCTGGAGCCCACGAGAATCTGTCGAGATCATGCTGAGTGCTATGGCATGGGCAACTTTCAATTTCTCAACTGTGCTATGCCAGTTGTATTCACAAGTTGCACAAGACAATGCCAGCAGAACAGCAGAGCGGCGGGKAATCGATCATACGATGGCCGAAACATGGGCACTACCCATAAGCGATATACTAGTTCCGGATATAGGGAAGGACGGGAATCAGGAGCATAAGACCGGAGGTGTCGATTCGGCCCAGCAGTCTGCGCTGAACGACGCCGAGGAAGGGAAATCGTCAAAGTCAAAAAAGGTATTATCGGGATTAAAGAAGCTCAACCAGAAATTAAAGGAGAAGAACGAGAAGGACAAGGCTAAGTTACAACAGCAGGGTGGAGGCGGCGGCGGCGGCGGCGGCAGTGGTGGTGGTGGTGGTGACGACGAGAAAGAAGAAGAAGAGGAAGAGGAAGATGATGAAGAAGAGGGTGAGGAGGAGGAGGAGGAGGAGGAGGAGGATGAAGACGAAGACGAAGACGAAGACGAAGAATCAAGTGAAGACGAAGAAGAAGAAGAGGAGGAGGAGGAGGATGAAGATGATGATAGCGAGTAGTTGTGAGCAATGAGTATATCAATTTAATATTGATCAGTTGAGAGTGTCGGAACATGATTTGCTCAATGATTCTTGCTTATGATATCTTCTACAAGTCTCCATAACGTAATGTTAGATGCATAGACCCATTTAGCGACGCATAATGGAAGATCCTGCGTCGTGAGTCTGTCTACGAACGGCTTACTGAGGCAGGATCTTGTTGTGGAGATTCCAAGAAATCCTGTAATTTATCTAAACTCATGTAATAATTCAGACCCCAAAGATCCTGCTCAGTTAAAAAAAGTTAGCAATATTGCGGTGAACACTATAATATTCCGCACACCGATTGACATATCTCAAGTGCTCCGTTGACCGATGTTGCGTACGAAGAGTTTGTTCAAATGAGATATAAGGTTTCTCGGTTTGTTGTGATGAGGCTACTGGCTACAGTGCGACAAAGGAAACTACTACTGCTGTTGCTAAGGATACCACCTTCCAACAGATTGTACCTCACAGATAGCACTTGACAACATAAGCGCTGAAAACACAGGGCTATTACCCTTGTGTCATTGATTTTAATTAGGAGAGCGGCTCTCGCTACCGATAATCGCTCCGTGACTGACCGAAATAGTTCTTCATGGTGTCTAGCATCATATTACAAGACATATTCTTGGTCCCAACCATGTTTTCGACTCATCAATACACGTTGGGATTCTCATATCTAGAAAGGAGCAGAATTTGTCAGTAGGTTTGTGAGTACTTCTCGCCCCTACGTACCACAGTAATGTATTGTTTGTCTATGCCGGTTTGTCAGTACTAAACTATCCACATGCTCTTCAGTTTCCATATATCTTTACGAGACCCCGGATTTGGGAGGTTCCAACTCATTTCCACCTAGTCCCAGATCCTACTGCAGCCATTGCCACGCCTTCGGACAATATCCACCAACAATGAGATCTCTGTAGAAATACACTTCTAAAACTCCGCAAAACGATGTCTTTGATTGCTTGCCCATTTTCATTTCTTAATGCGTCCAGAGGGACGCTTCCATTACTGCGTGACTGCTATTGCATGCCTCCGGACCAACTTGCTGTAGAGGCAAGGAGCCGAGGACTGGAGGACCTTACGATTTTTGCTATAACAAACCCAGATACCCTAATCGAACTACTTCATTGTGCGGACTGCGAGTGACTAGCTGCAAAACGCTTATACGACGAGATAACCTTGCCTCAATTAGAGCACGTCAGGGCCATAGTCTTCGGCACCGAGCAGACTAGAGAGTTTCCACCGGCTATCCTGCGACAGATTCTGAGGCAGGTTAGCAGATTCTTCATTTTGGAGATGTGTCCGAGGTGGGTGTTGTGCAGAAGAGTATAGAACAGCCCGTAACCCAGGCCGCTCTGGGAATCAGTAAACAACTCGATACCGGAAATCACAACAGAGTATGAACTACAAAGTACTAGATTCTACAAATGCTCACTGACCAACATGCACTCTCGGTGGTTCCAGTGCCTGTCAACATCTATCTAGAAGTTACTACTCATAGACTATTCTTGCGCGCGTACCGCTGGTTAGCACGTGATGTACGCTCATAGCTTTCACCGCCCACTTTTGCGAATATTTGTTACCGACTTTCACAGCTTTCCTGAGGAATCATTAGCGCATAAAGCGTTTATGTTCCGCGCTTATCCAACGCCGTGTATAAATCCCCCGTAGACCTACTTGTCACCGCCTTATACTCTCTCAACCTATACCGTTCAATATATACCGTTCAAGCTACCAACCGGACACCCCATACCCAACCCCAAATAGCCTTTCATAACAGCCCTATTCTCGACATCATATACTTCCTTCCGCGGTTTTCTGACATTGTCATATAACATCTACACAACACAATGTCTCACAGCACAAAGATCCTCCGCACAATGTCTTTGTCTGAGCACCCACATATAAAGCCAACAATATCCAAGTCCCAAGCCCCTTCTAGCGACAGCCCAGTTCTTGATGAAAATATCCCCGCTACCAACAACGCAGAAGATTTCCACTCTCTAGAAGAAGGTGAAATCGACGAGCAACCTAGGCAGAACCAAGATAATCGGCCTTACGACTACATCTATCGTGAACTTCGGCCGGGCCGACCGACTACACCGCAACCCATCTTACCAAAAAACCGGGATCATTACTACCCTACTACAGGCGAGCAACACAGAGGTATGTCGGTTACTACGTGGCAGCGCTTTGATATTGACAGGGAAGAAGTAGCCCACATTCGATTCACACCACCAGCTCAACATCGTGGCAACCGTGGAACTATTGGTGATAGCCCTAGATATGCTCTAGATACCAATGGGTCGAAGCGCCCTACACGGTTCTATCGCCCAACTACGTACAACGCATTGGCCAAACATGAAGTGGTCGATGAAGTCAGGCTTCGGGGGCTCTCGTTGCCAATAGAGTGGGCCAATAACAAGGAGAATCTTCAGATGGCGCTTGTATATGATGATGTTGCCTTTGAGAAAGCCTCAGAGCATTTGGGCAAAGAGGATACCAAGGACCTGCTCGATAAAGCGCGCCAGCTGCGGATCCAAGGAGACTTATCTCGCCTTCCTAGGCACTTGATCGTGGAGAAGATCGCCACGGCTGAGGCTCGTGATGCTCTCGACCGGCTTTTCTCCAAGAGCTCAGGCACTTCAAAGGGCGATAGGAAACAGTCAAAATCAGCAGCTCCTAAGGCCCAAGCACCAAAGACCTCGAAGGTAATCACTCAGAACAAGAACCTCACTCAAACCGAACGTGATACTCCAGCCACCTTGAAGCAGCCCAAGGTTGGGACAGAAAAGGAGAAGGAATCCAAGGCCATTCCTGAACCAGAGGCAAAGGCGCTGCGCTCTAGTCTATGGAAAGGGGGGAGTGAGCAATCAAAGCTCGAGAAGCGAGCTAAAAAGCAAGACGAGTCAAACATATCCTCTTCTCTAGCTCAACAAGCTACATCTAAAGAGAAGGTAACTCCACAGACGCTACGTTCAGTGAACCCTTCCAATTTCTCGGAATCCCTTCCAACTCCAACAACCGACGGCGACTCTCCCGAAGCTCAGGCGAAAGCTCGTGGTCTTCGAAAGAGCGCTCGGGTTAACGGCGGGGAGATCGGAATTGCACAGCCCGTCACCAGCAAGCGAGCCCGAGATAGTATCGACGACGATACCACCGAGCGAAAGGCGAAGAGGAAATCTCCAGAGTCAGAGGAGAGCAAGGATGAAGACAGCTTCATCGTCAAAGATATTCCTACTCCAAAGAACAGGAATATCTCTCGACCAAGTCATCTCAACAAGTTCTTCCGTTGAGGTTGGAATGAGAAGAGCATATCGTGTCATTATCCGCATAAAACATCCGAAGCCTCAGAATGCTGCTGTTAAACATTGTTCTTGTCTTTTTCTTTGCTTAGCACTTGCTTTCTTGTTTGTGTTTTGAAAAGCGTTCGCAACCTATACCCAATATTTCATTGTCTCACTTCATTTTGAACAGCGTTCTTTAGTACCGAATAAATACAAGTGCCTCACTAGATAGAAGGCCTTTCTTCTCAGGGTTTTTTCAGCTAGCTGGTTGCGTCAGTGAAGTCTTTCTTCTCAAGTTTTCACATGTTCTGAGCTTTTCTTTGGGCTTGGGGAACTGCTTAGTTGCATCTAGGCTAGCAGTGAAATTGTATAGAACTATACGACTTCAATATATACCAAAAGACACATGGTTATATATATCTTGTGGTTGCTTGGGCCATGTGATGAGTTTATTGTCTATCTAGGGTCGCAGAGGGGTTGCTATAGACTTCTCTGTGGTGGTTTGCTGTCCATAAGTTTGCGACAGGTACGAACTTAACCTCTCGGTTAGACCGTCTGCGTAATTACGAATATGTAGTTCCCTAGGTTGTACGTATCGATACCAGCAATCCTATTATTAGTAGTTGTTCCTTACGGCCACTTTCATATTTCTTATTCACAATGAACACGTACAGGAGTATATACGTAGACAGTACCTTGCATACTACTACGTATTATATTGATGAGTGGAGCGCTATATCATACAGGGCCTATTTTCGGAAGTTCTATAACCAAACATCTACTTCGGAACTGCCACGATGACGGAGTTGTGTTTCGGATCATACTTGTGGAGATCATAGAGCTTCAATCCAGCTTTATCCAACAGTGCTAGCCACTCCTCTCTTGTCCTCTCGATACCACCTAAGATCATGATTCCTAGATCGTAGTAAGTGTTTTGCCATGTCCATTTCTCGTCCGGAAGAACTAATTCATCAATGACGATGCGAGAGTCTGGACCCATAGCCGGGATCAGATTCTTGAAAATCCTGATGCAGTCCTCGTCATACCAGTCATGCAGAACGTTTCGCATGTAGTAGAACTTGGCACCTTTGACCACTTGCTCAGTGAAGAAATCCTGGACCATGAACTCGATTCCTTCCGCTGGCTTAGCCAGACTCAATGTCTCTGATACGTCCTGAACGATGTATCGTCCGAGATTGGGGTACTTGTTCCGGAACGCGATGGACTGTTGACCAAATCCTCCACCGACATCGACAAGGATGGCAGAATCTGGTTGCGCTTTGAAAGAACCGATCTCCTTTTCGATGGGGTAGCTGTCGACCCATACCCGTGATCGTTGGATCGCCATTACGTGGCTCATGCTTTTCATCTGTTCTGGTTGTGATCGCATCCAGTCAAATGGTGACAGGTCAGTCTTGAATGCTTTTTGGAATGGTAAGTCCGTGTTTGATGTGATGTCTTGATATTTCCTCTCCTTGAAGTAAGGTGGAGTTGCCAGTGAAGTTTGACCATGAAGATCCATTACGTGAGTCATGGCGCCAGCGACATGCTCGTTTGCAAGGGCTCGAGTCTTGCGATTGGCGGTGAATTCGTCTTTGCCCGTTTCCACAATCAGACCGAACGAAGCTTGGCCTCTTAATATGTGGGCTATAAATGGGTGTGAGCGGAGTTCGATTAGGGTCATTCATGGACTCACCAAGAAGTCTTGGTGAAGCGCCTGTTTTCTTGACGATCTCTTGAGCTGTTACAGGCTTGTCGCTATTGGCCAGCATCTTGAACACCCCCAGGTCGCTGCCAATTCTTGCGAGAGTGACTTCGATAAACTTAAGTCTGAATGAGCACAAGTGTGTTTGAATACGACGACTATAGTAACTACTCACACCGGATCCCATTCTCATAACAAGAGCCCATTCGTCATCCAAAGAATTTTGAAGATCTCGTAGCTGTTCCTGTAAGACTCTCTTGCCCTCTTCATTTGCCGTTGAGTACAGCTCGCGAATCTGGTTGGAGATGGTTTCCATGGTTCTTGCCTTTGATTGGTCCACACTAATGCTTTCAATGGATGGCTTGAGGATGTAGTGAGGTCTCGTGAAGAATGGAATCTTACCCATAGCTCGCTCTGGACACCCTTAAATATGCAGTAAGGCGGGCATTCTCGGTCGTAAAGGATGCAATGAAAAATGCGGAGTCAAATACCCGCAGGCTACAGCTTCTATGCTGAATAGACATAGCTCTGGCGCCGCTTTTGTTGTCACTTTCAGCCCATTTCCAGCCTATTGACTAGGTAAAGTTAAACCTAGTGGACGTAAAAGAAGTTAAGATAGAACAGTAAGCTTGCTTACATGATGCCGGCGTATAAAAACGTTCTTCTAGCACAATTTGGAACAGAAGGCTAGTTCAGTCATGACTGGCTGGTCCAGTGTATGAAACCCTCTTACGCAAAGTATAACGCGACTATGCTCGGAACGTGTGTTAGGCAAAGTTTGATAAGCATCTGACAAAGAATCGGGGAATCGTAGATATATCATCCTTTGGGGTAACCGGTACGAGCGAAAATCAGCGAAATCGCCGAGGGACTAGAACTTTAAATGAGCGAACGGTATAGGTCGAACTCTGGCCAAGGAAGAGCTACCATACCTCGAGAAGACGGCCCCCAAGTCCGCTCATGCAGTGTGGGCAGAGGCGGCCCAGTATCGTCAAATCATTGGATGCTGTGCCATTGAGCGGTACGAAATGCGAGTGAATCAATATGGACACGTGAAAGCATCACGTGATGTCGTACTCGTATTCCATTTGGTTTAGGCTCAAGCAAAAGCTTGAGAGAAAAGAACACCTCGACGGCCCCACAAACCGTCCCGCCCCCTTAGATTGCCGAGGCGGGCGCCAGTCTCTTCGATCCCTCTAGAGGTTCATCAGGGCGCTCGTTAACCTATAAGTCTCCATTACGCCCGACGTCAGCCTCTTCCTAGTCTTTTGCTTGATCCTCATATATATACGCCCCATAATATGCAAGGCTAGAGTGACACATTAACATCAACAGTCTGTACGGCCAAACAGCGCGAGTCATCTCTGCGCTGATATGGCGGCACAGCATCCTTCAGGCTTGTCGTGAAACCAAACACACCAGGTTCGCGAGAAGGCCCTTCCGGCAGCTTCCGTAAAGAGTTCTTGGACGGGAACATCGACGATCTGGTGTGGTCTCCGAAATGGCGATTTCAGCGCGGTGCAAGTATTGGAATTGTTATTTTTGACGCGTGGTGGAATGCAAAAGAGCTTGGATGGATGCGATCGCCCGCACGCAAGAGAGACTCCCCCACATGTCGCCTGTTGTGTCACGTTTCTGTCGTCCGGCGACTGGGTCAACTTCCTGGGTCCCACATGCTCCTTGCTGGTCAGCCCTATTCCGTCGACCGCGCCCCTTTCCAATTTACTGGCGGTCCCTGCATGAACGGGGGACCATATGCGAATAACAATGGAAGGACCTGCACCAAGTATTGTACCGACTATGCGGCTGCAAACCGAATTCATTTGGATAATCCTGCGAACCGGGGACCTGGGACTTGACAAATTTTCTGACCAAAAAATCCTCTTTAGTCCTCGTATTAAGACGCCTCCACGCCCAAAAGGACATACTGCATATCGCCGCATGTTTCTAGACATATTTTGGAAGGTGGATTCTTAATATACATCATTTCATCACATGTACAAGTGCGGCGTGGACATTCGGAGATGCGGACCATGTGGAGTCGTGTCATGCCCCAGAAATCCTACAAAATGTCTCTTGTTCCTGCATTATTGCTCAGCATCGGTTTGTGGGGTCTTCTCTCTTTACAGTTTGCTTGTCTCGCGTTCGATAGCGTCTCACGATGTTGTCACTCGTCTCTCTTTTGCTACTTGCTTCACAATCCGCCTACGCGGTCAATTTCCCTTTCGAGAAGATCCAATTGAGCAACGCCGATGTCGGCAACAACTCGGACATTGCATTTGGCAAGGCTCCTGCCACTGTGCTTAAATGCAAAGTGTACGCAAATGATGCCAATTGGCCGTCTACAGAGCGATGGAATGCTTTGAACTCGAGTCTTAGTGGAGCCTTGATCAAAGGCATTCCCCCTGCTGCTGCTTGCTACGAAGGTCCATACTTCAACGAGGCCAAATGTGCAGAAGTGCGCAGAGTCCAAGCCTCCACGCTCTTTGTGTATGTGGTGCCATGGCTAAAACTATTACCCTCCGTGTACAAACTGACCCAACTATAGGAAAGAAGACCCAACCATTCCAAATGGACAATGGCAGCTTGGTAACCCCTGCCCGGTTCCAGCGGCACCGGCTCCTGGTCAGAATGTCACACTGCCGCCATCCGGCTGCAACATCACTGCCTTCCCGGCGTACGTTGTCAACGGGAGCTCAGTCAAGAATATTCAGCTTGGTATTAATTTTGCGCGTAACAATAACTTACGTTTGACTGTCAAGTAGGTTCTTCCTCTCTCGAAGGATGGCCAGATCATTGACAGTAATTAGGAACACTGGTCATGATTTCTTGGGCAGGAATACCGGTGGTGGAGCGCTCCAAATCTGGACGCATCACCTGAAAGGATTTGAGTACCTTCCTTCTGTTACCATTGGAAAATACACTGGCAAAGCCGCGAGAGTTGGCTCTGCATTGGAGCAGACTGATCTCCACCAAAACATGGAGAAGTATAACATCACTACGTTGGCACCTGGCTCAACGACAGTTGGCGCATTCGGTGGCTTCATGCAAGGTGGTGGCTTTTCTACCATGTTGACCTCAAAGATCGGCCTTATGGCTGATCAGGTACTTTCCCTCGAGGTTGTTAAACCTGACGGAACTTTTGTTCACGCCGACTCTGAGGAAAATGAGGACTTGTTCTACGCCATCCGCGGTGGCGGACCAGGTAAATTTCAACATGCATATTGCGATAGTATGTCATACTAAGGCATTGCGACTAGGAAACTTTGGCATTGTGACCTCTGCCGTCATTAAGGCCTATGATCCCTTGCCAATCTCCCAAGTCCTGATCAACCTACAAACCAACCCCATCGTCGGCAATGCAACGGATACCATACAAGTCACCGAAGAAGCCTTCTGGACTGCCATGGACCTCTACTTCGCTGATCTCCCCCGTATCACCGATGTTGGAGGCGTTGGATGGAACTACATCAACACCCAAGCCGCCATCTCCACACCGCGATTCAACCGCTCACGATCATTCAGCTTCCAGGGTCAAATCAACCTTCCCGGATACCAAAAAGCCGCAGCCGAGAAATTCGCCCAGCCTCTTATCAACGAACTCAACGAAGCCGGCGTCAACATCACCAAACCTAACGTAGTCTTCTTCGAGACCTTCCCCAAACAAGCCTTCCGCCCCAACGGACCAGGAGAAAGCGTAACCAACGGCCGCTTCGGCTCACGCCTATTCCCCCGCGAGAACCTCGAGGACCCAGACTCAGACGAATTCCGCGCAACCATGGACTCAATCCGATCCTTCGTCGAGGACGGCGGCTACAACTTCCACTCCGTAGACTATACCCCTACATACAAAGTCGCAGGCTGGCCCGGCTCAACTTCAGCCGTAAACCCCCACCTCCGCAACGCAATCATGCACGCCACAGGATTCGACACCAAATCCTACGGCCCTGAAGTGCCCCCAGAGGAACAAATCAAGAACCACAAGCGCCTCAATGAGTATGTCCAGAAGTGGCGTGACGCTAGCCCCGGTGCTGGAGCATACATGAACGAGGCCGATACCGAGGAGCCTAACTTTAAGGAGTCTTTCTATGGCGATAATTACCCGCGCCTGTTGAAGATCAAGAAGAGCGTTGATCCTTGGGATTTGTTCTACGTCATCACGGGCGTGGGTAGTGATGCGTGGAAGGTCGAAGGTACGCAGGGTCTACCTACGCAGCAGGGTCGTCTTTGCAGAGTCTAGGCCTTGTCTACCATGTGATAAAACACTACTTACTTACTTTTTTCTTCATTGAGGGCCACCTCCACTATTTTACTTTTCTCACGAAGATCCCTTTTTCTCTCTTTGTGGAGATACTCGAAAACACAGATCTTGTGTTCTTCATTCTTCTTTTCTTTAAGTATATATTTGTGTTTATATCGTACATGAATGAAACGGTCGTAGTCAGTCTTAACAGTACATTGATGTCTTCCCGCGCATGCTCGTTTAATATCCCAATCCCATCATCCATACGCAGTCATGTATTCGTACCCATAATCCACCCACCCATAATCCAGCTCCGCTCCCCATCCAACACCACACCCAAAAGTTCAAAACCCACCCCCAGCCATCCCACCAGCCCCAGCAACACCCGGCGTAATCCCATCCCACATACCCCTCTTTTCCAACTTCTCCGGATCCTTCCCTTGCTCCCTCAACTCCTGATATTTATCCTCTTTCCTCTTCTTCATGAGTTCTATGTTCTCGCGTAGAGCCGGTGGGAGCTCTTTCTCTTTGTCTTTATCCTTTCCATTCTTATTTTCGGGTTGGTTGGTGGAGGTGGTGGGTGTTTGGGGGTCTTTGGTAGAGGATTTTAGTGGGTGTAGGAGTTTGGAGAGTTTGGAGGGGTGGGCGTGGTGGATTGGGTTTGTCGACGAAGAAGCTGCAGGGGTTTAGAAGGGAGGGTATGGAATTGGTGGGTGGGGGTTGGAGACCTTGGGTAGGTGAAGACATGGTTGATAATCTTCGATTCAAAATCAAAGGTAGTTATTCAGATGCATAAATTTTGGTGGTCAGATGAATTTGAAGTCCAGAAATGCTCTGTAAAGTGTGGTTTGCTTAAAACGTAGTCGCTGGGAGAAATGTTGGCGCTCTCTTCTCACCCTTGGGGTAGAGTCTTTATATACGAGGGCAAGGCTGGGGAACGTCATAGGAAACCATGTCGTGGTCTAAGCCTTGCGCCGATCCGCTAGGGAGCTTGGTGGTACAGAAACGACATGTCTTTAAGTGTCGGACATGGGGTTTTTGCATGGTCAACCATGCAAGCTTTGTACGCGGGGTCAGACATCACCTCAATATTAAGGTGTTGACCGATTTGCAAAGTTAAATGCGCGTGTTGTGGTATAGGCGAATGATGTTTTGCGGAGAGGGAGAGGGAGAGGACAGAGTATGAAATTTAGTATTGAGTGGAAACGCAGTCATCTGTTACTGGGATCCGGAGCGTGGGCATGTATTTGGTTACGGGTATTAATGCTATGAACCTAGGAGAATCTTCCTTCTGCAACAACTTCCTGCGCTCTAAATGAAATTCTTGAGATGATAACATCATAAGGGGTATCTCCTATTCCAAAACGCCGCATAGAAATGCAGGCCAGTGTAACCGGCTTCGTGCTCATACTTGCTTTATAGCTCGATATGATCGTTGTCGGCTACTGGCAATAAATTCGTCAGAGTGCAACTAGAAAGAACTTTATTCGTAGGTGTTCTCGTAAGGATCAGCCTCATCAATGTCATCATCCTCGCCGTTATCGAAGTATTGTTCGGCGTTGTAGTCGTCTCCAGACTCTTCCGAGTCACTAGAGACGGCAGACCAGTTGTCCTCCTCATCAATGGCATCTGGCTTACTCTGATCCTCCTCCTCTTCGTCATCCTCTTCTAGTTCTTCATCACCATCTTCGCCTATCCGGCCCTCCGCATCCTTCGCGCGCTGCTCCTCTTGTTGCATGTAGCGTTCGATGCGGGTGACTGCTGTTTTCTTGGATATGGTGAGAGTTTTCTTCTTCTTACTCGCTGGTTCGTCTTTCGCATGTTCCGACTTCCTCTTCTCAATTGTTAGCTGCGCATTCAAGTCACATCGCTTCACTTACCTTTCCGTTGATACTCCTTGTAGAAGGTTCGTCCGTATGGCCCAAAAGCGACCGCAGCTCCGGAGGAAAGAACTCGGTCACTGTCCAAGGACGTCAGTTCGCTGCACGACCAAGGCAGAATAGCACTATGGAGCTTACCATATGGGCGTGTGTCCAGTGCGGGGATTCTCCTTCTTACTTTCATATATCGCGCCGAATACAACTGGTTATCGGTGAAAGGATTGAATAAAGATGTCTCCGTTGGAGCTTGTTCGTGGTTCTTTGTTTTGAGACCTGACTGCATACCATCGTTGAGTTCGGTGTAGAAGGGGCCTTCGTGAATACGGTCCCGTATGGCTAAGTAGTGCTGGACAATTCTCTTGTCTTCCTCGGAAGGGGGAGGTGCTACTGGAGGAGGTGCGTCCTAGTAACGTGTATTGGTCAAGATGAGGCGGAAAGGCGGGGTTGCGAAGCTGTAATGGTACAACAGGCTACGAAAGGAAGTCTGCACTTACAGGAAAGCGCTCTTCGGGTTTCTTGGTAATCTCTATGCCGCTGAGATCCCAGTTGAGATCAACACCGGCGATGTTGATGATCCCTCGGGCTGGATCAAAGGCACCGCGCCCACCGCGCCCTCCTCGGCCTCCTCGGCCTCCTCCACGTCCTCTAGCGGACATTAAGAAGAGGCAGTGTTTTCAATGGGACGCGAAGTGTCTTGTCGTGTGGGAGAAGTAAGTGTTGGTGGAGAGCAAGAGTCGGAGAGCAGAGTCAGAAATTTGGTGTCTTTCTGCAATGAATGGCGCGAGCTTGGGCCAGCTGTTTAGGTGGTGGGTGGGGCACCAGAGCCGAGCGACCCCCGCCACAACCTTGGGACGCCCCTCGAGCCATCTACCTATGACATACGCGCCACCGTGCCTACGTACCTACAGACAAGCAAGGTGCCGGGAGCGGAACAACGACCAAGCGAGAGCATTCACTCCATCTCCCCAGACTTTACCACACCACGCGGAGCTTTTGCCTGTATGCAGGTGCTTTCAACAGGCCTCCCAAACCCCTCATAATTGGCTTAGATATTACAGCCCAAAGAGCGCTTACGGGGACCGAGTAAGCTTCTCTAACTACCTACATTGACGTCAGACCTTTGCCAATAATTCAAGAGGATTGACCATACGTTAGCCACTTTGGATGATACCTACGCTTCTGCGGCCACTTACTGCAACGCGTCCTTGCAGCCTACCCGCGCGCTGTCACCTGAGTCGGCCTAGAACCTTCCTCTGGTAATCTTCAACTCTAGGTTCCGCACCATTTGTGCCTTGATTGCTCAACCCTCTATGATTCTTTGAGTGCCCATATCTCGTCTTCAAGTCCTTTCTCTGCGGAAACATTGGAATACTGCATTATCGATCCGCCATGGCCTCTTCGGCTGTCTTGAGTGAACTGTCTTCTCATCTGGATAAGGTCGACCAGGACCCCACAACACCCTTAGACATAGATCTTGTTGAAAAATGTGAACTCTTCACAAGTACCCCGGAATATCGGAACCAGATATGGATGGAAACTCGCCCTCTTTTTCTCCAGTTGGCTGGCATCTTACCCAAACTCCAACAAGACCCTTCGCCTTTGACTCACTTCATCATCAAATTGGCCGGGCCATACCGCTTTGAAGACATCAAGGAAGTAGAGTTTGAGATAGGGCTTGCCCTCGAGGCACAGCCGTTCCATGGCTTGATTCTCTCATTATTGGAGAAAGCCTCACTCAACAGCAACGACGCACAAGCATTGGCAAACAGACCAGGTGTCATACAATCTATCGTCCGCTTATGGCTGTGTACCCAAGAAACTGGTATCGCTACACAAGCTCTCGAACTCCTCCTCGCTTTAATGCGCATTTCCAAAAATGAGCCTGGCCCAGTTCCCGGTGATTCCAAAATTTGCCATTACGGAACTGCTCCAATATGGAAACGATTATTCAACGATCGCGATATCTACTCGCTATACTATCAATATACGACTTTTGCAAAGCTCTCAGCACCAGCCGACCCTGTCTTAAGCAAGCGCGACAAAACCATCGCTCAGGCTAGATTATTGGAGTGGCTCCCCCGAGTTGGCAACATGGACTGGACAACAATCGTGACCAGCCATGGGTCAGACATAGAAAGGGAAGCTGGCCTTGAGGAGGGCCAAGGCCTTCTGCATTATGCATCGCGGAAGATGGTCGACCCTGAGGATGATATACTAATGCACATGACTCTTATCAATTTCTTCAGTGACCTCATCACCACAATCAAATCCACTCCCCACCTGACGCATTACGATTCGAGTCTCGCTCTGGACTTTGTCAAGGAACAAGGCATTCACAAGGAAATTATTGATTTCCACACCGCGGACAACCCCGGCCTGGAACATTCCTTCTTGGGAAGCCGAACCGCGCATTATATTGCCGAGTACGCCTCTACCTACCCCGAGAACTTTGAGAACAGTCCCGAGCTACAAGTGATACGGCAATACGTTCACCGCAATATTCGCAAATGCGAGCCTAATGACTTGAGCATTTTAGCTGCAATGCCTCGAGTCACACTAATCCCGAGAAGACCGAGCGGAATGGCGTGGGGCGAATGTGTATTGCTTGACATCCCGATCAGTCGAACAAATCAAAGTGCGATCAAAACTCTTGCTGCTGTTTTCCACGGTCCACCAAAAGAACCCATCACCTTTCCAGAGCCTGCGACGCCGGGAACTCCTTCCAGCCGAATAGTTACAGAAAAGGTATTCGCTCGTATCCTGCTCTCTCTTTATTATAGCAAAAACCCAAGTTTCTTCTCCGATATCGTCACACACGCAGAAACGGTGGCAATGAAGGACAACGCTCTGGCATCGTTAGCTCTCCTCCGCGCAATCATCACGTCAGACTGGGATGGTAGCCATATCCCGGAGCAAATTCCCGGAAATGACACTACATTTGCACGCTTGCAACAATTTCCGAAGACAGGCATTGATCTCATACTTGATCCTACCATTAGTGGAGGTGTTCTACCGTACCTTATGAAGCCTGCTACTACCTTCTCCAATCTCGTTGGAGGAAGAGGAGATGCCGAGAACGCAGCATATCAAGTTGCAATGGCAAAATTCGATGTTCTGAGAGCGCTTGGTGAACGATTGGAAGCCCAGGGCGGTCGCCAGGATGTTATTGCTATGGTACGGCGGAGAGTTGCTGAGGGCCCTTGGGGTGAAGGTGGGAGTGCGGGTAGTAGGATTGGCACCCTGGAGTTGTAGATGCTCCTCATCCACAATATGTACACCTAGGAATGATCAACCGTTTTATAGCCAGCTATTCCAATGAATCATACAATGAAATGTGCTTCATTGGCCTTTTTCGTAGAACAGCTTTCGTGAGACGGAGACTTCAAACATTAGCCAACCTAACACAGCTCTTGCTAATTCCATCATCAGGTTGAATTCTTACCCAGTATCCAGTGCTGCCCACTGACTTTGAGTATTCAGGTTTGTAAAGAGGATCGACTTTATCAGTATTCCAAACTGATTTTGCAGTCTACACTGGCAATTTATTGAGTGAAGTTAGTTCGAGTATTTTGCTAGAGCTTTGTAGAATTTGGTAGATGAGTTGGGTATCTTTACATAAATCAGAGTGGAGTACTATAGGATATACCAAAAAAATTTCATACAAACATCATCGCCACCCTCACAACCCCAGATACACCGCAATATCCCTAGTATCCTTGGTCCAGACCCCCGGCGACCCCAACGGATACTGACTCCTAAACCCCAAAAACCTCTGCACTCTTTCCGGAAACCTCCTAACCAGATCCATATCAACAGTTAGTGCAAACGCCTCCTCCTGAACAAAACAATTCGCAACTATGGCGACGGAAATGACTCTACGGTGGAAATCCTTGGTTTGATTCGCACCACCGGCGTGGATTATTTTCCCGCCGAGTAAGAGGACGTCCCCGGCTTTTAATTCGATGGGTACGGACATAGACTCTGTGCCTCTGTTCTCGTTCTGGGCGTCGAAGGACCATTTATGGCTTCCGGGGATGATTCTCGTAGCCCCATTCTCCACATTAGTATCCGTCGTAGCGATCAGGAAATTCAACTGCGTCTCTGGCGCTTGCGGACCCATAAACCAGTGCGGCCACCAGTTCTCAAAGTCTCGATGGAGTGGCTGCGCGGCGCTACCGGGGCCGATTTGCATCATTTGTGCTGAGGAGAGCCAGTATCCGCCTACGTTTTTGGTGAGGATCGTCTCGCAGATGTTGTGGATTGTGTCCGAGTTTAGGATTTGCATGCGGAAGGTCGGACTGTGTGTTGTTAGGTCTGTGAGGCGTTTTGTGTTGGTGCCGAAGAAGGAGAGGGTTTCTGGGTCGATTCCTGGGTCGAGGAGGCCTGAGGGTTGGAGGTGGGATAGGGGGGTGTCGAGGTCGGTGTTGAGATTGGTGATTTGGTCTTGCGTGAGGAAGTTTGGGATGTGGATTGCGCCGGATTGTTCGAGGGCTGTGGCGATTTGTTTTGGGTCGGTGGTTTTTGGTAGGCATGGAATCGGTGCTGTCATGTGGATTGAGGCTGTGGTCGGTGAACCTGTCCACGGGATTTTAGGTTCTGCTGCGGGACCGGCTTTTTCGGAAATTGTTCGTTTAGGAATTCTCGTTGTTGATCTGGATATGCATGTATCTGAAGAAGGCCTCCGATAGTCTGCGCTTTGCGTTGAATTACCCGATTTGGGGTGTGGTATGACCCGGTAATATCGTTGTTGTTCATGCCTATGAAGATTGAGGATTTGCGTCTGTTGCCATGCTTGTGTACAACTGTTTATGCGATGACCTGATAGAATCCTTGATGTTTGCAACGATTGTTGATGGAAACAGCCTCCGGCGACCGACATCAGGCCCAGAACTTGTTCCCGGCTGACTTGGAATGAATGGCTTAGGTTGGTCATATTTCAAGAAGTCACTCATCTACCATCTCATTTCATCTCATATTAGATTTAGTAGCTCGATGCTGAAGTTTATTGTACTGAATAATGGTTCAATTTTGCAGGATGGAGGTTGATTGGGGTAATACGAGTTGCTACTACCACCAGTAGTTCTAAATGATGATTAGCTAAGCTACTGAGTAAAGTGCATCGCTTTATGGGATACTCCTGTTTCCACACTTCTTTTGAACCCGCTCTAATGAGTGTTCATCTCCGTAGATAACTTCAAAGATGCTAGATTCTCCAAGGCGTCCTCCATTGAGCCCCGTCATCACGTGACATACTCATTGACCATAAAAAAACATACACGACTACCCAGTAGCTAATTCCATGAGTACAGTTGTGACTATAGCCAGATACCCATGCTTGTGTCTCTGAGTGCTTCCATTCTCATCGAGCCTCCGCATCTTGCGGAAACTTTGCGCCACCTTGCTTGCGAACGGCGTCGAGTATATGAAGCACTCTTAACGTCTCATCCAATGGCATGACATCGCTCTCAAGATGCCCMCCAGCCAGTCTCAAAGCAATGTGATCTGCCTCGTAGTAGAAACCTTTGCCGGCTTCTGAATGCTCGACAAATCTAAGAACCTCCTCTTTCCCTTTGTCTTCTTCCCCCTTTTGGGGTTTCTTGTCTCCCATATCTCTGCCAGCATCGCTGTCCTTCCGAACGATGGTAATAGTATCAGGCATTGAAGCCGCGTCTCCACTGATCTGTATACGTCCACGGCTGCCCTCGATGCGGCAGAAAGTTTGCTCGGATTTATGCATTGTCGTGGACGTGAGAATACCGTGTCTCCCGGTTCCAGGATAGAACAGTAGCATTGATGAGGTAACATCAATTCCATTCGCAAGTGTCTGTGCAGACGTGACAATCGGGGATTTAGTCGGAGCTTGATCACCCTCCAACGTTAGAATGCCCCATGTCAATGAATAGATGCCGATATCCAGTAAAGATCCTGCTCCAAGTGCTGGATCCTTAAGTCGCGAAGTAGCCGGGAGACTAGCCAGTGGCATATCTAGTCCAAAATCGCAAAATGTTCGTTGTATATTTCCGATAACCTTATCGTGGTGAAGTAGTTGCTGCAATTTCTTAGTCAATGGGAAAAATCGCGTCCACATTCCCTCCATGACGAAGACTCCTTTAGCCCTTGCTGCATCGACTATGTCTTTTGCCTCTCTCGCGTTCAGAGTAAACGGCTTTTCGCATAGTACGTGCTTGCCCGCCCTGATTGCGTCGAGGCAATTTTGCCGGTGCAGAGAATGAGGTGTTGCAATGTATACTATGTCGACATTTGGGTCATTGTAGACGTCCTCATATGAGCTGTAGCATTTTGGCTGCGCCATGTCTCTCGGGAAATGTTTTTGTACAAATGTCTCGGCTTTTTCCAAGCTGGACGATCCAATTGCGACGACCTTGTGGTCCGCTAAAGCATTGGGTCGCGGGAGGAGAAGGTCTCCAACAAACCAGGATGCAATCATTCCCGTGGCTATGAGAAGTAGATGTGAGCTAGAAATCTAGTAGGAGGCTACAAAATCCATTTCTACGCACCTATAATACCCCATCGGAGTGAAGGGGTGTCGGTCTTAGTTTCCATTTTGTATTATTATCTGAATTGAAAACGCAATACTGACCGAATGAATCGCGTGCCTTTGTATTGGGTGGTGCGCACCTTTATAAAGTTTCTATGTTTGTGCATGTGTTCACTGAGTGCGAATGTAGGGCCCACATACGGAGACTAGCGTACTCGGGGAGTATCGGGCTCTAGAGCAGCAAGCCGTGGTCCAACCATGTTCAACGATAAGTTTTCACACAGTTTCTTCAGTGTCTAAGTCAAAGTAAGAATACGTTCCCTTATGTGAGCGTCTGTCTAAGCATGCTAGGAATAGATAGCAACTCGGCTTTCGATATAATGTATTTAAGAATATTCCAAATAAATGGTCTAGCATCACAAGTAAGTATATGGATTCGCAATCAGTAGGATTTCATTCATACCACAACATCTACGAAATATCATATAGTACTATTTACTTCTCAGGAACTCATCAACCATATCACTGCAAAATTTAGCGATATTCTTTAGCTGTGTTTGCCACAGCTATAGAGTCACGCATGGAGCTACTCTCAGACACTCTCCACATAACCGCTTGCAGCTTGTTTCTCGCCGTCATAGTTCTTCTCCGCAATAACTCCTGTGGACTCCCTTCCGAAAAAGCGATTCAAACCTACTTCCTCCTGGACGGCTACGAATGCCTCTCTATCTTTTTGGCCAGTTATACTTCCAAAAACCACGTCCATCTCCTCCAGCGTCTTTCCTTTGGTTTCAGGTACCAAAAACCAAACAAACACGGCACCCAGAGCAAGCCACACAGCGAAGAATACATAGAGACCCCAGGATATGCTTTCAATCATGGGAGGAACAATGAATGCAACAATAAAATTGTTCATCCAGTTGGACGAAGCCCCGATTGAAGTCCCCTTTGCACGGATGGAAAGAGGGAAAATTTCTGAAAAAGCATTAGCAAAGTCGTGATGACAAAGTCGAGAAGCTCTTACCAGCAATTAAAACCCAGCTTGCAGGGCCCCATGAATATCCAAAATTCGCGATATAGAACCAGATCATGACCACGGCACCCCAACCAGCAGCAGCATGCGCAGACCAGTCATGTTGACATTTTGCTACAATGATAGCAACCGACAGCATGGAAATAAGCATACCTACTGAGCCTGCAAGGAGCAGGGGCTTTCGGCCTACTTTGTCAATAACCATGATGGCCGGGACTGTCACTACAACATTAACCACGCCAGTAACTCCGGTTGCGAGAAGAGCAGTGGTACCACTCGTTAGTCCCAAGCTCCTAAAAATGTCCGTAGCGTAGTAGATGATAGCATCAATGCCTGACCATTGCTGGAAAAACATGATCAACCCGGCAATTGCTACTCGCTTAAAGTTGTCCTTGGTCCGGAAGATGTTGGAATACTGAGCAAATTCCCTCCTCCAAACACTGCCTCCTGCGCTTGCCGCTAGATGAGGGAACCGTTCTTCAAAGACCCGCCTTTCGAATAGAACTTCAGCCCTGATTTCCAAGTACTCGATCTGGACAAGGTCGTGATCCTTAGGAAGACCACGAAGTGAGCTCAGTGTGGCCAACGCTTCTTCCTGGCGATCTTTATTGAGCAGCATTCTTGGGCTGTACGGCAGTAGAAATATAACACCGATGGCGAGTATGATTGCTGGTATTCCTTGGATCAGAAGTGGTAGACGCCATGCCCAATCAGACTGGCCTTCGCCAGTACCTCCGATGTAGTTGCTTCCATACCCAATCCAATAGGAGATCATGATTCCGATAGTTGTAGACAATTGTTGAAGGGCAACAAGGAAACCCCGTAGCTCGGGCGGCGCAAGCTCCGCATTGTACAAGGGCCTAAATTTATATCAGCATACTCTTGACCTTTATACAGAAGCTGACCAGTGGTGATGTACCCAACGGCACTAAGTGTACCGACTCCGATACCAGTAAAGAAGCGACCAGCGTAGAGGAMCCCGCCATTTCTGGCTCCTGCAGCAAGGAAAGAACCCAATATGACCCACAGAGCGCCACTGAATATGGTATGCTTCCTTGTGAATACCTCTGCAAAGACTCCAGCTGAGAGTGCACCGATCCACCCTCCAAGCTGAAGGATAGAGGTTAGCCATCCTGTTGCTCCGCTAGATGAAACAATGCTCGAAAAGTCCTTCTTGAAGGCGGTCATGGCCAATGACTGGGAAATGACTCCTTGCTGGTAGCCATACTCGAGACCACCAAACCTATCGGACACCAGTAGTCAGCGACAATAGCCCAAAACGAGTACCAAGTATATAGAGTGTCACCACTTACGACGCGAAGAGAGCAATCCAAAAAACCTTCTTGTTTTTGAAAATCGCCGAAATTCCTTTCTGATGTGTGTATTCAAGACGTTTCTCCGCCGCCGTCATCGGGGCGACCGAGGCCTCAGCAGGAGCTACTTCGACCATTGTAACTGTTAAAAGACCAGAGTGATCTATTTGTTGAATGTACTTTGCAATGTGGAAAGTTTAGGATATAAGAGATGAAACAAGAAACTCAAAGACCAATTACATAGTTATATATTTCTCTCTTGTGACTGCACTGGGAGGTGTGCATCCTGTAAAACATGGGTCCAGACCAGACCAAGGAACGTGTGCCGAAAAAGAACGAATTTGAGGGGGAGAACCGAAAGAGCACGCGCCAGGCGACCTAGCTGCGGGATAGAAACGCGGAGTGAAGCTAGGGGAGCATCGGGGATGTGAGGTCGATCAACTGATGTGCGGGGAGTGAAATATTGTTGTATGCTCATTGGTCCGGGGAGCGTCGGAGGCACGCTAATCCTCATACGGCACACCTGTAGTACCGAAACCAGGAGGATTTGTGTGGAAATAAAATATTCCCGTGGGTATCATCCGATTGTTTTTCGCTTAGACAATATGCGAGCTACAAGGTCATTTGATTGTTTGAGCGTTTAGTGAAAGCATTGGCAGACTCTTGGGGTCTCGAATCTCCGCAACTAGGTAAGCTATCCATGCGTAGGCGTGAGTTTGCAATTGTCGTACCCAGGAAGCCATGAAATGAATGCTCTAGTAAATAATTCGCCGCCAAATTTGCCTTTTAAGTTCATTTCGTTTATACTATTTGCACAAATTATGGTTCGACACAATGAGTCCTATCAAATACACCATGTTCTTTTAGTGTGAACTGGAGAAGTCTATTCTTCGATTTGAACATCGTAATCGTTATGAAGCACCGTAGTTAACTCTACATATCTTTTGAAAGCGCTGCCTGTTTGATCTATCATCATGGTTTACCATTTATTTGTGTTGACCCATTGGCACTGCTGTCACACACATGGGCCGCTCCGTGGGTGGCACTTAAGATCATTCCAAATATTGCTATGTCCTTCCGTGCATCCACTGCTGTAGTCTTGATCGGTTTGCCTTCAGTGACCACAGCATAAAGCTCTTTCATTTCAAGTGTGTACGGGTCTTCATACGTTCTTCGGACCACAAACTCTCGGAAGGAACCATCGGGCATTGTTTCTCGAACTTGCATCGTAGTTGGAAGACCTTTCACGTAAGGTGTCTCGTAGCAGATCTTTACTGTTTTCTTCTCCGCGAAGACTTCAATAGACGCATCAAACCTGGCGACGCCGTCGATGCCAGATTCATACGACACAGCGAAATTAGGGTATTGGAAAAGAGCACTGAAGTAGGGTTAGATAGAAGCATTACTGACTGCGGCTGCCTCAAAGCAAACTTACCTCCAAAATGGCGGACCAGCTGTCGAGCACGGTGATGCGCCTAATACCTTGGATGGCATGCCCAAAACCTCTCGCATTGCACTGAGGTCATGAGATCCTAGGCTACCTAGGTTTCGCCACATCAGTGATGTGCCTGGAGTCACCGGAATGCCGAGCTCTTGGGTGAGAGCTTGCTCTAAAAAGTCATTCGTCCTCTTCGCCAATTCCTTCGAGTCCTCGGGTCTGTAATCGTTGAAGGTCTTCGGGAACGTCCCTGACTGTCCTACGAATATTGAATTCGGCCCCACAATATCTCTTACTCTTGCGTAGAGAACATTGTCGACGCCACCAATCTCCTTGATCGCATCGATGAAGGCTGCCGCGTAGCGCCTCATGTAACCAACCATCACTTTCCCAGATGACTGCTTTTCGGCCTCTATAATTGCATCTGCATCTCGCAAGGAAAGTGCCATTGGCTTTTCCACTAGCACTATTTTATTGTGCTGAAGCCCTAACAGGACGTGTGATGTGTGAAATGCATCGCTGTTGGCAACCATGACAACATCGACGTCTTGCGACGCGCAAAGCTCCTCCGCATTCCGTGTAGTCCGCGGACTCGGTCCAAGTACTTTTTCGCGGCAGTGTCGAAGCGCATTGTCTGATACATCGCAAAGGAATGTCACTTGAAAATGATCCGATAGGAAGCCAAAGTTCGGGATGTGAGCAACCTGGGTAATTTCACCACAACTATCGCGGGTTTAGCTCTCTCGTATTTGTACAAGTTACACAGGAGTTTTACTTACCCAATAATGCCCACACGCACGATCTTCTTCCCAGACCCCATAGAACCCATGAGTACTGTATTTTGTGCTGATTTACCTAGTTGATTGTTCCAGAGCAGTTGCGAAGAAGATATTGCTGAAGTCGTGCGAGCGACAGAAAGATGCCATTGTTATGTCGCCATGATTCATGATCGACATAATATAGTTACAAACGTACATATGCATGGGACGCTACCTTGAGTAGCGCCGGGGAATGTCGGGCTTCGGCAATGGGCGTGTCACACGTGATCGAGATCAACGACCTCATCTTAGGAGAAGCTCAATTCTCTGGCTCCACATGCTCTCCATTCCCGATATTCCCCAGATCCCCCAACATTATCATTTATGGATCATTTGCATCTGAGATGCAGGTTCTTCCGACAGATTGGGTCTCTTCTTCCATGAAGCGAGGCCCGACTGACCTTCCTACATCAGAACCCACCTGTCATGCACGCAAGAAATCTAGGACCATGGCTTCACCCCACATCCAGGATGCGATTGAGACTATGGACAATTCCGAACGGCAGGGTCTGGAGACCCCTACCCTTGCCGTGAACCCAAGCCAGAGCACAACCCGTGGACCCATGACCTACCCTCGCAAACGAGCAGTTGCGGCTTGTTCACGATGCCGTGCCCGGAAGACAAAGTGCGACAATCAGAGACCGTCTTGTGGATTCTGTGCTAGCGTTGGTGCTGAATGTCAGTACGAAGGAGTGTCTAATCATTCATCGTAGGTGACACAAATGCATTTGATGTACCTCTGTTAGTGTCGCTGATATTGAGATAATCTAGATTTGATCCTGCTAGCTTACATATGATTGGCTGCTTAAACCAGATTTTGAAAACACAAGACGACATCCTTACACAGCTTCAAAGGAACCAGGCGAGTGTCAGGCCAATCTCCCCTCAAGACCACATTCCATCAGCGGCATCCAGATCTGACTCCCACGCATTCGAAGCCATCGATGCAAACTATACCAATGGGCCACTGCATCCTTGGGAATCACCAGCAAATTATCTCAAAATACCTTCCTCTCGCACTACTCCTGATAAAATCCTTACATGGCCTATATTTGATGGGAAGTATATTTCTGACTACTTCCATGGAGCAATTTTCAAGTCAGATGGATGCCCCGTCGC
Source organism: Nigrograna mackinnonii (assembly GCA_001007845.1). Taxonomy (NCBI): domain Eukaryota; kingdom Fungi; phylum Ascomycota; class Dothideomycetes; order Pleosporales; family Nigrogranaceae; genus Nigrograna; species Nigrograna mackinnonii. Next base: position 18,137 of record JGVQ01000049.1, on the reverse strand, counting down.
CGAGGTTGATAATGAAGGATCTTTTCTTCCGAGCTATCAAGCCGCTTCGACACGCGTTCCTAACATAGGTTTTGAGGAAGAAGAGGCCCCAAGGCTGACCAATCGTTTCCTCTCACTAGTGCACACCAAAAATCCAATTTTGGACGAACATACACTCAGAATGATGGCTACCACTGTAGCAGAGGAGGGCTTGCGTTGGAATGGACCCTCATGTCTTGTGGTAAGTCCCTAGCTTGCTGATATATGAGGTAAGAATGACTGACAAAGCTCCAAAGCTACTTGCTTGTGCACTAGGATCAATTGCTGTTCCATTTGCAGTAGCACGTTCACAGGCGACGATGGACCCTCATGCTTTCCGCCAACTACCAGCACTCCTGAATAATCCCAACCGCGACAAAGCAGAATCACTATATCTCTTGGCGCGCCGTCGAATCGGTATACCTACGCACCCCATGATAGCCTCCCAATGCTACTTCCTATCGGGGGTATACCTTATGTATTGTCTTCGCCCTGTCGAAGCGTTCCAGGAGTTCCATACGGCCTCTGTCAAGTTTCAAATACATTTAAAACTCAGTTCTTCTCTTGCAAAGACGGACCGTGTACGGAGGTTGGAACAACGAATGTATTGGAGCTGTTTCAAGTCCGAATGGTGAGTCTTTCTCAATTATTTCAATTGTCGGCCCATACGCTAATAGGTGAACAGCGAAATACTCTCTGAAATATCCCTTCCTGAGTCCGGAATCGCAGATATTGCATATCCACACATGTTTCCAACACCTCCAGATTTTACCAGTTCTCTTGAAAGTCCCTCATCCACCACACCCGGAACAGATTACGAGTCTCCAGGCTCACTACGGTCAAATGTGAGCCTCACGATGCAACGAGAACAAGAGCAGAGTTGGTATTACTACCTGTCTGAAATCGCCCTTCGTCGAATTGGCAATAGAGTGCTGAATGCATTCTATCGGGAAGAGAATTTTCGTTGGGCTGACATGAATGTGCCGGCCACGATAAAAGTTGCGGGGGAGTTCATGCTCCTTTTACAGCAGTGGTTTGACGGGCTCCCACCGATCCTCACTTACAACCAGGGCGATTTGAGTGACCTGCCGAATGATGAGCTTACTCACATGATACGCGCCCGGATGCTTGAAATCAAAAGCTGGATCTTCCGACCATTCCTCTTTTATGCTGTGCACCACGGACCCGACGACGTGCAACAATCAGCGGTAAAGCCCTTAGTGGACGAGGCTATTGCTCATAGTGTTGGGCTCATAGAAAGTAGCTCACTCCGGCATCAGCATCATGGCATCTGGTACACGTGCCGAGTCAGTGCTAGTGCAGCATTGTCGATCCTTGCTGCGGTTCGGAGTGGTCATATCCAAGTGCCCTTAGGGTGGGAGAGCGGTGTTCAGCTCGCCATCGAGACACTGGCCCTTTGGGAAACCGACGCGCCAGGTGACCTTAAACAAGCGCGTATAATCTTAGACGACTTATTATGTCGAAGTGCTAGGGCACCAAGCGGCTAGTAGAATGAATTTTCTGATGCGTAGCTATTGCGCTGGGCTGGCCACGTTCATACGCAGTACATCACTGTCAAAATTGAATATCATGAGTTTTTCTAATAAGAGTCAGGGTAATGCTCTGATTGGTCTTTCGCCTTTCAACCCTTCCCCGGAGATTTACATGCACGCTAAGAAAGCGGTGGCAGACCGCTATTAGTCTCGGACTTACGACCGATGTTCCCCGGATCTACTACATACCATGCTCAGGTTATGCAAATCCGGGCACGGGAGTCACACTAACGCTATAACGGCGATATTTCAAGTACCCCACAATGTATCGGTGTGGATTAGTGGTGAGTCGTTCCTGTCCCCGCAAGATGTCCAGGTATGTTAGCTTGAGATAAAAAGCTGATATTGGTAGCAAAGTGTTTCCCCCGCAACTTGGCCAACCTGGGGCTAGAGCCCTTCATTAGGCCCGCTAGTCACTATTTCATGTATTCTCGTGCCTGCCAAGCAACGTGCACTCTCTGAGGTATATATCCATTTGCGCAGTCGAGTTTATGAATGATGCATGGCATGGAATCGAATCTTTCTTTAAGATTCGGAGATTTCCAGAGTTACAGTATTAGCATTGTCTATTTCCTCGTTGCGGACATTGGATACTGTACACGATGTTTCACCATGGCTCGTGGCTTCCGCTTTTGGCCGCTTTTGGCTTCGAGTCTGTCATGGCAATGAAGAGTTCCGATTTTTCCAAGTCACCCGAAGTCTTTCCCAGCCCTAATGCCACTGGTGTTGGATGGGAAATCGCCTTTGCAAAAGCTCAAGCTTTCACGGCCCTTCTTACTTTGGAGGAGAAGATAGGAATGGTTACTGGAAACGGATCCCGCGCAAATCCAAGGTAAGTACCATTGCAACGCAATTACTTCCATCTTAACGCGTGATCAAGTGTTTGCGCCGGTAATATCTCTCCTGTGGAACGCTTGGGCTTTCACGGCCTTTGCTTACTTGATTCTGATTTGGGCATTGGAAATGAACACACATACTCTTCCGCCTTTCCACCTGGCATCAGCGTCTCATCAACATGGAACCGCGTACTCATGCGTCAACAAGCATTCGCCATTGGCCAAGAGTTCAGGCAGAAGGGTGTAAATGTCTGCTTAGGGCCGGTCGCAACGGTATTTCATACTTTACCCCCGAGGTTTTTACAACTACTAATAGGAATCAGATTGCCCGAACTGTTGGTGGTGGTACGAATTACGAAGGGTATGGTGTTGATCCATACTTAAATGGCGTCAACATTGCGGAGTACGTTATCGGAATGCAGGCTGCGGGCGTACAGTCCAATATGAAACAGTACTTTGGCTACGATTCGCAGCAGACGGATCGATTCCTCTACAGTTCAAATATGGACGACAAGACAGTTCATGAGATACTGACATGGATGTATGCTGAAGGTGCAAGAGCGGGTTCCGCGTCAGTCATGTGCTCCTACAATGGCATCAACAATACCTGGGCGTCTGAGAATAGTAAGGCGCTCAACGGTGTGCTGAAGACCGAGATTGGTTTCCAGGGCTATGTTTTTACCGATTGGGTGTTCGCCATGCACTCAACGCTCGCAGCCAATGCAGGCATGGATATGGACATGCCGGGATATACTCCGGAAGGAGGGACCTATTTTGGGGCTAACCTCACTGCCGCTGTACAAAACGGAACCGTGCCCCTCTGGAGGCTTGATGATATGGTTACACGTATCATGACACCATATTACCACCTGCGACAAGACCAAGACTATCCATCTGTCAATCTAAATGACGGCCCTACAGAAACAATCGTTAACACCCGATCTTATGCACATGATGCAATGATCCGCCGTGTTGCTGTCGAAAGCACGATTCTTTTGAAGAATGTCAACGGTACACTTCCTCTGAATCGGCCAAGGCGAGTCGGTGTCTTTGGGATTGATGCGGCTGCTAATCCGTATGGTGCCAATCAACCCCTGAACATCTTCAGCCATGATGATCCTCAGCAAGGCGCCGGAACTCTTAGCAATGGCTATGGAAGTGGGAGCGCATACTATCCCTACCTCATTGACCCTCTGAACGCCTTACAAAGGCGCGCCCAATTAGACCTTACAATGGTTGACTGGGCCCTAAATGAGTCGTTCGTACCACAGATAATAACAAAGGCATCCACGGCGTCTGTCTGTTTGGCTTTTGTACAGAGCATAGCGGGTGAGAATCTGGATCGTAACCTTACAGCCTGGCATGACGGAGACAATATGGTCCTGAACGTAGCCAATAACTGCAGGTAAGTCCATTTCCACCTCCAGACTTCAAGGATGGCTTATTGACAGATAACTAGAAATACTGTCGTCGTTGTTCATTCCGTGGGTCCAATGATCATGGAAGCCTGGATAGATCATCCTAATGTCACCGCCGTCGTATGGGGCGGACTCCCAAGCCAAGAATCCGGCGATGCACTCGTAGATATCCTATACGGTCGCGAAACACCTTCCGGCAAGCTACCTTACACTATTGCCCGTAACGAGAGCGATTACTATGGCCAAATTGTCACCGAGCCGGCAGGAGCGCCTCAGATCAACTATACCGAAGGGGTTTTCATCGATTATCGCTATTTTGATGCGAATAATATCTCAGTACGCTTTCCATTTGGATACGGGCTGAGTTATACAACTTTCGAATACGAAAATCTTAACGTTGCCGTTTCAGAGAATCCATTCGCCGAGATGGAGAGCCCCGTGAATTACACGGCCAATGCACCGGGTGGCGACACCAGACTTTTTGAGAGGGTGGCAACAGTTACTGCTGATGTCACTAATACAGGCGACTGGCATGGCCGTGAGATAGCGCAACTCTATCTGGGGATGCCCCGTGAAGCTGAGGAGCCAAGGGCTATTCTACGTGGATTCCAGGATGTCACTCTGGACCCTGGAGATAAGGGAACAGTCAAATTTGAGTTGAGGAGGAAGGATGTCAGTTATTGGAATGTTGTGAGCCAGAGGTGGGACTATGCCAAGGGGGAATATAAGGTGTATGTTGGTGCTAATTTTGAGGATTTGCGCTTAGAAGGCTCGTTCACTTTGTAAATAGTGGAGATAGCTCAAAATCGGACTAGAAAGACTACACCAATGTGTACAGAAAACAAAGCTACTAATGACAAAGAAGAGTAAAATCCTTCGTCTCGTGATCATAGACATGATAAGGTCTAGGTTGACTTGGCTTACAAAAGATAGCGCAACTTCGCCATCGAATAATTTGTCATCTATGTAGTACAGAACGCCACCACAAGATAAGCCTATGAAGTAACTATGAGAGTAGATGGATTGCAGACTATCTTTCCGGTGAAGTTGTCCTGCCACTGTTATCGTTGGTCGACAATAGTATGACGTCGAGATACGAGACCACCCCACCCTTGTAGCCATCGAATGTAGTGGGAATCTTTTGAAAGAGCAGACATCCTAGAGATGGGTATTGTATGCATGTATATCATACGTGTTGAGCTGGAATCATCAAGCCAGCATGACAGAAAGAACAGGCCGGTTCTCCCGGCGTATCCGCTGTAATCAAAGTACATTCGAATGCAGAGAGTATTGTAGAGACCATTCCAATAGAGTAGTAGTAGGCCGGATTCAGGGCAAGTTGGATACCCTAGTGTGAAGCAGGGTCTTGTCAATATGAAATTATCCCCACCCCCGCCCCGGACCTAAACGCCCATCCCCCAATCCCCCCATCAACCAAGGCGCAACCCCACAGAATCCGAGTCCTCCTGTGGCCAAAACCGGTATGCCTAGTTGCCGCTCTCGACGCCATCAAGGAAGCATGAAATCCGCCCGCCCTTGGCATGCGCATGATCCTCCCCCTTTTGGCAACTGACCTGCATGGGATCGTCCCATTTGTGGCTCAGGTTTGTGGCGCACTGGGCCTGATGACGTCAAACGTTGTCGCAGGTTACATGTGCTCATCTGCGCAGCGACCGGTATCGCTTCTTATAAGGCATTGCAGGCTGGCCTGTTGCCTACGTTTCCTTCTTTTTCTCTATATACAATTACTAGCTTCGCTACTTTCAATTCACTACCCAAACTTTGGTTTAAACACCAGGGGAATCTCCCAAATATAAACCCAAGATCAAACAATATACCATTCAAACAAAAAACCTCGAAACCGAATCTATACCTTTCGCCATCTATCTACATCAAACCAAAAAACCCACACCGGCAAATCCAGATTCAACAGGCAAAAAGGCAGCCACACAACAATGGCCGTAGACTCAAAACACCACTACAACGAATCCCCAACATCCGCGCACCCCAACATACCCACAACCCTTCCCACCAACACCTCACCCACGACATCCACCTCCTCCCCCAGATCCTCATTCTCCTCCACCCACCGATCCCGCGCCGACACTACAACATCAACAAGCTCAACCTCAACCTCCTCAACAACATCCGTCCCCATCCCCTCAGCCTACTCCCGCAGAAATCTCTCCTACGACCAATCCGCTCCGGCCGCATACTCAGAACGCTCTGAACCCGCCGTCATCGACGACGACGAACTAGAAGCGCAGAGACGCGTTGATGAGGAGCGCAGGATCAGGATACGGGATTATGCGGTCGAGATTTGTAAGATTATGGGGAGGCAGCTTGTTGATGGGTTGAATGGTGAGGCGCCTAAGAAGCGTGGGGTGGTTGCTTGAGTGTTTTGCGAGTTTCGTTAAATCTAAATTCGCTTTTTACTTCTGTTTTGGGGGGGATTTGAGGGATTGAGGGGTGGTGTGATGGCTGTGTTGGGTGGTGGTGAACGATGATGGAAGAGGCGGAGGGGAACCGGAGTGCGCGGGGGGAGGCGCAAGGTAATGAACATGTATGGTAGTACATCTCTGGACCCTTATTCTACCTTGCCCTCAGGGCTGGACCCGATTTGACCTATGCGCCCCTCCTTACCTTCCTGCTTCATGAGGCGTCTTATGGCTTTATTGGATCTGCATTTTCAACATTGTCTAAGCGTTCTTGTCTCGTTACTTACATACCTTGCGAAGGCATTTACATTGGGCTTTTAGCTTTTTCGTTACGTAGCGATGTATGATGTACTGCATGGCATGTCATGTCATGTTATATGTCACTTGCATATGCACAACTGATCAATCAATCAATCAATCAAATAATTAAATTACCAATTGACAAGCTTATACAGTATGATGGCTTATAAATATTTATATCGTGCATATACCCATCCATCTACCATGACGTATATTTACAAGCTTCCCACCTCTACTACATATGCACCCAATCAATCTACTTACAACCCCTTAAGCAACTGCGGAAGCACCTCCTCCTCCGAGAACCGCCAAACATCCGAACTATCCTGTGCTCTAAAAGTCGCGCCCGTCCAGTACGTATCATGCAAACCCTGAAGCCCATACAACTCCTTATAAAAACCCTCCTTCGTATCTTCAGGCCTAGCCTGCAGATAAAACGGCGCGTGCGAACTATACACTACGAATTCTGGCTCCGTTTGATTGAATTTGTCCGGGTTCGAGGATTGCAGTTTCTTGATGGAGGCGAGGATTTCGGATTTTACGGTTTCGTCCGAGAGCGGAAATGTAGAGGTGCTGCGTGGTGAGCCGTAGAAGGCGACTTTGAGTCCTGGGACACCGGTGGAGCCGATGCTGTATACGCCTGGTAGGGTGGGTAGGTTGTATTCTGAGTCTTGGACTAGGTTGGTGATGCTTAGGTCGTCGGGGATTCCGGTGTTTTTGACGATGCTGGTGTAGTATCCTGCGTTTATCATTTTGCCTAGAGTGCCTGTTTCCTGCTCGTCGAGGTCGAATGGTTCGAGGAAGTCGAGGCGTGCTGGGATTGAGATTAGGAGTCTCTTTGCGCAGACTAGCTTTTTGCCCTCGGGGGTGTCGACTACGAGCTTGATACCCTCCTTCTCATCGCGAGATGCGGACACGACTTCAGAGCTTAGTAGAAGGCTGGTGTCTGACAGCAATTCGTCTTGAGCCTTAGTATAGAGCTCGCTGTTGTTGTGATGCTCGGTAGTCAGGAATCCGGTGGAGAGCGACTGGACCAAAGTCTCGCCAAACACTCGAATCTGCTCAATTGTCGGCACCGTCAAAATATCTCCCAAACCCGGGTTATAAAGGAACATGGTGAAGAGTACATCCTCAATGTCGTACTTCTTCACAAACTCTCCAAACGGCATATACAAATCCTCAGGCACGGGATCGGGGAGAAAAAGTCCATCGTCCAGCCTTGGATATTGTTGGAGGAATTCAGCATATTTCTTGAACGCAGCTGACACCGCCTCCTGATCTTGAGCCTGGACCTCGACCTCCTTTCCGGTGGTGAAATCGTAGTTTGCCGACTTGGGCTCGGGAGCATCCGGATCCGCATCGGACCCCATCGCAATGAGCGGAATCTCAAACCTCTTGAAGTAGTCCTGCACGACTGTGATATTATGCCATATCTGGACGCCAATGTCGATTGGGGTGCCGGATTCCGGGTCGATATACGTCTCCGTGTGGCCTCCTATGCGGTCCTTGTTCTCAATCACGATGACGCTCTTGCCTTTGTCCTTGAGGCTTATCGCAGAATATGTTCCGGACGACCCGCCACCGATGACAGCCACATCTCGGTGAATAACATCCTTGGGCTTGTAATTGTGAGAGTTGAAGTGCGGTGAGCGTCCTGGAGCAGCTACACCCTGACCAATCAGAGAGGCCGACAGTAGCACCGACGCGACTTGGGAGTACATTGTTACCGACCGAAAATTGTTTCAACAGGAACAAAGCTATTTGGCATGCAGGATTAACAAACAAAGAAATCCGCAATCGCCGCGCAAACAGCGAGATGCGGCAGGTATTATACCTAAACCCTTGGCCTAATCATAATAGTTGCTAATCGTTTCCCTTAGTAGCTGGCCTCACGGCAGAGAAGGACCATGACGGATATAACAACATCCGAGTCAGCCCTAACGTCGAGTTACAACTCATGACGCGCAGTAGGCAAAGAATCCAAGCTGTTGAGATGTAACCGAAAGAACCAATTACCGTCGTATTGTACGAGTGTTGCTACACGAGGCGTGCAAAACTCCCCATGGGCCCCCCAAGAGAAGTAACGATTTTGCGACTTGGGCCGGGAAAGGGCCAAGCAAGCACGGCAGGATGACGATATATGCCAGGGGGTGCTCGGATATCCAGGATGGTTAATTGGAATTTTTTGATTTGGCCCCATTGCGGTTCGATGGAGCGAATGGAGGGACTAACTAACTTATCCAGCCGACGAGCCCTAGTCTTGTTTCTCTGCGCTTGCATATCGATCGAGTGGCGAATATCGTAGGTTGTTTCATTCACGTGACTCACTCATCTCCCTCGATTGTCGAAGATTGGGTTGTCTACAAGCTAAGATTTCAATGTCAAATACCTCTAGTTCTGACATCTGTCATCCTCCTTTTTGTGTTTGTGGTAGTTATCCTAGGAATTGGTTGCATCCAAGAATGCGTCAGCTTACAGACACCGGGCGTAACTTTCGAGACCAGCAGGCAAAGGGTTTCCCGTCCAAAGAGGACTTTGACGACGCCTACGCGATAAGATTTTAAAAGTTGGCCTGTGCTAGCCTAGGATGCTTGCATCGAAGAAGTGCGATTAGCAGCACCCCGGGTGCCCTGTAGCTGATAATTACCGTCAGCACTTTCTCGGTAATTGGTAGATAGGCGAGGTAAGCGTTTAGCTAGGAAGTTTGCGCTGTCAAGACAAACTTTCGGGCTTACTACTGATCCTTACAAATCAAAGCAATTGTTCGCTAGTTCCGGTAATTCATTGCTGTCTATAAATTATGGTTGATTATACCGGACAATGATCAAATTGGATCTGTCCGATTACGAACGTCTATAAGGAAGATCTCATTTAAACACTAGAAACCTTGAAAAGTCGCTGGAAATATACAAAGACATTACAACTCAGACCTACGAGTCAACTTCTCTTCCTCATCTTTAGCCCATGAAGCGCGGCACAACTGGCCATTACCAACCGGCGTCCACTCTTCGCTGCCTACACAGCTGATGCACCACAACACTCCATCCGGGTCATATGTCTCCTTGACTTGTCTAAGACGGGCGTAATTGTTGCCCCAGAAGGTATACTGCCAATTTGGATCGAAAGGATTACCCTACAATACGAAATTAGCATACTCTATGCACTCGATAGAACACCAAGGTCTAATCACATACCTCATTAATGTACGCACCACTCTCAGGTGCTAGGCTCTTCAAAGCGGCAGTCCTTTCATGAGTGACTCGGTCAATGACCGGCTTTGCCTCTTCCCAGGTGGCTGAGTCCGGAAACCCTTCGACGAGAATGAGATGCAATACAGCGTCCCTCCAGGCAGGTGTGCTCGATACTTCACCAACCGTCTTACGATTGCTATTAGCAACCATGCAAGGCTGGAGCATCACCGGTCCACCGCCTTCCGCGGGCGTTGTTATGTTCTGCAAAACCTCTGACAGACGCTCTTGTCGGAGTGCTTCAGCATCTAAAAGACGTGAGCTGAGAGCAATCCCGCTCTGTGCAACATTCTCTTGGCCAACTGTAGTGTTCCAGGAAGAGAAAAAGTCGGGCACAGAGAACACCTCAGAGATATAGCTTATAAAAGTCCCATTTACAGGGTCAAGCTTTTTGGCGATTGGTTCGAATAAAGATTCGATTGTCCCATTTGGTTTGTCGTAGGCGAAGAATCTCCAACCAAAGATATAGGTTGAAGCGGGCTCCAGATTTACTGGTGACTCTCCCGTAGGCGGAACGATCACACTAAAGCCCTGAAGTCCCCCTTCTTTCAAGTTTGGCAGCTCAGAAAATATGAATGCAACGAGATCCCAAAACGCTGTTAGATTCTTCTGATCGGTGAGAGACATCGCGAAGGTATGGATTTGTGTTGGAGGAGAAGGATGCGCTTTCATTGTGACTTCTGTGAGCACGCCGAATGTACCACCTCCTCCGCCGCGAACGGCCCAGAAAAGGTCTTGATTCTGGCAGGGATTTGCTGTACGGAATTCGCCATCAGGCGTTACGATCTTGAATTGGAGAACGTTGTCCACACCAAATCCATATGTGGATGAAAGAGGTCCGTGGCCTGCAAGCACACTTTAGCATTGTGGGGAAACATAGAAAAGAAGAAAACAAATTACCTGTTCCAGTGAACCAGCCCATAATGCCGACATCTTGTGCAGACCCTGCAACGACTGCAGCATCATGTTCTGCCGCTGCTTCGTACACATCTCTAACTCTCTCGCCCGCCGCAATGGTCGCTGCCATTTGAGTACCATTAGCGGGACAAGAGTCTGGCTGGAAATTGTCGTGCCATTGAATTCCGCGCATGTTGTGAGTCCATACACTGTAAAAATTAGTCTAAAGGAAACTATCAGTATTTGCATCACTTACGACAAGCTTCCAAAGGCAGTGCTCCGTCCTTGGAACGAATGACCGGTACTCTTGACATTTAAACGAATGTTATGTTTGCGAGCGAATTGGACTGCAGCCACGATGTGCTCTTTCTCAGTCGCATTCACAGAGTAGACTGGATATGCACCGATAGTACACCCTTTCTTGCCCGCATCTGGATCACCTAGAATGCTGGTACCGTTCGGAAAGATGGGAGGGCATGAATTGTTTGTCCACTGTGGCCATCCAACACTGATAGGATCGGCTGCATGGAAGCTGGATTGGAACCAGTTTTCCATGACATACTCGCAAGCCTTTTCATCGTGGTTGGGTTGATCTGAATAGCATACTGATGCTGGAGGGTGGCCTTGGATTAAATGACCAGATAAAGTGTCATTGAGAGAGGAGAATTCAGACTCGGAGGGCCAACATGGATCGTCAGGGACCTGAGGTTGGATTAGCATTCTAGGTCCGGGAATAACATTTTGACATCGGGCAAGGTTCAGAACTGACGCATTTGCAGTTTTGGGTAGTCGCAACGGCCGAAACCGTTAATGAGGTAAGAAGGAAGATGGGCTTCTTCATGATCATCTTTGATATCGTCAATTGGTGTGAGCTTGTGATCATTGGAGGTTTGGACATGCTCAATATATACACATTATCCGTCTTCAACGGGCGTTATTCCTTCGTGTCGATGGAAGCCAAATACTCGTGTTCTCGCATTACCCTAAGCACGGTGAGCACTAAGCCTTGCGTAGATCCACTCGCTACCTTTCCTGGAAGAAGTAGGCCTGAATGAAGATCCGCAAGCTGCACTGTATCTAGCGATCGCCTACTGGGGACGCTAGTATTGTATAAGCCTCAGAGCAGCAACACGCGTATTATCAACCTTTCATTTCCTTGATTCTCTCGCACGAAAAGCTTGATTCGCTGGCAACGGAATCCACGGGCCCCGAATGACGATGCAAAGTGCAAATAAGACTTTGAATTGTAGGGGGCCCTAACTTTCGTCTTTGGTTTAGCGTTGCATGTCGGAGCATTGCTATCAAGACCCCTGCACAGCCTCACACCCCGGGTAAGGCTGAATCCTATATATCGACAACCGTGAACATATGAGTGGCTGGGATTCAGCGAGAGGCAATGGCATATCTGTGAGCTACGAAAAGTCAGCTGCAGGTTGAGCAAATTTGTGTTACGTGGAATACGGCTATGTCACGGCCTCATCCACCTTTGCAGTGTGAGTAAAAAAAACTACCCAATTCAATGAAGCCACAAACTAGTACTACATTCAGTTGGTGACGGTGTTCGAAGAAGTCGGTCAGTTTGAGATCCCTGGAAAATGAAGATGGTGAAACTTACGAGATACGAAGTTGAAATGCTACCTCAGTGTCAGAGGACCTTGAATTGGCCCAATCTTACATAGCACCTTTAACCAGAACATTCCCACCAGACGAGACTTCACTCCGTTTAGATGCCATGTTACAGCGGCACAGTCACCAATGCATTTGAAAGGACCCAGGATTTTTGCAAATTTTAATTGCTACACGACCACCAACGCCAAAACTCCGAAAAGAAAACCGGCCCTGCCCCGAGGGCCACCCCCAAAAACAAACTTCCGTTATTTTTGCCGCCAAGCGGCCCTATCCCACCATGTCGGTGAGGAGAGGCTCCCCCCGCTCCATTGCGCCTAGCAATGCCTGGCCAATGGGGAGTGTCCCTGAACAACGTACTGTTCAGGTACACTGGGAGGAGTCAAAGATGGGACACTGGTGCCACCAGACGGTAGCGTCCCAAGCTCGAACTCCTCCGTTCCCCCATCGGCCGACATGCGCTGGCCGTCCCCTTGCCTGGCGGGCTTGGGGTTCTTGACGGCGCAGGCGAAGGAGCAGAGGGCGGTGCAGGCAAAAATGGCCGCGACACAAAGCCATCTTTGAGCCTGGGCATAGGCCCTTGCAACCACCTGCCTCTCCTCAGTCGACATGGAATAGCCCGTGATGAAGCTTGCCGGATCGCCGTAGGCCCACTGGGCCACCGAGGGCTCTAGTACGGCATGGAGCTTGCCGTTCAGGAAATGAATCCATATTGCCCCTGCAACAGTGTTGCCGATTGCGGCCCCAATTCGATACGTGGCGAAGTAGAGGCCAGTAACCAGGCCGGCCTGCTCGTGCCCTGCCGTTGCTTGGATGAGTACCATTGATGTAAATGGGAAAAACCCTCCTCCAACGCCAAGGACAATTTGAGCAGCACGCTGCCCGAGCTGGCCTGCTCGGATACTCCTGTCAGTGGTAGTAAAGGCAATAAGTAAGGCGAAGGCGACAGAATAGAAGACGATGCCAAGGATGATGACCTCTTTGTAAAAGTTGTGGCGCCATAACAGAGAGCCAACGAACGGTCCGATTGCGACTGAGACGAAATTGTAGAGATTTCCGATGCGTGTGGCGGATTTTATTGATTCGTCGAAAGAGATTCGTAAAACGGGATTTAGGTATAGCCGCTGGATGTTGAACGCCAAGTTGAACGAGAAGCCGATACCAAGGACACCCCAGACAGTGGGATCTGTGATAAGCTGTATCGAGTCAGCGCAAAACTTAGGAGAACATGTATAAAGCATAAGGTTACCTTGAAAGGCAACATCGGATATGGTGCCGAACGCTCCCAGAGAACGAAGGTTGGAATGCAGAGCGTTCCCAACATGACAGGTAGGATGAAGTGCCAAACGCTTTGAGTGATATCATTTTTCTCTGCAATTGTAAGGGGAACCATAAGGAATCCAATGGCGCTGCCGAGAAGAATGACTCCGGGAAGGTCAAGTTCCAGAATTAATGATACTGCAAAGTGCTTCAAGCCTAGCCTGTGGATTGCATGGCGATAACCAAGGAGTCGCGGGAGGGCAGATCGTTCTGCTCGACGATACGCAAGAACAAGTGTCAAGTAGAATGGTAATGAACAAGCTAATCAGTCAGTAACTTGAAAGCCTAGGGCGTAATGTTGGGTTTGTACCGATATAGATGGGTGCCTGAATGCCAAAGGCCCATCGCCAGCCACACTTATTCAATATGAAAGCCGCCCAGTCCCCACCGATCCATGAGTTGATCTATGCAAATTAAGATAGGAACTTAGAAACTGGAATTTCATCAAACTTACCAAGAACGGGAGTGCAGGGATGAATGAGAAGATGGTTCGCGCGCGAAGAGATGTGACGTCTGCGATGATGATCTCCAATAGGAGTACTATCATGGTGAATCCAATCTGTTTTGTGAGCGTCCACGGCACTTTTCTCCTGCTGAAAAGACAACCTACGTAGTATATAACCACACCCAGACAGTAAACTTCGACAGTAGGCGCTGTTGCTTGTAAAATCGTACCTAGTCCGGATCAGTGACAGTCCCATCATATTCGAGCATGGAAAAAGGACGAATAAACGTACCCATGGCAAAGTTAATTGTAGAGAGTAGAATCATCTCAAGGCGACCGAAGAGATCGGCTGCCCTTGCAATTGTATGCTTGAACTTGTAAGCTTAGAGTCGCGTCTTCACCTAGCATTGGCTTACCTGAAGACAGGCCGCAGAAACAACAGCCGCCAATTCCATCGACCCCATGAACGGGTGTTTCCCGAATGCTCCAGTGGCTACGGGCTATGATCTATTAGTATCGGTGACATGTTTCCATCAAGAATCTCTGTCGCACCTGAAGAGCTCCCCGGATGGCCTGGTCGAGAGCGTAGGCCCAGGCGATGATGAACATTCCCAAGAAGAGAAAGACGCGATCTCTAAGCTTCAGTTGCGCGAGAATAAGCTCGATCCTAAGGACGCCGGGACTACCATCGCCCGTAAGGAGAAGCGGATGACTGGTATCGGCGGTGGCATCAGAGTCGCGTCGAGGTGTCGGGAATCTTGCGCGCCGAGAACGAACTCGTCTTGCGAAACGCCTCATTGTTGTGGTTGCTATGCAGGGTGTAGCAAAGAGGGTCAAAAGCAAGGATTAGGAAGGAGAATGGCAAGAGGCTTGTAGAGTAGACGAAGGAACAGTATCGACTGAAACCTTATTGACGAGGGTTACAGTGCGTCTTCAAACGAGAGCGGAGAGTAAAGCGTTGTCGAAACGAGGGACAAGAACACCAAAGGGAAAGGCGAACGAAGGGAAGAGGATAAGGTATTGGGTAGTGGACAAAGTCTTGGCATCACGTGCGCGAGGCTATTGTTGTCGCGTTTGGCTCACATTGGAGCCCTGTCTAAGCAAGCGGGGGCAGAGGCAGCCGAGGAGACTGTATCATGATAAGAACAACGAATGGAGCCAGTTTCAGGAGGATGAAATGAAATGCAGCAAAGTAGACGTCCAATACTTTGATCGCCATGGGAAATTACTGATAATTGCTAATTGTGCTGCAGAAAAGCAACGACAAGCTTCAGACGAAGGTAAAGATTGCCCATGAGTTCCGTCCTGGCGTTGGTGGGCCTAAGGACGGGGTCCATTCTCATGTCTATAAACGCGCTGCACGATCCGTGTTTTATAATACTTATAGTCGGCGCCTCTTGTCATTTGAACTAGGAGAGGGTGACCCAATTGGACTTGAAATTTGGCTTACACGCACAAGAAATATCAACAACATAGACGGAAGCATGACGATTTGAGTGAATGATGACTGAGGAAAGATCATTGGAAGACTGTAGGAACATAGGACTCTGACGACACAATGAAATGAAAAGAGGCAAAGAGAGAATGCGTGGGTATCCTAGTGTAAGCTTGCTAGAATTATGGTTCGCGTAGCTATACTGTCGAGTATCGATGGCGCGAATTGAAGAGTGGTGAACTAATGTCTACCTCAATAGAGCTTCACAACTTAGATGTTGGGTCGTGGTGTGGTGTAGGTTGAGGGCAGTGAGATGTAGTCGGAACCTAACGTCGGAACAAAGTCGGTGGTCCCCGACGGCCCATGCAAGCCTTGCCGGGGGGTTTGCCGGGGATCGGAGCCTTGGATTGGAAGTTCTTCCCCACACGTGAGAGACAAGAAGTCTGCGAGCCGAGGCACTCCCGGCCCCCAGCATTTCGGCATCGCTCGTCCTTCAATACCCATCTCCACACCTCGCCCGCCTCCATTTGACATCACATCTTCATTGATGACCCTCTACGTGAGGTATCGGTAGTCAAAATGGTCCGCGAGGATCTCATCACGTCTGCTGTAAGTCTGCCGCCGCTCGTTTCCTTCAGACGGTGCTAATTGCGACTAGGTTTCTTGTACGTTCGATACGCCAGCTAGTTACACAATCACAAGGACGATAATCTAATCTGCTTCATAGTCCTTCAGGATCCCTCCGTTGCCAGCGCTCCTCTGGAGAAGCGCATTGCGTTTCTCCAGTCGAAAAATCTCACACAGGAGGAGATAGACCTCTCATTAGCACGCGCATCCGACGACCCCAGCCACCCTTCGTCACCAGCACCGCAGGCCTCAACACCATCCAACTATGCATACAGGCAACCCCCTCCACCACCCCAACAGTATGGCTCATATCCTCCATCAGGATACTGGCAGCAACAGCCACCTCCAGAGTAAGAGACTACAAGAAATGGCATTCCAACACAAAGCTAATCAGATATCCAAGGCCTCCGAAGCGAGACTGGAGAGACTACTTCATCATGGCTACCGTAATGGGAGGTGTCGGATATGGAATTTACTTCACTGCGAAACGCTACATTCTACCCCTCATTTCACCACCCACACAACCCCAGCTTGAGCAAGATAAAGCATCTATCGATGATTCATTCAAGCGCGCATTCGACCTCCTTGACCAGCTAAACACGGATACTTCTGCGCTCAAGGCATCAGAGGAGGCAAGGACGACGAGACTAGATAATGCGCTTGGGGAGATGGAAAGCGTCCTGACGAGTTTGAAGGAGTCATCACGCAGACAAGGGGATGATAACCGACGAATTGAAGATGACATCAGAGGCCTCCGAGACTTGATCCCCAAGGCAATGGATGCTCAAAAGGAGCAAACAGATACCAGACTAAAGGAGCTTTCCACGGAACTTAAAAGTTTGAAGACACTTGTAGGAAACAGGATGGGAGCCGGCGCTCCTCGCCCACCTGCAACGACACCGAGTTATTACGGGATGAACCAGAGCCAACCATCCACCGCCAATGTTAATGGAACCTCAGCCTCTGCAACCCCAGCCCAACCACCTGCAACCCCCGCGCCTGCTGAACAAGCAAACGGTACCAGTACTACTGAGAGTCAGACAAATGGTAGCAGCGCCAGTGCCCCAGCTCCAGCTCCAACCCCAGCCGTGACTCCAGCTCCAGAGAAACCACAGACCGCATCTCCATACGGTCGACTCGCTGGCGGCCGAGCAGCCATTCCCGCATGGCAAATGGCAGCCTCTAAGAAAAACGAAGAGAGCAAGAAGGACACGAGCGAGAGCGGGACAGTGACTGATGCAAGCCCGGCTTCATAGTTCGGAACGGTGGGATTTGGTAGCACGTATAGCGACGACCGTATAGTATAATACGTCAAAACACCGGCCTGATTCTTTCTTGTGTATTATTGTTGGATTTAAGTCAGGGCATGTAGTAATGCAATTTGATCAATGTATCAACACCGAGGTCTTAGGTTTCTTATCTACCGTATCTTCATGTGTTCAAATCAAGCTCCAGGAGATGACACTACTAACACTATCCAATACCACTCCAAGCTCTCAGGACATCAAAAACGCAAAAAAAAAAAAAGAGAAAAAAATACAGACACCCAATTTTTCCCTCTCCCATACAACTCCCAAACCCGCTCGTAGACGAACCCAATGACCATCCTCCCGCCAACCTCAATCCCAACAGCGCCATGAGTCTCACTCTCACTCTCAAGATTCTCGAAACAGGCCTCCAGGCTCGCAAACTGCTTGACACACTCTCGGATTCCAGGGCGGTGATCCTTTTCCCATACACAGGCGGAGGGGATTGATATGTTGGATCAAAAGAGCGCAGGTACTGGCGTGGGCATGGTAGAGATAGGATCTATTAATCCTGACTCTTTTTTCTTAAAACATCAGCATTACAGCAAAGAGATGGAAATGCAATGGGTATATTGCTATATAGTAAATAATGGCTATCAATTTTGCCCCAAGCCCATCAACCACAAGGATGGAGCCGGGTTTCCTTCATCCCCCCCCCCCCCCCCCCCC